>CM024700.1:9619905-10013424 GCA_014182845.1 Corymbia calophylla
CGAAAAACGTTAGATCTAAGAGAGGAAGGAGGGTTTCTTGAAAGAACACAGGGAGACCCCAGATCAGATATTAGTGAGAAATGCCGTTGAACAGGTGGTTGACAGGGACGGAGACTTACGTTGAGGGCGAGGAAATGCTCGTCCTTGTTCTCACGGGCTGCCACGCTAACGCGTATGAACTCGAACTCGAGGTCCTTCTCGTAGAGGGCGGCGAAGACCCGCATCACCGGGGGGGACAAGACGCTTCCATGGACCTTCATCACCATGATTGCTAGCTCTACTTTCTTTCTTTTCCTCTCAAGAACTAAACGCAGAACAATGGTGGCGACTGATGGTGGGTTCTGGGCTCTTTTTATAAGGTTTTTCCTTGGTCCTTCATCACCACGATTACTCCTTCATTATCATTTTCATACTCGTCACGTACTACTTTATTTATTTGGTGTCTGCACAAGTCAGCGGGATGGGAACGACGCAACGTAAGTGTACACGTCACGCAGCAACAAGGAGCTCGTTCGAAGGGGACCTCGTCGGAAGGAAAGTTCGTTGCAGGGCTTGAGGAAGCGTGGATTATGTTTTAAAATTAGAGTATACGGAGGGAATGAAAGTATGGATCGAAAATAAGCCAACTTTATATTTTTGTAAGGAAAAAAGAGAAGTGGAAATTCTATTTTCCTTTGGCGATTTTCGGTTGTAATTTTCTTCGCAGACCATTCACTATATTTCACATTTAAATTGTAGATACACAAGATCAATCATTATAACCTCCGACCAAAAAACTCAATCATTATAACGTCGACATTTGCACATTCTTCACATCTTCTTGATTGGCTATGGATTGTGAGGTAGGAGCACTAAATTCCATTTGAAGACAATCAATTCACGAGTCCACCTCAAGCTTCTCATCAATTAACTAAGCCCATTTGATGTTTAAAGCAAGCAAAGGGAGATTCCGATTAGAAAATGATCGAAACGGGGTTCAATAAGGCGAAAGCACCCAAGATCGAGTTTCTAGAAGTTGAAGAACAAAGGCTCATTCGATTGGGTCAAAACTAGAGGGGTGCTTCCAAATTTGTGTGGATTTCCTAATTTATGTAGGTTTTTTAATGAGCGTTAAAATATGTTTTGAGATTGAGTCCATGAACAAAAACCCGATCTGAATAAAATATGCTGAAAAATAAGGAAATATCCCCACGTCTGAAGCGGAAATTGGCAAGGGAAAATCAAGAAGGAAAGTAAGGACTTTGACCGTGAGATGCATGGCCAATTGCTTCAGAGAATATAAAAGAAAAAAGAGAGAGGAAATAAAATCCTAGCTGAAGTCGGCCAAAAAGTCCAAGTTGGATCTGTTGACCGAATTATCCAAGTTTCCTATCTGGATTTGAACTTGGCTACTATACGCACCATGGATATTATATTATGTATTCTCCTCTTTTGGTCAGACTGGAGTTGTTGGTGCAGAAGACCTTGGAAAGTTATGGCGGCTTGTGTGTGTGCACGCTACCATTGGTCAGCGTGCAATGCAAGGCGGGGTTTACTCGCGAATTACATTCGATGAAGCTGAAGAGTATTTTGGCATAAATCTTGTGCTAAGATTTATGAATTTTCGCAAGATTAAGAAATTATTTCGTGAGTAATTTCAGAGCTAAATACTACGTGAATTATTATGTATAATTGCAATTTAGGAAATACTAAAAATGTTTGAGTAACTCAAGTGTGGTTGTAATTTTCTTAACGATAATTGACCTCCTAATGCATGGAGGGTATCAAGAAGATGCTTTTTGAGCCAACCAAAACCATGTGTAGAGCAATTTTAGCAGGCTCTACAACTCATGGAAAGTTGAACTCCAGCGAACTG
Organism: Corymbia calophylla; assembly: GCA_014182845.1. Taxonomy (NCBI): domain Eukaryota; kingdom Viridiplantae; phylum Streptophyta; class Magnoliopsida; order Myrtales; family Myrtaceae; genus Corymbia; species Corymbia calophylla. The sequence continues at coordinate 9,621,761 of CM024700.1, forward strand.
GCAGCAAGGAAGCTCATTGAATTGGAGCCGAAAAATGGCGCTTACTACGTCTTGCTTTCTGATTTGTACACTGGAATGGGAAGATGGAGTGATGTTGATAGAGTGAGGGGTTTGATGCCAGAAAGGATGACATGAATCCCACAGTTTATCTGATAGTGCTAGTGAAACCGTCAATTCATTTGACGATGCTAGCAAAAGAGAGGCTGACATGATCTATGTATCAATATATTTTGTCGGATAATTGCACAGAAGCAAACCGGTCATGGTGATTTTCAAGGCTTAGTATATTTGATGGGCCGCTCAACAATGCAGATCCCATAGAAAGAGGGAGGAAGTGGCCATTAGACTTAATTTACAAGGAAGAATTGTTCAATCCGTTATAATTGTTGCGACCTAATTTTTTCTGTTAGAGGTTTGGTTGTGGGCCAATGATTAAGTTTAGGGGTATTGTTAATTTCAAACCGACGACCCTTCATTAACTCGAGCTCTCCCAAGCCCATACTCTGTGCGCAATATTGGGTATTCAAAATTTTAACCAGTTTAGCCTATGCAAATTCGAACAAAGGAGTCGCCACTAACATTTTTAGGGTCGGCTAGAAACCCAGGAAGATATGGGAGAATACCTTACTATTTGTGCAACTAGTGATTCTAAATTCGGAGACTTTGTTACGTTAATCGTGCGACTAACGCCCTTTTGGTACATAACTCAATTGTGTATTAGTTAAGGCCATGGCAACCTATTCAAGAAATCTAAAGCTCATCCTAACCATTCTAAAACAAGAAAATAACATTCAAAATATTTCAGTGCGCAATTAATTATTATTACAAAATAAAGGAAGATAGCATCCTAATATTGTCTCTAAAAAGAAAAATATAACGTAAACAAATAATCCTATTGTAGAGCCCTAAAAGCTTGTCCAATTTTGGTTTTCTTTTTCTTTTTTTAAGGGTTTTCTAAATTTTTGCAATTTTTCTGATTTTTCTGAATTTTTATGTAATTTTTATTTTTTTTAAATTTTTAAATATTTTTTAATATTTTTCTTATTTTTTAATTTTCCTAATTTTTTGGAATTTTTGAATATTTCGGATTTTTTTGTATTTTTAATGTATTTTGAAAAAAAATTTAAAAAAATTAAATATTTTCATGATTTTTCTGAATTTAAAAACATCTCATTAATTTTTAAGGATTTTTTTGAATTTTTCTAAGATTTTTATGTTTTTTTAGAATTTTTTTAATAGTTTTGTTTTTAGTCTTATATTCGGGTAACGGGTTCGGACCGGTTAACCCGATCCGCACCGATAACCTGACCTGTCTACCGGATCCGATCCGATCGGATTAAAAAAACAAAATTTAACTTTTTTTTTTTAAATTTTCTTTACTTTTCCTATTTTAAATTCTTTTTTCTTCACTTTTTGTCTTTTTCCTTATTTTGTCTTTTTCCCCTGCTGCAGATTTCTCCTCCTTGCATCGTCTTCAACCTCCGGATGTCTCCTCCCAGTGAGACCGAATAGCTGCAACTCGCGCTCACCAATCCGAAAAGACCATCAACATTAGCATAAGAAAGCAACGCAATAAAAGGATCAAACTCAAATTAAGACAACACCACAGAGACGAACCTAAAAAAAATTTCCGGATCTCACTTAGACATTTTATCAAACATGTGGAGTGCACTGCTTAGAGAAACGGTTCCTGACCCAAAGCGAGGCTCGAACTTGCATCGACAATCACGACACATGATAGGCAAAAATACTAGGACTACGCGTAAGAGCTATGCATGCTGAAGTTCGCGTGAGTTGGACGTCTACGAGCTCGCGCTCGCCACCTTGACAACCCCAAATCAAAAAGGAGAAAATAGACTGAAGCTAATATACCCAGCAAGTGATCAAACGTGAAAACATTATAATGAGAAAGGAAAGCCTAACTAGTGCGGCCCCAAACCGCGGGCTCCTCCGGCGAAGGGCATGTTTCCGGCAAAGGGGGTGTGTGTGAGGCCGACTCGAACAATGCGAGATGTGTCACTGTTCGGCATGAGGACATTGTCGGGAATGCCGTCGGAAATGTCTGTGTGCGGTTGAGGCGCCCTCTCTTGTTCTCTCAGTCGCTCGGATCTCTCTCCCTCTCTCCGTTCCTCTGTCTCTCGGGCAGCAAGAACTGAAGAAGAAGCGCCTCAACCACAGAGAAAACCCAAAAAAACCACCTCCGTTCTCTCCTTTGCTCGCTTCTCTTCCTCCTTCTGTTTTCTGGCAAAACTCTCGAAGGAGCCGGAAAAGCAGAAAAAACTCTCGCAGGAAAACCTCCCTCTCCTCTCTCCCTCTCTCGCGGTTTGTTTTTTTCTTTCAAAAACCCAGAAAACCAGCCAGCCTCCTTTAGATTTTTTCCTCCGTTTTTCTTCAGCCCCTCTTCTGCTGCCAAAAAAAACCAGAACTGGATCATCTAAAACCTGCGGCTTCCTTCTCCGTTCTCTCACCCAAAAGCCAGAAAATCTAGAGAAAATATTGGAACAGCCCATGTGCGACCGTGACAAACTGAAAGATGTTCGGAGCGCGCCACGTGTCACGTGAACCCACCTATTTTTCTCACCCCTCTCTCTCCTCTCTCCTCCCTCCGCACGCTCTCTCTCCTTTGCAAGTCTTCTCTCTCCTCTCTCCCCCCCCCTCTGCACGCTATCCTCTCTCCTCTCTCTTTCCCTACGCTCTCTCTCTTGCCCAACTCTCTCCCTCTGAGTCACAACCGGAGGAAGCAGCGGTGGCTCGTCCAACGAACCGCGCGTGGCCTCCGCCTCCGCCTCGAAAGGTTCCCCACCGTTGCTCGTCAGTCAAGCGCGATGATTCATCAGTCGAACGAGAAACCACCGTAGGAGGAGAGGGGCGAGTATTGTGTGGCTGTGATTCGCGGAGATGGCATGGGAGATTCGCGAATTTGCGACGATTTGGCTTAGGGTTTTTTAAGTATGCCGCAATGCTTAGGAAAGAAATGACTTGTGTTCGACCTGCCCAACCCCGTTGCCGGAGAGAGGACAGAGTGCGGAGGGGGGAGAGAGGAGAGAGAAGAATTGCAGAGGAGAGAGCGTGCAGAGGGGGCAGAGAGAGCGTGTAAAGGGCGGAGAGAGGGGGGAGAGAAAAATAGGTGAGCCCGTGGGACACGTGGCGCACTCCGAAGGCCCTTCTGGTTTGCCACGATGGCACATAGGCTGCACTCAATATTTTCTCGAAAGGTTGCCTACTTTTCCCTCTTAACCGGCAAAACGAGCCCCCGTCTCTCCCTTTTCCTCCCGTTTTTTTCTTCTCTGCTGCCCATCAAACCGAAATATCGTCCCCCTCCTTCACCGCGTGACAGCGCAGCAAGGGAAGATTCCCTTGCTGGCGTACGTCATGGCTGCGGCCTCGTCGTCCGAACGGGTCGTCGGTTTTCTTCCATGCGTGTTGTGTGCGCGTGTGGGAAGAGATGAAGGGAATAAGGAGAAGATAAAATGGTGATGGGCTGGGCTGAGATAAAAAGGAAGAAAGAAGGGCAAGGCTGGGCTGAGAAATTAAAAGAGTGGGCTGGGCTATGCCAGCCCAGCCGACCGATTTTTTTTATTTTCGAATTTTCGAAAAAAAAATTTCAAATTTTTTTATCTTTTCTATAAATTTATATATATATATATGTATATTTTAAAAATAAATGGGTATCAAATAGGTCGATGAAAATTCGGATGTCAACAATAATCTTATTGTATGAATGTCAATTCCGTTTTAAACTTTTCAATTTTGTCAATTGAGTTATAAAGTTTATACGGATCTAATTTAGTCGTTCCTCGATTTTCGTAAGATATCATTGGCATGATGGGATACTACATAGGACGGGTCGTAATGTTTGGACTGTGAGATTAATTTTGTGTAAAGTTATACATGAATATTGTCCAGTGAAATTCTATGGTACATTAGCAAAATGAAAGTGTGTAAAGCTTTTACCTTTGGTGGGGACATGGTTATGAAACTGTAGCCCGTCCCATGAAGATGATGAAAGGAAAGGGCTTCAAAAGCAGAAACAATACTAACGCGTGCAAAAATTATTACACTTTTATCCGTCCCATCTTTGTTGCGCATAATAGACTATGACAAAACACCAACCTCATCATCTCCAACTTTGATGATTCAACAGAAACAATCCCAAAGAAGTTCGTCTAATTCCCACATGAAACATTGACCAGAGAAGGACGGAACCAACAGCAAAGCACAGGTACAAACTCACATAAAAAGGGGTAAAAAAGGTCTCGTGTTATTGCCCCCAGAACCAGATTATTCAGACCCGACCCTTTGCTTCACTGCTGGTGCCTCAGGGCGAACACCTTGGCCGAAGCGGGCCGGGCCATGATGTCGGCCACCCAAGCGCTCACCTTGGGGCGGGCGTCGAACAGCTTCTTCACTGGTGTTCCCATCAGGTTGATCAGGACCGGGAGGTGATGGAGGTCGGCGAGGGTGAAGCAGTCGCAGCCCAAGTACTTGGACTGGCTCAGCCGGGCCTCGTAGATGTCGAGGACCTTGGCGAGCTTGGCCTCGTTCTCCTCGACTACTGCAGCATCCGTGGCCTTGCCTTGCATCGACTTGTAGACGAGTTCCCACTGCAGCTTTCTCGCCACGGGTTCAAACTGGTGGGCCTCGACCTCCATCCACACGCCCACAGTCGCCATGGGTTTGCCCTCGCAGACGAGCGGTGTGCCCTTGTCCATGTATACATGAGCAATGTATTGAGTAATTGCCCTTGATTCTGCCACCACAAAGAGCATGCGTGATCAAGATAAATACTATACTTTGCCTAGTTGCTTCTTTCTCAGTAGACTGATTGAACACTCATACTTTGACTGAATACTTTTATCTTTCATCATGGTCACATTAGATAATCTACCAGTAATGGAAAGACTTACCGAATAGCTTCAAATCTCCATCCTCAAAGGTAGGAATCTGACCGAAAGGCTGCACAGAGAGATCGAGAAACATTAGATCTAAGAGAGGAAAGAGGGTTTCTTGAAAGAACACGGGGAGACCCCGAGACTCAGATATTAGTGAGAAATGCTGTTGAACAGGTGGTTGACAGGGACGGAGACTTACGTTGAGGGCGAGGAAATGCTCGTCCTTGTTCTTGCGGGCTGCCACATCGACGTGTATGAACTCGAACTCGAGGTCCTTCTCGTAGAGGGCGGCAAAGACCCGCATCACCGGGGGGGACAAGACGTGTCCATGGACCTTCATCACCATGATTGCTCGCTCTACTTTCTTTCTTTTCCTCTCAAGAACTAAACGCAGAACAATGGTGGCGACTGATGGTGGGTTCTGGGCTCTTTTTATAAGGTTTTTCCTTGGTCCTTCATCACCACGATTACTCCTTCATTATCATTTTCATACTCGTCACGTACTGCTTTATTTATTTGGTGTCTGCAAAAGTCAGCGGGATGGGAACGACGCAACGTAAGTGTACACGTCACGCAGCAACAAGGAGCTCGTTCGAAGGGGACCTCGTCGGAAAGAAAGTTCGTTGGAGGGCTTGAGGAAGCGTGGATTATGTTTTAAAATTAGATGGATAAAATAAGAAAACTGTATATTTTTCGAGGAAAAAGAATGAAATTCTATTTTCCTCTGTATGGATTTACTATATTTCACATTCAAATTGTAAAATGAATCATTTTAACGAATTTGCTTTTCATATTTTGGATTGTGAGGCAGGAGCACTAAATTCCATTTGAAGACAATCAATTCACGAGTCCACCTCAAGTCTCTCGTCAATCAACTAAGGGTGCGTTTGGTATGGCAAAAAGATTTTTCCCTTCCAAAACTATCCTCACTAGTTTTTCATATTTCCGATTTTGCCCTTGTTTTTTTTTTTTTTTTTAATTGAAATTCTATTTTCCTCTGGCGATTTTCGGTTGAAATTTTCTTCGCAGACCATTCACTATATTTCACATTCAAATTGTAGATACACAAGATCAATCATTATAACCTTCGACCAAAAAATGAATCATTTTAATGTCAACATTTGCACATTCTTCACATCTTCTTGATTGGCTATGGATTGTGAGGCAGGAGCACTAAATTCCATTTGAAGACAATCAATTCACGAGTCCACCTCAAGCCTCTCGTCAATCAACTAAGCCCATTTGATGTTTAAAGCAAGCAAAGGGAGATTCAGATCAGAACATAATCGAAACGGTGTTCAATTAGGAGAAAGCATCCAAGATCGAGTTTCTAGAAGTTGAAGAACAAAGGCTGATTCGTGGGGTCAAAACTAGAGGGGTACTTTCAAATTTGTCTAGATTTCCAAATTTATATAGATTTTCTAATGAGTGTTAAAATATGTCTTGAGAAACTCAAATGAAAACCCAACTCAAATAAACTATGCAGAAAAAGATCCCCACGTCTGAAGTGGAAATTGGCAAGGGAAAATCAAGAAGGAAAGTAAGGTCTTTGACCGCGAAATACATGGCCAATTGTTTCAGAGAATATAAAAGAAAAAAGAGAGGAAATAAAATCCTAGCTGAAGTCGGCCAAAAAGTCCAAGTTGCACTTGTTGACCGAATTATCCAAGTCTCCTATTTGGATTTGAAGTTGGCTACCGTACGCACCATGGATATTATATTATCTATTCTCCTCTTTTCGTCAGATTGTGCTGTAGTTGGTGCAGAAAGTTATGGCGGCTTGTGTGTGTGCACGCTACTATTGGTCGGCGTGCAATGCAACGCGGGGTTTACTCACGAATTACATTCGGTGAAGCTGAAGAGTGTTTTGGCGTAAATCTTGTGCTAAGTTTTGTGAATTTTCGTGAGATTGAGAAATTATTTAGTAAGGAATTTTATGGCTAAATACTGCGTAAGTTATTAAGTATAATTGAGGCTTAGAAAGTACTGAAAATATTTTAGCGATTCGAGTGTGATGGTAATTTCTTCAACAATGATTGACCTCCTAGTAGAGGTGTCAAAAAGGCCCATGCCGACCCGACCTAACCTTAAACTTGGGGTATTTTCCGATATTGGCTCCATAGTCGGATAAGATTTTGACCCGAGCCGAAAATACCCTAAGTTTATAGTCGGGTCGGGTCGGGCCGAGCCGGGTCGAAACGGGTCAGCGCAGGCATTTTTGACACCGGTACCGCCCATGCGTTTTGGCCCTCATCCATTGAGAGAAAATCGTAAAATAGGATAAAATAAACAAAAGAAAAGAAGCAATCCCCTCTCTCCGTGCGTTTTGGCTCTCATCTGCTGCTCAACTCTCTAGAATTTTTGAGCTAAACAGGAAATTGAAACCAAGCTTGTAAAGGGTCACGCTCTGGCCCAACCTGACTCGAAACGACTCAACGGGTCGGGTCGGGTCGGGCTAGAGCATGACCCTTTACGATTGTGGTCGGGTCGGGTAACATCAAAATCCGACCCGACCCGACTCATTGACACCCCTACCTCCTAGTGCGTGGAGGGTGTCAAGAAGTTGCTTTTGAACTAATCAGGCAAATGCCTTTTGAGCCAACCAAAACCATGTGTAGAGCAATTTTAGCAGGCTCTGCAGCTCATGGAAAGTTGAACTCCAGCGAACTTGCAGCAAGGAAGCTCATTGAATTGGAGCCGGAAAATGGCACTTACCATGTCTTGCTTTCGGATTTGTACACTGAAATGGGAAGATGGAGTGACGTTGAGAAAGTGAGAGGTTTGATGCCAGAGAGGATGACATGAATTCCACTGTTGATCTTAATTCCACTGTTGACTGCTTGTGAAACCCACAGTTCACTTGACAGTGCTAGTGAAAGAGAGGATGACATGATCTCTGTATGAATATATTTTGTTGGATAACTACGCAGAAGCACACCAGTCATGGTGATATTGGAGGCTCAGTATATTTACTATGAGTGACCGGCGAGACCCCTCTGCATGATCTGCCTGAGATGAATTTGATGGGCCGTTCAACAATGCAGATCCCATTAGAGCTGGACTAACTTGAGGAAAGCGGCCGAATAAAAGCAATGCTTTGCATTCTATAATGCAGTGCTTTTGACATTTCATGAATTCATCTCATGGCTTAGCCCTCCATTAACCACCCACCGACATCAGGACCACAAGGTGAACGGAAGCCCGATTCCCATACCCGAAGCTGATTTTTTCCCGGGGATTCCTGATTTTGGAAAAGCTTGAAGTTCAGGTAAGTCGATGATTGCCAAGGTTTGTCTTATTGTAATTGCGACATTGTACAATCTTCTGTCCAGCATTTTGTTCTCGTTTCGGCTCAGCTTTAATTGGGCTTGCAGAGTATCATCTTTACAACACTAACTGAACAGCTTGTCTTGTCTTTTTATTCTTGGCTATTGAGCACATTATATGCTGGTAACAACAAGAAGATATGGCATCGTCTCATCATGATGAAGCGAATGGAAACCTCGTGTCCCTTATTCATGTCTCTATTCATGAGAACTGCAGAATGGCAACATTAGAAAGGAGGAGGAAGTGGTTATTGGACTTAATTTATGAGGGCGATATTATCCAATCAATTTTAAACTTATCATACGAATATTAATTCAATCTTGAACTTTTTCAATTTTATCAGTTGAGTCATAAACCTTCATTCAGAATTTCATTGTAATTCTTCGGGTCAATATTCAAAAGAAATTGATGGCGTGGTTAAGTGCCACATAGAATGCTGGTGATGATTGGATCACTGCATCAAATTTTTTGTAGGGCTATCATGGTACCTTAACAAAATGAAAGTGGGGAAAGCTTTTGTGATCAGTGCCTGGCAGGGAAAGTGGTTATGAAACTGTAGGGCTGTCCCATGGAGACGATGAAAGGACAGGGCTTCATAAGTAGAAACAATACTTTGCACAGGGCTTCATCAGTAGAAACAATACTAGCACGTGCAACAATTGCTAACACTTATATATGTCCGATCTTTATTGCTCATAGTAGACAACCACAAAATACCAGCCTCATCATCATGTCCAACTTTGACTACTGAAGACGACTCCTCACAGAAAATCCCAGATAAGTTCATCCAACTCCCACACAAAACATGGACCAAAGAAGGACAGAATCAACAACAAAATACAATCACAGACTCGCATATAAGGGGAGGAGTAGAAAAGGTCTGATGTTATTTTCCCCCCCTGCACCAGATAATTTAGACTAGACCCTGTGCTTCACTGCTGGTTCTTCATGGCAAGAACCTTGGCCCAAGCAGGCCGGGCCATGATATCGGCTACCCACGCGCTCACCTTGGGGCGGGCGTCGAACAGCTTCTTCAACGGCGTCCCCATCAGGTTGGTCAGGGTCGGGAGGTGGTGGAGGTCGGCGAGGGTGAAGCAGTCGCAGCCCAAGTACTTGGACTGGCTCAGCCGGGCCTCGTAGACGTCGAGGACCTTGGCGAGCTTGGGCTCGTTCTCCTCGACGACAGCAGCGTCCGTGGCCATGCCGAACATGGGCTTGTACACAAGCTCCCACTGCAGCTTCGACGCCAAGGTGTCAAACTGGTGGGCCTCGACCTCCATCCACACGCCAACCGTCGCCATGGGTTTGCCCTCACACATGAGCGGAGTGCCCTTGTCCGCGTATGCATAAGCAACGTACTTAGTAATTGCCCTTGATTCTGCCATCACAAAGAGCATAATATGAAAATATTTCGCATGGTTGTTTCTCCTTTAGTTGAACGATTGAACGCTCAAAGTTTCACTAAACACTTGATCTCTCCCCAAGGCCACACAGTCCATCTGCGATCGAATCAGCACCTTCGTCTAAAAACTTTCATCTTTCATCATAGTCAACACAAGATAATCTATCATTATTAGAACGACATACCGAATAGATTCAAATCTCCGTCCTCAAAGGCCGGGACTTGACCGAAAGGCTGCAAAGAGAGATCGAGAAACGTTAGATCCGAGAGACGAAGGAGGGTCTCTTGAAAAAACACGTCGAGACCCCAAGACCAGAAATCAGTTAGGAGTACAGTCGAACAACTGGTAAGGCAGGGACGAAGAGTTACGTTGCGGGCAAGGAAGTGCCCCTGCTTGTGCTCGCCAGCTCGCAGGTCGACGGGGACGAACTCGAACTCGAGGTCCTTCTCGTAGAGGGTAGCGAAGACCCGCCTCGTCGCGGTGGAGGAGATGGCTCCATGGACCTTCATCACCATGATTGCTTGCTCTACTTTCTTTCTTTTCCCCCTCAAGAACCAAACGCAGAACAAATTGTGGCGAACGATGGTGGGTTTTGGGCTCTTTTTATAAGGCCTTAGCTATCGTGTCCTGGAATGATCTTTATCAAAATTATTATGTATATACTTTATATGAAATGGAGATGAGTAAAGGTGGAGAGAGAGAGAGAGAGAGAGAGAGAGCGCTAGTGCTCTCTCATGCTCCTGCGGCTGCGCGGGTCGGAGGGAAGAGGGTGAAGCATCCGATGACTGTAGTCACTTCCATGTTCTCGCGCGACTTTAATAATTGTCTGAACAGTTTTCAGAACCTAAAGTCACTGGAACCACACCTATGTGCACACGTCACACCGCAATGCTCTCTTTAGAAGACAGTTCATGTTTCAATAATCTTGGGAATCTTTTTTTTTTTCCTTGCAATTTTCTGTTGAATTTTTCTTCTCACTCTCTTTATCTAGGATTCCAAACAAAAGGAAAGCGCTAAGAATTGAATTTGATTTATAATACACCGATTACAAATAATACGAGAAAGACAGTGCATTGAAAATTACGTTATTTTCTTTGTCGGTGCTTAATAAGTTTACCGAAGTACTTTTGACAAAACTCAATATAGGACAATTTTCATTTGACCCCACCATATGAGTCATTGCTTGTAGTCGTACAAAGAGCGAACAAAATTGACTACAATTTGCTCATAAGTTTATCAAAAGGTTATTGACTAAAGTTGAAAGGATATAATAGTAATTTCAAGTTACACATATTTCCTAGCCTAAGAGTTTCTTCTTAGATATATTATTCATACAGTGACTTTCACGATTGCTATTTTAGAATAAAGGTGAGTAATCTAAATCAAATTTGTTATAACTCATAGTCTGTCATTTTAAGAATATTTGGCTCCTCCTAATTAAATTTTTCTTACTCTAATATGTACGTAAAGTACAATGACAAATCACGGTTTCTGTTCTTCTTTTTATAATTACATGGTGAAGACAAAGTTCAAGATGGATGCCGCAAGAGTTGCCTTATTTGACTTGGTCAAATATGTGTGGGGCCAGAAAAAAGAAAAAGAAAAAGAAAAAGGAAGAAATAAAAGGGAAAAAGGAGGGCATAGCTAAGAGTAGGCCCGAGAAGAATAGAGGAAGAAAGGAAGTGAGAGAAAAGAAAAGAAGGAAAGAAGAAAGAAGAGGAAGATAGGAAAAGTGAAAGAAGAGGATTTTGGGCCACGAAAGTCTCGTCAAGTTGATTTAATTATGTATCACAACATTCAGTAAGTGCTCTCACATCTGTTCATCTAATTGGAGTAATATTTGGGGTTAAGGCACAAATTTGAGGCTTTGTGAATTTTGAACTATGAGGTTTGATGAACAAATGATTGAGTTGTGAATATATATAGAAATGATAATTTAGGGTATCATGGAACTATAGGATTTTATCAAATTCAATTTGGACTTAGCCCAAAACAAAATTTTAAAATTGACCGCAAGTGATGAACATTGCGCGACCAACAGCTTTCGATTGAATTTCGATGACTTTTGACTCGATTTTGGGTGAGACAAGTTATGGGTCTTCTAGTGCATCATAAGATCTTCATTTTGACTGTGAACTTGCTTGAAATGGGTTTGGTGGAGAGAGACATCACCAATATCGCGATTAAGCTTCACGTTGCGGATAACTTTGAATATCTACTTCAATTGAGAGTTTTGTTAGCATGTATAAGTCGTTTCGTTAGTATTTAAGTTTAATATAGCCATTTTGTAATTGTTGTAGTATTTTACTCGGTTTTGATGTTGATTCTTGTTTAATTGTTAGGATTAAGATATTCTCGGCACGTATAGCTACATTGTTTGATTGTAGACATTCAAAGGTGAGTGATGCTATCTCTTCTTTGAATTTGCAATCTCATATTTGAATAACATTTTTGTTGCATAAAAATCTAGATCAGGCATTTAGTGTTCTACAATTATTTGAGAATGGTTTGAGAAATGTGTTATGAAAGGTGTTATGAATATTTAAATATATATTATTATGTCGCAAAATGATTTACAAGGTGAGTTTTAAAATGATTTGGGAAACTTTTTAAAAAGACGTTTCGAAATGCTACTGATTTATTAAATGAATTTCAAAATAGTGTGAAACATGTCTTGTGAAATATATATTATGTCTGATGAAAGGAGTTGAGAAAGATGATATATTTTGGGTTTGCGAAATTTTTTTGTGAAAGCATTACGCCAGCTTTAAATATGATTAATAAAAGGTGATTTGATTCAGTATCTAAAATCGAGAGAAAAGAATATTATAAGTGCCAAAAGTTGTGTACGATACTCATTTTAGTGCCAAAAGTTTTCATTGATCACTTAAGTGCCAAATCGGAGAAAAAATGTTGCTTAAGTGCCTTCAATGAGAAACTCTGATCAAATTGATTACGTGGCTTTTTAATTAAAATCTTAGTATGATTTACATATTTTTTAAAATCCAATCCATGTGGATGTCCAAAAAAATGTCGCACACTGATCACTTGTTAATTGAGATTGACACTAAAGTAATAACTTTTTTCATAACGATTGGCATTGAAGTGATTCTATTTAATAATGATTGGTAGTTAAGTGATCACTTTTAACAATAATTGGTACTTAAATGAGCCATATTTACAATTTTTGGCACTCAAATAATCGCTCGTCAATTAGTTTATACGACATCGTTTAAGAGTTTATATGCTAGCTGGGCATGCTAGTGAGCCACATAGGATTGAGAAATTAATAGAATATGGCCGCGTCAAATTTCGGCTACCAAAATCGAAGTTGACACTTAAGTGATCGTTTTTTTTAAGTGACACTTAAATAATAGGAAAAAAAAGAGAAAACTTTTGGCATTAAAGTGAATGTTGTACACAACTTTTGGCATTTCCAGTGTCCCTCTCTGAAATTGATTTATGGTACGGATTCTGCATCGATTTTGTAGGAAGAATTGATTTGTAAGATGCTATGTTTTAGTTTATGAAACTAATTGTGATATGAACTAGTAAAAGATTAAGTGTTATATGATAATGTAACTTCATGGCAGCAATCTCTAGGATCTTATACTTTAGATATGTGTTGACCAAGGGCTAAGTGCTACATAATGACTCAACTCTAGACTTTGTATCAATGATATATGTTGGTCAAGGACTAAGTGCTACATGGTGATACAAATCTCGTGGAAGCTACCTCTAGGATCTTGTACTACTCAAGGCCAAGTGCTACATGATGATGTGAATCTCGTGAAAGCCACCTATAGAGCCTTGAGATGTGATATGATACAAACTTGGTCAACGGAATGGACCACTGACATGTAATTTGAGATTGATCAATCAACTGAATCATAGATTATCTATTTTGATAGTATTGATGAAAATGATATTTCTACTATGAATATAGTTATGTTGTAATATTATATAACTAATTTTGATCTTGTAAATTTGTTATATACTGGATTTGAGGTTTTGAGTTTTGGTATGCACAATGGTTACTCGATCTACTTAGAAGAGATAAGCACTACTTACTAAGCTGTGGTTACTCATTCCATTCATTTCCAATCTTTTCGAATTCCTGGTTAGCGGCCAATACAATGATAGCCATATTGACGAGATCTTTTAAGAGATGGATTTAAGTGGTTAGAGACTGAGTTCTTCGAATAGATGGATGGCCGTGTCACTCTCTTTTTTGCTAGTATTCGAGGTGTGATGGATACTATTTGAGAATTGGGTTTGGCAGCAATAACATCATATTAAAAGTCTATTATGGTTTGACTACCTTGATTGAACCTTTCAAGTTACGTGAATTGGATAAGGGAAATGATTATTCCACCTAATAATATAGGGGTCAATAATGACTTTTTTTATTTTTATTATTATTATTATTTAGTTTTACCTGGCATGTCAAATTAATTTTGAGAAGATCACTTGATGGGAAAAAGATTTCCCCTCCCCCCCAACTCCCCTTCTCTCTGCCTAGCGAAGCCACCCTTCTTTATCGCATGCCATTGCTGTCATTGTTGCCACTAATGATGCTCCCGATTGCACTTAGGGCTAGCAGCACCGTCCATTGTCGTTTGACCTCGAGTATGAGGTTGGTGTCCGTGATTGACATTCGGACGACCTCAAATAGAGGTCAATATGAGACACAAATGCATTTTGAAGAGAGATTTAAGAGAAGAAAATATTCAGTGGATCCAAAGTGCCACATTAACAGCTGATGTGGCATGCATTTATTTACTCACATTCAATTATAACTCGACACATGGATCTGACTTGAAATCAAATAAAAAATCGAAAAATCTGATTTTGCTCCGTGTTTCCGTCTCCATTGACCTCTCTCTTCTGCCTCCATCTACAGCCAGCTTGAGGCCACAAGCGGCGAGGGAGCATGTTTAGATGATGCCAATGGAGAGTTGGCCACGAGCACCCATATTTCCAGATCTGAAGGTGGACATTGCTTTAGATCTTGTCGACGTTTAGATGACATGGACGATGGAGCCTTGGCTGCGAGCACCCAGATTTCCAAATTTGGATTTGAGCGCTCCTACAAATTTGGCCGAACGACTCAAATGACGGCCATGGATGAGGGTCAGCGTCACTTGCGAGCCTAGCTCGTCCACTGACGACCTAAATGCAGTGACACGATTACAAAGCAACGCGAGTGCAGAAGAGTGCCTAGCCGGTGATGCCGCTGGTCCATGACCGGTGATGCAGAGCAATGCTCCACTGTTCTCTCCGCCTCTCGGCGCTGCAATCTCGTCTATGTGGTCGATCCTCGAGGTTGGCTCTCTCCACGCCGGCCTAGACGCGATGTCAGTGATTGTGGATGGAAGTGGAAGGAGAGAGCCGGGCATTTAGTGAATGAGGAGGAGGAAGAGATCTAGGCATTTTTTAATCTTTTATTTGTTTCATTTCATGCCAATATACATGTGTTAATCTATAATTGCATTTGAGTATAGAAATAAGTTCCATATCAGTTATTAATCTGAAACCACCGAATATTTTTCAGAGAGAATTCATCAATGGGTAGTCCGAAAAATTGCCCCTTTTCGCACAAGTACAACCAAATTTATTCTCATCTTTTCTAGGGCATCACATGGGATGCTTTTAGCTTTTTCTACAAAATCCACTGTAACCCTCCAAATATATTTCACATTCAATTGTGAACGAAGTGGCCATTGGACTAACTTTACAAGATGAGATAAGCAGCTATGAATATGAATACTGAAAAATACATGAGGAGAATCTATTATACAAGTTTTCAGTCATGTAAATTATTAGTCATTTTGCCAGTTGAAATATGTAAGAACTCGGGCTATTACTATGTAATATTGTTCGCTTGGGGCCGAAGCCTACACGCATACTAGACCAAAATAAGTTGACCAACTAATTTCGAAATGACTAATTTTACATTAAAGCAAAAAGGAAGAATTAATTATTTTCAAAATTGAACTGTCTAACTCATATGTGTTAGATATTACGATGCAAAATTGGGGAAGTGGGTATTGGTGAACTTTGATTGAATTTTGATTTATATATTTTTGGTCTGGAAAAACATACTTTCATTACCATCCAGAAGTGGGATTACACGAGTTTCCGAAATCAAGATGAACTCTGTTAATTCTTGAACACTAGAGAAACTGCAACAAGTGAAAGTAGGTTGAGGTGAAATGTGAAAATTTTGGATAAAGCTGTACTTGTAATGAATATTGTCAAGTGAATTTCTATAGTACTTTAACAAATAAAAATGGGAAAATATCTCGCGATTGGTAGAGAAAGTGGTTATGAAACTGTAGGCCAATCCCATGATGATGATGCAAGGAAAGGGCTTCATCAGTAGAAACAAAACCAGCTCTTCCAGCAAGCAATAATTACTCTTAATGAAGCTATAAAGATGAGACTTTAGAAATATAACTCTCTCGTTATCAGTAGTCTTTTTATTGCTCAGGATAGACAGCCACAAGACACCAGCCTCATCATCATCCCCAACACCAGATAGTTTAAACTAAGCCCTTGTGCTTCACTGCTGGTTCCTCATGGCAAGAACCTTGGCCCAAGCAGGCCGGGCCATGATGTCGGCCACCCACGCGCTCACCTTGGGGCGGGCATCGAACAGCTTCCTCAATGGCGTCCCCAACAGGTTGGTCATGGCCGGAAGGTGGTGAAGGTCGGCCAGGGTGAAGCAGTCACAGCCCAAGTACTTGGACTGGCTCAGCCGGGCCTCGTAGACGTCAAGGACCTTGGCGAGCTTGGGCTCGTTCTCCCCGACTAATTACTTTCATCTGTCATCACGCTCACCAAGATAATCTATTATTAATGGAATGACTCACCGAACAGCTTCGAATCTCCGTCCTCGAAGGCCGGGACTTGACCGAAAGGCTGCACAGAGAGATCGAGAAACGTTAGATCCGAGAGACGAAGGTTTCTTGAAAGAGCATGTTGAGACCCCAAGACCGGAAATCAGTTAGGAGAACGGTCAAAAATGGTGCGCAGGGACGGAGACTTACGTTGAGGGTGAGGAAGTGCTCCTTCTTGTGCTCGTCGGCTCGCAGATCGACGGGGACGAACTCGAACTCGAGGTCCTTCTCGTAGAGGGCAGCGAAGACCCGCATCGTCGCAGTCGAGATGACAGCTCCATGGACCTTCATCACCATGATTGCTTGCTCTTCTTTCTTTTTTTCCCCCTCAAGAACTGAACGCAGAACAAATCGTGGCGAACGATGGTGTCTTTTGGGCTCTTTTTGCAAGGCCTTAGCGATCTTGTCCTGCAATGATCTTCATCAAATTATGAAGTATATATGAAATGAAGATGAGCAAAGGTAGGGAGCCCGACTCCTCTCCTTCTCCTGCGCTGCGCGGGTCGGGGAGAGAGGGTGACGCATGCTATTTGACTGGGTAATCATTTCCATATTCTCGTGTCACTTCAATGGCTGTCTGAACAGATTTCAGAAACTAAAGTCGTTGGGAGTAGGAAACCACACCTAACGCGATACGAAGCATCCGCGAAACGGGCCTCCAGCCGGAAGGAAGACCTTTCCACGGGCAAGAAAGTAATCCTCTCTTTTGAAAGAGACTCGAGGAACATGATTCATGTTTCAAACGTTAGAGAAAATAGAAGGGAAAGAGTGGAAATTCAGATTTTACTTTTTATTGCAATTTTCTGTTAAAGTTTTCTTCTCGCCCCCTTTGTGCAGCAGGAAAGGGCTAAAAATTGAATTCAATCTAGAATACACTGATTATAAGTAACACGAGAAAGATAATATATCGAAAACTACCTTATTTTCTTTGTTGGTGCTCCATAAGTTTCCGAAAATAATATTTGACAAAACTCAAGATAGGACAATTTTCATTTGACCCCACCGTTTTAGTCGTTGCTTGCAGCTATCTAGTGAAAGTGAGCAGAATTGGCTAGAATTTGCCCATAACATTATCAAAAGAATATTGCTTAAAGTTGAAAGGATACAATGGTAATTTCATGCTACAAATATTTACTAACCCAAGAGTTTCGTCTTAGATCCATCATCCATTTAGTGACTTTCATGCTTGCTACTTTAGAAAAAGGCGAGTAATTTAAATCGAATTTTTTTATAGCTCATAGCCTGCCATTTTAAGAATATTTGGCTCTTTCTGGTTAAATTTTTCTTGGTCAAATATTTTTGTAAAGTAAAGGACAATGACAAATCAAAGTTTTGATGAAAATGTATTTCTTCTATGAGTATAGTTATGTGCAATATTATATGACTTATCTTGATATTGTAAGTTTGCTATATACTAAATTTAGGATATTGGGTTTTGGTAGTCTTTTACATATATATAGTAGCTACTCGATTTGCTTAGAACACATATGCATTTACTTACTAAGCAATGGTTGCTTATCCTATTCCTTCACAATCTTTTGAGCTTTCTCAATTAGTAAGGTTGCGTCCTTCAAGTGGAATAATAGTCATGTCATCACCTTTTCTACTAGGACTCAAGGTGTGACGGATACTGTTTGAGAATTGAGCTCAACAGCAATAACATTGCTTTAAAAGTCTATTACCGATTGATTCTTGATTGAACCTTTCAAGATTCATGAATTGGATAAGGGAAATGATTTGTTCCACCTAATAACATAGTGGTCAATAATGACTTTTTTTTTTTTTTTTTACCTGACATGTAAAATTAATGTTAGGGAAATTCTAAATAAATAGTTAAAGTGTCATCGTTTTCTCAAATAAGAACTTAAAGTGAATTTTATTTCAAATAAGGTCATAAAGTGCCATCGTTTGCTCAAATAAGGGCTTGAAGTGAACATTATTTCAAATAAAGCATGAAGTGCTAATTTAATCTCAAAGAAAAACCTCACTTCACTATATGGTCAAGGATATTTCCTTCATTCACTTGTTATATTTCCTTTCCTTTTTTTTCTTTCTTTTTTCTTTTTTTCTATTTTGTTTCTTTCCATAAAAAACTCAAAAAAATTACAACTCAAAAAAGCAAACAAATAAATAAAAAGGCATGAGAGCTAGGGCCAGCCCTCTCGCCTATGGCCACCGCCCCATTATTGGTGGGGCGGCAACCATGGCTTGTGGGGTTGTCAATGTCTCGATGAGGACCAACGACCCTCGTCGACCAGAGGCAAGGACTAGTAAGCCCTCCTTAGCTAGAACCGAGAGAGGGCCGTGACCTTTTCCCATATCTAATCGAGGGTCACCAGCCCTCTCTCTGCTCTAGCAAGGGCCACTAGGCCCTCACCTCTAACCGGCGAGAGTTGTCAGTGACCCTATTGGCCATGGCCGTTGCCCCACCAACAATGGGGTGGTAGCCACCAGTTCTACTGCCTATTTTTTTATTATTATTATGATTTGTGTTTTTTTTTTTTTTTTTCTTTGTTGAGTTTTTTAATGGAAAAAGGGAAAAAATTATTAAAAATAATGACAAAATTGCTCTCAATCATTATTGAAGCAATGCCCTTTTTTTAGACTAACATAGTACTTTAAGTTTTTATTTAAAGCAAAATCCACTTTAGACATTTATTTAAAAAAAAGATGATATTTCAAGTTTTATTTGAAATAAAATTTACTTTAAATTTTTATTTGAGAAAATGATGGTATTTTGGAAAATTAAATTTTTCCCTCCAAGAAAAGGGCCTCACATCACCAAATGATAAGGAACAATTCCACCATTTGCTTTTTCCCCCGAAAAGGGGAAAGGGCCTCACTCATTGGGAAAAAGATTTCCCCTCCCCACAACTCCCGCCTCTCTGCCTAGCGAAGCCACCCTTCCTTATTGCCATCGCCATTGTTGTCATTGTTGCCACAAATGATGCTCATGATTGCACTCGGGGCTAGCAGCATCGTCCATGATTGTCGTTGACCTTGAATATGAGGTCGAGGTCCGTGATTGACATTGGGACGACCACGAATAGAGGTGAGACACAAACGCATTTTCAAGCGGGATTGAGAGGAGAAAATATTCCGTGGAATCAAAATGCTTCATCAACGGTTGATGAGGCGTGCATAACTGAACTTGGAATAAGAAAAAATTGGGAATTGGGAAATCTGATTTTGCTCTCTGTTTCGCCTCCATTCACCGCTCGCTTCCTCCTCCATCTATAGCCACCTTGAGCCAAGAGCGACGAGGGAGGGGGTTTACTGTTTAGATGACGCCGAGGATGGAGCCTTGGCCACGAGCACCCGTATTTCCAGATTTGGAGCTGGGCATTGCTTCGGTTCTTGCTGACAGTTTAGATGACGAGGACGACGGAGTCTTGGCTCCGAGCACCCAGATTTCCAAATCTGGATTTGGGCACTACTACAGATTTGGCTTGAATGACACTGACGAAGGCCATGGACGAGGGTCGGCGTTGCTTGTGAGCCTGGCTCGTCCACCGATGGCCTAGACGTGGTGACGCGATTGCAAAGCAATGTGAGTGCAAAGCAGTGCCCAGCCGATAATGCCGCTGATCCATGACTGGTGACGTGATTGCAGAGCAATGAACCATGGCTCTCTCTCGGCTCTCGGCACCGCAATCTCGTCTTCTCCATTAATCCTCAAGGTTGGCTCTCTCCATGCCGGCTTAGTCGCAGCATCCGCAACTGTGGATGGGGAGAAAGAAGAGATCTGGGCATTTTGCGAATGAAAGAGGAGGAGAAAGAGATCTAGGTAATTCTTTATTTGTTTCATTTCATGTCGATATATACATGTCAATCTATAATTGCATTTGAGTAAATAAATAAGTGTAATGTCAACTATTGATGTGAGGCTCTAAAATCATTGAATATTTTCTAAAGAGAGAATTTATCCAGGAGTGGTCCAAATAATTGCCCATTTTCATAATACAATGGGCATCCACATTATTACAACCAAATTTATGCGCATCTTTTCTAGGGCATCACTTGGGATGCTTTTAGCTTTTTCTGCAGAATCCATCGTTACCCTCTAAATATATTTCACGATTGATTGAGAACAAAGTGGCCATTGGACTAACTTTATAAGATGAGATTAAAAGATTTGAATATGAATATTGAAAAACACATGAGTATTAGTTATTTAAGTTTTGACTCATGTAAATGGAAATTCACGCCAAATGCACATGCATGCTGGACTAAAATAGGCTGACCAGCTACTTTCAAAATGACTGATTTCATATTAAAGCGAAAATGAAGAATGATTTAATTTCAAAATCGAACTGTTTAACTTGGACGTGTTAGATATTACGATGCAAAATTGGATAAGTGGGTATTATTGGTCTATTTCTGATTGAATTTTGACTTTTCTCTCTTGACACTTGAACTCTAGAAACTGCAACAGTGAAAGAATGTTTGAAGCTGGATAAAGATGTTGTGATTGGTAGGGGAAGTGGTTATGAAACAGTAGGCCATCCCCCATGGAGATTATGCGAGGACAGGGCTTCACCAGTAGGGGCAAAACCAGCAACTTCCAGCAAGCAATTATTACTGTAATGAAGCTAAAAAAGATGAGAGACATCAGAAACATGACTCTGTCTTCAACAGTAAAAGTCTTTATTGCTCAGGATAGACAATCACGAGACACCAGCCTCATCATCATCCCCAACACCCGATGGTGTAAACTAGACCCTGTGCTTCACTGCTGGTTCCTCATGGCAAGAACCTTGGCCCAAGCCGGCCGGCCCATGATGTCGGCCGCCCACGCGCTCACCTTCGGACGGGCTTCGAACAGCTCCTTCAACGGCGTCCCCATCAGGTTGCTCAGGGTCGGGATGTGGTGGAGGTCGGCGAGGGTGAAGCAGTCGCACCCCAAATACTTGGACTGGCCCAGCCGCGCCTCGTAGACGTCGAGGACCTTGGCAAGCTTGGCCTCGTTCTCCTTGACTGTCTCAGCGTCCATGGCCATGCCGAACAGAACGGCTTGAACACGAGCTCCCACTGCAGCTTCGATGCCACGGGGTCGAACTGGTGGGCCTCGACCTCAATCCACACGCCCACCGTCGCCATGGGTTTGCCCTCGCAGATGAGCGGAGCGCCCTTGTCCGCGTATTCATGAGCAATGTACTGAGTAATTGCCCTTGATTCTGCCACCATACAGAGCATAATCAAGGTATAAATTTTATCTCGCGTAGTTGTTTCTTTTTCAGTTGAACGATTAGTTTGACTAAATACTTCCATCTTTCATCACGGTCGCACGGTGATAGAACGACTTACCGAATAGCTTCAAGTCTCCGTCCTCGAAGGCCGGGACTTGACCGAAAGGCTGCAGAGAGAGGTCAAGAAACGTTAGATCCGAGAGACGAAAGACGGTTTCTTGGAAGAACACGTTGAGACCGAGAAGACCAGAAAACAGCGAGGAATGCTGTTGGAGGTGGTGGGGCAGGGACGGAAGCTTACGTTGAGGGCGAGGAAATGCTCCTTCTTGTGCTCGCCCGCTCCCATGTTGACGGGGACGAGCTCGAACTGGAGGTCCTTCTCGTACAGGGTGGCGAAGACCCGCATCGCCGCGGTGGACAAGGCGCTTCCGTAAACTTTCATCACCATGGTTGCTCTGCTCTGCTTTCCCTTTCGTTTTCTATCAAGAACTGAACGCAGAACAATCGTGGCGAATGATGGTGGGTTTCGGGGCTCTTTTTATAAGGGCCTGATGATCTGACTAACTTCTCCTTATCTCCACGCGAAAATTCGGTTTTCTTTTTTTTTTTCCTTTTCTTTCAATGAGATAATTTCATTTCAGCTGCGTTGGAAGGAGATGGAGATGAGGGAATATGGAGAGAAAGTGGGGCCAAAGAAAGATGACTCGTGTGGCTGAGCAAGTTGGGGGGGGGGGGGGATGAGAGAGAGAGAGAGAGAGACGCAGGCGATGACTCCTCTGCAAGCCATGTTCATATCCATCATCGTACTACTTTTGTTTGTCGTCTGAAGATGACGACGCAGCCTGCGAGCAACCCGTCAAGCAGCGACAAGCCGCTCGTGCGAAACGTGCCTCTGCTCGGGAGGAGAATCTTTTGAGGGGGCAAGCAAGGACGTGATCCTCACTTTTGAAAGACTATAGAGGGAAACATGAATCATGTTCCGGAAATGAGAGGGAACAGAGTGAATCTTCGCCTGGGTCGAAAATAAATAAAACTTTAAACTTTTTCTTAAGCCATAAAAAGAGTGAAAAATTATCATTTTTTCTTCTTCTCCTCTTTTGCAATTCTCTTCTCTCTCCCATTGACCATGATTGCAAACATAAGGAAAGGGCTAAAAATTGAATTTGATTTACTTTTCGGGCGAAGAAAATTTTATTCAAATTACGAGCATGGTCTAAAGGGTCCCGAGCAAGGCGAATCTAAACAAAGGAGAGCCTAAAGGGCTTGAGGAGGAATAGAGAGCCAATATTGTGGAAGAGAGCCAATCCGTTGTGTCTTCGCAGCCCAGTTGGCTACTGCATTAGAAGCCTGCGGACAATGGATGCGAATGGATGGATGGGCCTTGAGCAGCTTCAAATAGTCCATGACAAGAAGTCGCTCCTTCCGGTTGAAATTTTGTGTCGGCCCGCTTATCGGAGCTTCCACGAGATCAGCACGGTCGGACTCAACGACACAGTTTACGGAACTGTCGAAAGCTACAAGCCAGATTGCTTCAAGGATGGCTAGGGTTTCCGCCTGAAAAGTAGATGAAATTTTCATCGATTTGGTGAAATGTGTAATAATAGTACCAGTATGATCTCTACAAATACCAGCTATGGCACCATCCACCGATCCATTGAGAAAGGAGCCATTGACATTGAATTTTAGGTCTGCGACGCAATAAAGGTGGGATCTTTTTCTTGTATGTGATGTACGAAAATTCCATTTTATGTTGTAGCCACCGCAAGTAATTTTGCCTCAATATACATAGTCATTGCGAGATTTCCAAATACACCATAGAGCTGTAGCCACCACAGATAATTTTGGATTTGATTTACAATGCACTAATTACAAGTAAAACGAGAAAGATGGTACATTGAAAACTGCATGATTTTCTTTATTGTTTCTTAACGAGTTCATAAGAGCACTTTTAAACAAAGTCCAAATTGGACATGAGATATTTCAAGCACAGATATTTCCCAGCCTGAGAATTTCTTTGCAGATCCACCGTTCCATGCCGGGACATCAGCCTTTTGGATAAGGACTGACAAGTGCATAGAAACCAATAATTCATGGCGCAATTGGCACGCGCCTGCTCTATTGGAGCGCCCATGGACGGTTGCTGGAAGAAACCTGTCGTGGCCATGATGGTGAACTTCGACGAAGCTTCTTGACTGGTCAGCTCAAAGCAGGGATAGTGGGGCGGTGGAGTCCCAGTTTCTTATCATTTTTTTTGTTTTCATTATAAAATTTTTAATTATTTTTTCCAGATGTGGTCTTTGGTAGAGTCAGTTTTGTTCCTTGGTCAAATCAAACAATTAATAGAAAAGTTCATTACACAAGTCTTGATAATTTTTAGAATTTGACTGTACTAATTAAAAATTTCAGGGGTCAATTACATTTTCTTGATAAATTTTAAAATTTTTGAGGTACATATCCCTCTGTGTACAGGTATACTCATACAGGAATATGGTCCTGGGAACTTCTGCGGTACTTTTAACGGATGAAAGTGGCCGAAGCCTTCGTGAATGGTAGGGAAACCGTAGGCCATCCCCATGGAGACGATGTAAGTGGAGGTTTTCATCAGTAGGGATGAAAACTACCACTTGCAGCAATTATCACACCCCAATGAAGCTAAAAAGATGAAGACATGAAGTCAATGACTCGTGAAACACAAACTCTGCATCCGTCCAATCTTTTTATTGCTCGTGATAGAAAATCACACAACACCAGTATGGTCATCATCTCCGACTTTGATGATTGAAGACGGCCCTTACAGAGAAAATCCCACATAAAACATCGACCAAAGAAGGGCAGAATCAACAGCAAAATACAAATTACCAGCTCATATGAAAAGGGGGTAGAAAAGTTCTAATGTCATTGGCTCCCCCTGCACCAGATGATTTAAACTAGACCCTTTGCTTCACTGCTGGTTCCTCATGGCGAGGACCTTGGCCAAAGCCGGCCGGGCCGTGATGTCGGCCACCCAAGCGCTCACCTTGGGGCGGGCGTCGAACATCTTCTTCACAGGGGTCTTCATCAGGTTGGTCAAGGCCGGGAGGTGGTGGAGGTCGGCCAGGGTGAAGCAGTCGCAGCCCAAGTACTTGGACTGGCTCAGCCGGGCCTCGTAGATGTCGAGGACCTTGGCAAGCTTGGCCTCGTTCTCCTCGACTACTGCAGCATCCGTGGCCATGCCGAACATCGACTTGTACACGAGCTCCCACTGCAGCTTCGACGCTACCGGGTCAAACTGGTGGGCTTCGACCTCCATCCATACGCCCACGATCGCCATGGGTTTGCCCTCGCACACGAGGGGAGTGCCCTTGTCATTGTATACATGAGCAATGTATTGAGTAATCGCCCTTGATTCTGCGACCACAGAGTATGATCAAGACATAAACTATACTTCGCGTAGTTGTTTCTTGTTCAGTTGACTGATTGAACTCTCAAAGTTTCACTAAAAACTTGATCTTTCATCACGGTTGCACAATCTATCAGCAAGCGAATCAGCACCTTTGACTAGATACTTTCATCTTTCATCATGACCACACAAGATAATCTATCAATAATTGAAAGACTTACCGAATAGCTTCAAATCTCCGTCCTCAAAGGCCGGGACTTGACCGAAAGGCTGCACAGAGAGACCGAGAAACGTTAGATCTGAGAGACGAAACGGGATTTCTCGAAAGAACGCATTCAGACCCCGAGACACAAAAATCCGCGAGCAATACGGTCGAACAGGTGGTGGGCAGGGACGGAGACTTACGTTGAGGGCGAGGAAATGCTCCTTCTTGTGCTCGCCGGCACTCATGTCGACGGGGACGAACTCGAACTCGAGATCCTTCTCGTGGAGGGCAATTAGGACCCGCATCGCCGCGGTGGAGAAGACGCTTCCGTGGACCTTCATCACCATGGTTGCTGGCTCTGCTTCCTCCTCTCTCTCTCTCTCTCTCTCTCTCTCAGCCTTAGACGCAGAACAAGATGTGCCTTTGACGCAGAACAAGAGGTGACGAACGATGGTAGGTTTTGGGCCCTTTTTATAAGGGCTTCACGATCTTATTCTAGAATGATCCGATGGACTAGAAAAATTCGATCTTTCTTCGCCCTTCAACAAGAAAAGTTCGCTTTTTTTTTATCTTTTATCGTTTACACTTAGCGGGTGGAGAAGACAAAAATGCCTCCTTGTCGGGATGTGGGGAGAGAGAGGCGACCGACGATACCTGCGAAGCCATTTTCATATTCATCTCTTACTTTGTTATCTTCACTCGATGTCTGAACAAGTCAGCGGGAAGGGAGGCGTCCGACACGTACGTGCGCGCGTCACGCGGCGATAAAGTAGCTCGTGCCAAACGCACGTTTCTTGGGAAGGAAACTTTGTTGGAAGGGCGAGGATGTAATTTCCCTTCCTTGGAGAGACTTCATGACAAAATTTATTATGTTTCGAAAAATGGATTAATGCACAAATATTCTTTAAATTTTGATCCAACATATGATATGGTATCGTCCCTAAGTATTAAATTTGCACAATACGATCTGTGAACTTTGATCTAATGTAAAATATTTTTTTAAAATTTGTTAATGTGATTTTTTTGTCGGAATTTTAATGTGATTATTAATATGAAAATTTTTAAAAATTCAAATATCACATTAAATATTGAATTAGAGTTTAGGGATCATATTGAACAAATTCAAATTTTGAAATTACACATTGGATTAAAGTTTAAAGACCATTTATATCATTTTTTTCCTTCAAAAATAAGAAAAAAATAGAGGGAATGAAAGTGAGAATAGAAAATAAAGAAAAAAAAAACTTTAGACTTTTTGTAAGGGAAAAGATAAGCAAAAATTCAATTTTATCTTTTGGCAATTTTCTGTTGAATATTTTCTTCTCGCCCAATTATCAAAGATTTGAACAACGTGAGGAAAGGGCTTACAAATTGAAGTTGATCTATAATAATACCGATTACAAGTAGCACAAGTAATGTAGTGCATTAAAAGTTGCATGAATATTTATAAACAGATCACTTAACAAATTCAGGGGGCACTTTTTAACAAAACTCAAATTGTGTTGGAGAATTTTTATATGGTCCCGCCACTTTTATTTGGACGCAATGGTTATTCTCGAGCACAATTATTTCCTTTCCCAGGAGTTTCTTCATGATTTTTTTTTTCATATATTGACTTTCGTGCTTGCTGTGTTAAAGAAATAATAATAATTCGAGCTGTTGAACTTTGTCATAGCTTAAAGCTTGTCAGTCATGCTTGTCCGATCTAGTTAGATGACTTTTCCTTTGTCCCCTTCTAAGTCAAACAATTTTGTAAAGTAAAGCCCAATAACCAATAAAAAGTAACCTCGATTCTTTCTGTAATTCCTAGGCGAATATAAAATTTAAGATGGATACCAATTGCCTTACTCTTGGATATTCTGCTTGATTTGTTATTTTGATGCCGATTTATAAAAGATTGTATACTACAACTATTCTGAATTCAAATGGATACTAATAGCCTCACTCGTGAATACTCTACTTTATTTGTTTAAGATTCTATATTGCAATCTAGAAAGCATCAACACTCTTTGGAAGCTTTCGTGTTGTGTCGGACACTTCGACACATGTCTAACATTCTCTGACACTTTTCGACACTCAAGTTGGAAATTTCGACACGCGAGTTTGGAATTCCGATACATACGAGACCAATTTTAAAATTTTTCAATAAATTGGGGTCAAAATGTAAATATAAAAAAATTAAGTGGGAAAAAAAAAACCTAGTGTTCTCTTTTCTTCTGACTCACTTCTCACGACACACAATTCACTCAAAGTTTTTTTCTTTTCTCTCCTGACTTGCTCTGACACATGAGTTAAGAATGTGGATTTTTTTTTTTCCAAATTTTATGGATTATTGGAATGGAGTTTAATTTAATAAATTGAAACAATGAATAATATCAACAGATGGTGGATTAATATTTATAGTGTGAATTCATCCTAAACTCATTTTTATTGTTTATTTATTTGTGAATTTGAATAAAATAATCATGAAAATGATAATTTATTTCAATGTATCCCAGCGTGTCGGAATTCTCCATTTTTTGAGAAACAACATGTCGACGTGTCGTGTTATATTGTGTCGCGTGTCAGCATTGGTTCTACTTGTCGCGACCTAATTTTTTCAAAAATATATAGGTTTAGGGGTATTGTTAATTTCGGGCTGACGGTTCTTAATTAACTCGAGCTCTCCCAAGCCCATACCCCGCGCGACGTTGGGATATTCGTAAAAAATTTCAAACAAGGAGTCGCTACTAGTCTATTGAGGTTGACTAGGAACCAGGGCGGCATACATGGGAGCGTGTCTCGCTTTTTACGCAACTGCAGAGGATTTAGGGTCGGGGACTTGATTACGTTAATCATATGACTAATGCCCTTTCGGTACCTAACTTGATCATGTATTAATGAGGTCATGGCAACATATTCAAGAATTCTAAGATTTGTCCTAACCGTTCTAAGGTAAGAAAATAACGTTCAAAATGTCATCGCAAAAATAAGGTGCAGGAATAATCCTAATAACGTAAACTAGGAAAACCTATTGTAGAGCCCAAAGGCTTATTCAATTTTTAGTCTTTTTTCTTTTTTAAGGTTTTCTATTTTTTTTTTTTTTTGGAATTTTTCTGAATTTTCTGAATTTTTCTGAATTTTTAATATTTTTTAATATTTTCGAATTTTCCGAAATTAAATAAAACAAGCTCTCAAAATTTTTGATATTTTCTGACTTTTCTGAAAATTTAAGAAAAATATTTATTAATGTTTTTGGAAATTTCTGATTTTTTCTATTTTTTGGAAAAAAAAATTAATATTTTAATATTTTCGAAAATAAAATAAAATAAAAATATCTGTTTTCGAAATTTCCAGATTCCTGAATTTTTCCATGCATTTTCTGAATTTTCGATTTTTTTAAATATTTTTTTGATTTTCTGAAATTTTTTGGTTTTTTTAGATTTTTTTAAAATTAAAAAAAAAGTGATTCGGACCGGGTCGCGAGACCCGGCCTATTAAACCGACCCGGACCCTATCGGTCCGGGCCGGCTGGCAACCGGGCTGGCCGAACGGCCCGGTCGAATTTTCTTTTAAAATGGCCCATTAACAAAATAAATTAAAACAGCCCATTTCATTTTCTACAAAAATCAGCCCAATCACCTAGCCTAAGCCCACTCAAAGAATATTCAGCCCAGCCCCTATTTAACCTTCGGCCCTTTTTTTTGTTTTTCCTTTTTATTTTAATTTTTTTATTATTGGTCTTCGTCTTCTTCGCAACTGCAGCACGCCCCCAATGCACGTCTTCCCCCATGCACGCCTGACCGAAGCTCCTGCAGCTTCTTCGCTGGCCTACCTCCACGCACGACGAGCCCGTACCGGCTTCTAGAGGGTCGTCAGGTCATCGTCCGGCGTTGGTCGTTCCGTCCGACCGACCCCGAGCGCCGCCGGCCGCCAGTGACCATGAACGCCCTCCATCGCCGGAACCGAGGACGTCCCCACCCAACTCGACCCAGGCCACTCAAGAAAAATCGTCATAACATGAAGAAAAGCACGAAGGCAAGGGCAGATTCACAATATGCTAACAAACATTCACGAAACTAAGCTACCGAGCACGGATCCGACGATAAAAAATTCTGAACTTCATTTAGGCATTTTAACAAACAGGGGGTATGCATTGTCGAAATAAATGACTTTTGACCCAAACAAGAATCGACTCGGGCTTAAGCTTCTAAACGAACATGCTGGTACGCACAAGGACGTAAATGGAGACATGGCAGGGGCCGGGGCTCGCCCGAACTGGTCGGCGCGAACTCCGACCCGATGCCTTGCAAAAACAGCGAAGAAAATGACCCTAAAAAAACCTACCTGGTTCGGGCGAGGCGTCACGGCGGGCGTCGGCGGACGAGCGGGCTCCGGAAGCGTCCAGACACGCTTCTAGGTTTGCTCTCTCACCTCTGACTTCCCCCTGTCTCCTCGCTCCAGCTGCGACTAAAACCGGCTGGCTTCAAAGACAAAGAGCGGAGGCACGGCAACGGGACGTGGACCTCGGGTCAGGCGTGGCTGCCGGCGGTCTCTCACTCTCTCCCTCTGCTCTCTCGTTCTCAGTCTCTCGGTCTCTCTCGGTCTCTCTCGGTCGCTCCCCTCTCTCTCTCCGTTCTGCCTTTTTTTCTCTCTGTTTTTTTTCAGAACAGCCCTCGGCTCCCCCTTGCTCGCTGGTTTTTTTTCTCTGTTTTTTTTTGCTTTTTTCCCAAAACTGCCTCTTCCTCCTCCCTTTTCTTTTTCCGTTTCCCCCTGTTCGTGTTCTCCTCTCCGATTTTCTCTCAGTGATGGG
Source organism: Corymbia calophylla (assembly GCA_014182845.1). Classification (NCBI taxonomy): domain Eukaryota; kingdom Viridiplantae; phylum Streptophyta; class Magnoliopsida; order Myrtales; family Myrtaceae; genus Corymbia; species Corymbia calophylla. The sequence continues at coordinate 9,651,850 of CM024700.1, forward strand.
GTTATTCGAGCGGTGTCGTTGCCCTCTCCCCCACGTTCTGCTCCTCGTCTCCGCGGTATTTTCGCGTGTGCGTGTGGTGTGTACGTGAACGTGGGAGAAGAAGAAAAATCCAAGGGAGGATGGGCCAGGCCCAAAATAAGAGGGAGGTGGGCTGAAAGAAGAAGAAAAAGAAAAAGAAAAAGAAATGGGCGAATAGAGGACTGGGCTGAACTGAGCCCATCCGATTTTTTTTTAATCTTTTTTTTGTAAATTAATATGTATTTATAAGTGCAAAATAAACGGGCAATTAGAACAAAATAAATAAAAATTCGGGCGTCAACACTACTTAAACTTAAATTGCAACTATTTTGATATTTTATCTTTTAATTTGTCATTTTAGATTACATTTGGTAACATTTCTACTCATGAGAATATTTTTTTTTTTGAGAAATAGTTATTTTCTATTTCTATTCTCCTGAACAAAGACGATCAAACTCAACTACATAGTTTATGGAACTGTCTTCACTCAAAAGCTACAAGCCAAATTTGCTTTAGGGATGGCTAGGGCTTCCGTCGGAGAAGCAAATGAAATTTTCACCAATTTGGTGAAATGTGTAATAATAGTACAAGTATGATCTCTATAGATACTAGCTATGGCGCCATCCACCGATCCATTGACAAAGGAGCCATTGACATTGAATTTTAGGGTTTTCTCCTCCGATGGTACCCAAGTCTGCAACACGATAAAGATGGGATCTTTTTCTTGTATGTGATGTATGAAAATTCCATTTTATGTTGTAAGCCCCGCAAGTAATTTTGCCTCAATATACATAGTCGTTGTGGGATTTCCAAATACACTAGAGCTATAGCCATCACAAATAATTTTGGATTTGATTTACAATGCACTAATTACAAGTAAAACGAGAAAGACGGTACATTAAAAATTGCATGATTTTCTTTATTATTTCTTAACGAGTTCATAAGAGTACTTTTTAACAAAGTCCAAATTGGATATGAGATTTTGCATTTGGCCCCACCATTTTAGTACTTGCTCGCAGCTATGCAAAGAAAGTGACCATAGAAAGTGACCATATTTGGCCCATAAATTATGAAAAAAGTTATAGACTTAAAGTTGAAAGGACAAATAGTAATTTCAAGCACAGATATTTCCCAGCCTAAGAATTTCTTTGCAGATCCACCGTTCCATGCCGGGACATCAGCCTTTTGGATGAGGATTGACAGGTGCGCAGAAATCAAGAATTCATGGCGCTATCGGCACGCGTCTGCTCTACTTAAGGAGAAAATATTGGCCGAATGAAATACTCCACGGAGGACCATGCACTTCATCATTTGGCGATAGACACGAGTCCATCCGGGCTCACGCTTCAAATTTATTGTACTGCAGAGCCTCTCTCTCCTCTGTCTCTCTGTCGATCCGGGCTCACAGCAGCGGACACTCTCTCTCCTCTCTCCTCTCTCCTCTCTCTCTCCACCTTTGTTTCTCTTCCATTCCGTTGCAGAGGAAAAAAAAATCGCTCTATTCCACTGCAGCGTGGTCATGGTTCACGAGCCGAGGGGCACTTTGCAGAGGAAAGAGAGAGAGAACGGAGCGGAGGTTGCGAAGAGTGAGGGAAAGACGCGACGGCGGAGCTTAAGGAGGCGACGGTGGAGGTGTGTCGGCCGGCATCGTGGTCTGCTAGCACAGACTGCTTCGCGGAGGATAGAGAGAAAGCAGAAGAGCGCCCATGGACGGTTGCTGGAAGAAAACTTGTCGTGGCCATGATGGTGAGCTTCGACGAAGCTTCTTGACTGGTCAGCTCAAAGCAGGGATAGTGGGGCGGTGGAGTCCCAGTTTCTTATCATTTTCTTTATCATTTTTTATAGTTTCATTATAAAATTTTTAATTATTTTTTCCAGATGTGGTCTTTGGTAAAGTCAGTTTTGTTCCTTGGTCAAATCAAACAATTAATAGAAAAGTTCATTACATAAGTCTGATAATTTTCAGAATGTGACTGTACTAATTGAAAATTTTAGGAGTCAATTACATTTTCTTGATAAATTTTAAAATTTTTGAGGTACATATCCCTCTGTGTAGAGGTATACTCATACATGAATATGGTCCTGGGAACTTCTGCGGTACTTTTAACGGATGAAAGTGGCTGAAGCCTTCGTGAGTGGTAGGGAAACCGTAGGCCATCCCCATGGAGACGAAGTAAGTGGAGGTTTTCATCAGTAGGGATGAAAACTACCACTTGCAGCAATTATAACACCCCCAATGAAGCTAAAAAGATGAAGACATGAAGTCAATGACTCGTGAAACACAAACTCTGCATCCGTCCAATCTTTTTATTGCTCGTGATAGAAAATCACACAACACCAGCATGGTCATCATCTCCAACTTTGATGATTGAAGACTGCCCTTACAGAGAAAATCCCACATAAAACATCGACCAAAGAAGGGCAGAATCAACAGCAAAATACAAATTACCAGCTCATATGAAAAGGGGGTAGAAAAGTTCTAATGTCATTGGCCCCTCATGCACCAGATTATTTAAACTAGACCCCTTTTGCTTCACTGCTGGTTCCTCATGGCGAGGACCTTGGCCAAAGCCGGCCGGGCCATGATGTCGGCCACCCAAGCGCTCACCTTGGGGCGGGCGTCGAACATCTTCTTCACAGGGGTCTTCATCAGGTTGGTCAAGGCCGGGAGGTGGTGGAGGTCGGCCAGGGTGAAGCAGTCGCAGCCCAAGTACTTGGACTGGCTCAGCCGGGCCTCGTAGACGTCGAGGACCTTGGCAAGCTTGGCCTCGTTCTCCTCGACTACTGCAGCATCCGTGGCCATGCCGAACATCGACTTGAACACGAGCTCCCACTGCAGCTTCGACGCTACCGGGTCAAACTGGTGGGCTTCGACCTCCATCCATACGCCCACGGTCGCCATGGGTTTGCCCTCGCACACGAGGGGAGTGCCCTTGTCATTGTATACATGAGCAATGTATTGAGTAATCGCCCTTGATTCTGCGACCACAAAGAGTATGATCAAGACATAAACTATACTTCGCGTAGTTGTTTCTTGCTCAGTTGACTGATTGAACTCTCAAAGTTTCACTAAAAACTTGATCTTTCATCACGGTCGCACAATCTATCAGCAAGCGAATCAGCACCTTTGACTAGATACTTTAATCTTTCATCATGGCCATACAAGATAATCTATCAATAATTGAAAGACTTACCGAATAGCTTCAAATCTCCGTCCTCAAAGGCCGGGACTTGACCGAAAGGCTGCACAGAAAGACCGAGAAACGTTAGATCTGAGAGACGAAACAGGATTTCTCGAAAGAACGCATTCAGACCCCGAAACACGAAAATCCGCGAGGATACGGTCGAACAGGTGGCGAGCAGGGACGGAGACTTACGTTGAGGGCGAGGAAATGCTCCTTCTTGTGCTCGCCGGCACGCATGTCGACAGGGACGAACTCGAACTCGAGATCCTTCTCGTGGAAGGCAATGAGGACCCGCATCGCCGCAGTGGAGAAGACGCTTCCGTGGACCTTCATCACCATGGTTGCTGGCTCTGCTTCCTTCTCTCTCTCTCTCTCTCTCTCTCTCTCTCTCTCTCTCAGCCTTAGACGCAGAACAAGATGTGCCTTTGACGCAGAACAAGATGTGACGAACGATGGTAGGTTTTGGGCCCTTTTTATAAGGGCTTCACGATCTTATTCTAGAATGATCTGATTGACTAGAAAAATTCGATCTTTCTTCGCCCTTCAACAAAAAAAGTTCGCTTTTTTTTATCTTTTATCGTTTACACTTAGCGGGTGGAGAAGACAAAAATGCCTCCTTGTCGGGATGTGGGGAGAGAGAGGCGAGCGACTATACCTGCGAAGCCATTTTCGTATTCATCCCTTACTTTCTTATCTTCATTCGATGTCTGAACAGGTCAGCGGGAAGGGGGGTTCGGACACGTACATGCGCGCGTCACGCGGCGATAAAGTAGCTCATGGCAAACGCACGTTTCTTGGGAAGGAAACTTTGTTGGAAGGGCGGGGATGTAACTTCCCTTCCTTGGAGAGACCTCACGAAAAAATTTATTATGTTTCAAAAAATGAATTAATGTACCAATAATCTTTGAATTTTGATCCAACATATGATATCGTCCTTAAGTATTAAATTTGCACAATACGATCTGTGAACTTTGATCTAATGTAAAATATTATTTCTAAATTTTTTAATTTTTTAATGTGATTATTAATATGAAATTTTTAAAAGTTCAAAGATCACATTAAATATTAAATTAGAGTTTAGAGATCATATTGAATAAATTAAAATTTTGAAATTACACATTGCATTAAAGTTTAAAGACCATTTATATAATTTTTTCCTTCAAAAATAAGAAAAAAAATAGAGGGAATGAAAGTGAGAATAGAAAATAAAGAAAAAAACTTTAGACTTTTAGTAAGGGAAAAGATAAGCAACAATTCAATTTTATCATTTGGCAATTTTCTGCTGAATATTTTCTTCTCGCCCAATTATCAAAGATTTGAACAACGTGAGGAAAGGGCTTACGAATTGAAGTTGATCTATAATAATACCGATTACAAGTAGCACAAGTAATGTAGTGCATTAAAAGTTGCATGAATATTTATAAACAGATCACTTAACAAATTCAGGGGGCACTTTTTAACAAAACTCAAATTGCATTGGAGAATTTTTATATGGTCCCGCCACTTTTATTTGGACGCAATGGTTATTCTCGAGCACAATTATTTCCTTTCCCAGGAGTTTCTTCATGAATTCTTTTTCATATCGTGGCTTTCGTGCTTGCTGTGTTAAAGAAATAATAATAATTCGAGCTATTGAACTTTGTCATAGCTTAAAGCTTGTCAGTCATGCTTGTCCGATCTAGTTAGATGACTTTTCCTTTGTCCCCTTCTAAGTCAAACAATTTTGTAAATTAAAGACCAATAACCAATAAAAAGTTGCCTCGATTCTTTCTGTAATTCATAGGTGAATATAAAATTTAAGATGCATACCAATAGCCTTACTCTTGGATACTCTGCTTGATTTGTTATTTTCGTGGCGATTTATAAAAGATTCTGTACTACAACTATTCTGAATTAAGATGGATACTAAGGGTCCGTTTGGTTCAACTTTTGGGGAATGCATTTGCATTTCTCTAAGTATTTTTAGCTCAATAGGTATTTGGTGAAAGCAAAAGGGTTTGGCAAATTGGAGTTTTCCGAAATGACTTTGGTGTAAATACCGTTTGGTAAACTTGCATCTACAAATAGCTTATTTTATTTTATTTTTTTATTTTTTTTAAACAAGTAGGTAGCCGGCCAAATCTGGCCACCGGTGTTGCTGTCTGGCGGCCAGATCTAGCCAGCGGCATTGCCGCCTGGGCGACCTCCAGCAACGACGCCTGGGTCGCATGAACCCAGGCGTCGCGACCTCCGGCGGCAACCCCTGGGTTCGCGTGACCCCGCGCGCGTCGTCGCCGGAGGGCGCAACGCCCGGGTTCGCGTGACCTAGGCGTCGCGTTGCAACCTCCGACCTCCGGCGGTGACACCTGGGTTCACGCGACCCAGGCGCGTTGTTGTCGGAGGTCGCAACGCCTGGGTTCGCGCGACCCAAGCATCGCGTCGTGACCTCCGACCTTCGGCGGTGACGCCTGCGTTCGGGCGACCCAAGCGCGTCACCGCCGGAGGTCGCGACGCCTGGGTCGCGGGAACCCAAGCGTCACGCGACCCCGGGCGACGATCGTTGGGGGTCGCGCGACCTTCGACGGCGATCGCCGGGGTCGCGCGACCTCCGACGGCGGTCGCCGGAGGTCGTGCCCAGCAGTGGTGGCTGCTCCGTTTCTAAAAAAAAGGAAAAGAAAAGAAAAGTCAAAGATGTTGACTTGCGTTCCACCAGCATTTCAAATGCTAGCATTTGGCCAATGGGGTCCTCAAATGCTGAACCAAACAGGTTCGCATTTGACCAAAGGGCTTTCGGGGCTGAAAGCCCCTTGGCAAAGCTGAACCAAACAGGTTCGCATTTGACCAAAGGGCTTTCGGGGCTGAAAGCCCCTTGGCAAAGCTGAACCAAACAGGGCCTAATAGCCTCACTCGTGAATACTCTACTTTATTTGTTTAAGATTCTGTATAGCAACTTGGAAAGTATTGACACTCTCTAGGAGCTTTCGTGTCATGTCGGACATTTCGACACGTGTCTAACATTCTCCAACACTTTTCGACACTCGGTCAATTTGGTTAACTTTCCCTGACACTCTTCGACACTCGAGTTGGGAATTTCAACACACAAGTTTGGAATTCCGATACGTACGAGAACAATTTTAAAATTTTTCAATAAATTGGGTCAAAATGTAAATATAAAAAATAAAAAAATAATAAAGGGGGAAAGAAGAAAAACCTAATGTTTTCTTTTCTTCTGACTCATTTCTCATGACACACAATTCATCTCAAAGTTTTTTTCTTTTCTCTTATGACTTGCTCTGACACGTGTGTCCAGAATGTGGATTTTTTTTTCTTCCAAGTTTTATGGATTATTGGAATGGAGTTGAATTTAATAAATTGAAACAATGAATAATATTAACAAATGGTGGATTAATGTTTATAGTGTCAATTCATCCTAAACTCATTTTTATTGTTTATTTATTTGTGAATTTGAATAAAATAATCATGAAAATGATAATCTATCTCATATATATATAATGTATCACAACGTGTCGGAATTCTCCATTTTTTGAGAAACAACATGTCGACATGTCGTGTCATGTCATGTTCCATGTTAGTGTTGGTTCTACTTAAACTTAAACTGCAACTATTTTGATATTTTATCTTTTAATTTGTCATTTTAGATTACATTTGGTAACATTTCAACCCATGAAAATTTATTTTTTTGAGAAATAGTTATTTTCTATTTCTATTCTCTGGAACAATTTTTGAGTAAAACAAGGCACTTGGTAACTACAAAAAAAAAAATTCTTAAAATAGAAAAAAATAGAAATACATTTAGTACCAACTAACAAAATTTATATTCTTTTTTTTTTATGGCGTCGGTGGCTAGCGCACCACCGCCATTCGCCAATTGCCAATCGCCGGTGTCGGTCTCCGACAATGGGGCGGAGGGTGGCAACCGGTGGCAGACACGAGTAACGGTGACTTAAGAAATAACTTTATAGAAATTGTCTCTAAGAATAAGAAATTACTTTTTTCTACTTCTCATTTTTATTCCAAATCTATTCCTTGGAATAACTTTCTATTTTGTGGAAATAAAACACTACTAAACGTTACCAAATGGATCTCTGTTCTTTTATTATTCTAGTGAACAAAAGAATATAAAAATTGAAACGTTAACAAATGCGCCCTTAATAACTCAGGCTTGTCAAGCTTTGCGTGGAGAGGTTGTTGGGCTTTGAAAAATGGTCTTGATTGGAAAAGGATTGATCCTTTGGTCTGTCTAACGTGAGAAATTAAGGGGAATGGCAGACTTAGATACTCCGCTCGACCATATGTCACCTATCTAAAAGGAGCACTTTCAGTGCTTTTTCGTACAAATAATTGATAGCACACTCTGTTGCGGTACTAGCATTATTTTTTGATATCTAGTATAGATTGATTGCTTTGATTGAGCCTTTTAAGAATTATAAATCAAATTAGGGGAGATAGTCGTCTCATCTAAAAATACAATGGTCAATCGTAAATCTCTCTCTATCTAGCTTTTTTCTTAACTGCATGTCAAATTAATCTAAAAAAAAATATCACTTGTCAAAAAAAAGTCACCTCTCCCAAGTCCCGTCTCTCTACTTACCAGGAAAGAAATCTCTCTCATTGTCATTGCCATTGCCATTGTAATTGTTGCCACGAATGACGCTCACAATTGCACTCGGCGCTAGCAGCACCATTGATGATCGATGTTGACCTCAAATACGAGGTCAGTACTGGCAACTAACATCGTACAACCGACATCGTACAACCTTGAACATAGATTGATCCGGGCTAGATTGCCATGTTCGCGCATGCATGCATGAAGAGAGAGAGGGTTTGTCCTGTGGTTGATCCTAGTGATCATGCCCTATTCGTAATACAAATGGCATCGACGTGATCACAACCAACTTCAGATGAAAATTCTAGAGCATCGCTTTGGGACGTGGCTGGCCATTTTCGCAGAACCGATCGCTATCCCATCACTACATTTCACATTCAATTCTGACCAGACGAGATCGAGCATTCCAATTCCGAAAGTTGCACATTCTTGCACGTCTTCTCGATTGCCCGTGCCCATCATAATGCAGATCGAATTCATTTTCCCCTCTTTTTCCTTTTATTTTTTTGGTAAAGGCCCCTTTTTTCCTTTTATTCGTCCCTGCAAAATAAGAAAAAGAGTTTCTCAAAGTTGCCCATATTCTGTACATAAAATATTGGAAAAAGAAAGACAGCCTAGCTTTTTTGCATTGTTTCCCGGAAGCTGCAGTGCAAGTTGAACTCTTCAACACCTGACGCTACATGATAAGAAACATTAGGGTACCAATTTTTTATATTATTGATTTTTTTCCCATTTTTAAGCAACCATAATTTACCCACGTTCCGTTTATTTAATTATTACTTTATTACTTTGTTAAAAGAGAACAAGCCCGGTTGGTGGGTTTGCCGGCCTCTCTTGTAAAGGTGGAGGTACTGTCGGTTTTGTCTGAAATAAAAATATTATGAATTAGAATAAAATGAAAACCAAAAAGGTTGGGACCGTGAGTGGGACGGTAGTGCTACCGGAGAAGATTCGTTTATATACGGAAGATATTCTTGCCATAGGTAATGTACATATGGTGGATATAAAAAAAAATTGTCATCTTGCATAAGGAAAAGGAACATTCGAGGAACGGCCGGGGACGGCGACGGCGACCATATGGCGGATTCGTTCTTGCCAAAGATGGCTTAAGTGAGAACGGTTGATGGATGAAATATTAATGAGAAATGAGAGAAGAAACATTTAGAACTCTCGCTTAGCTATGTGACAAGAAGTACGATATTTTCCCTCATCATTGATTTGAGGAATTTTGCTTCTCTCTTTTTTCCCCCTTGGTCCGTAATGTGATTTTATTAAAATAGATACCATGTTAGAGTAATTATCACTTTATTGCCAACCATGGACCTAACACCCCTCATATAGTATCAAGATGTTACGATTTAATTAATAACTTTTTTTTTCATCTATTGTTTAATCACTACCATTTAATATGTGATTATATCAATATACACATTTTTATTACATAATGAATAGTGTCATTGAAATTATAACCATATAATATACTTAGCATTGACTATTGCATAACAACCTTAAATAGTACTTAAAAATGAATATTTAGATATTTGTATATAAAGTAAGCCAATAATGTTATGCTACTTATTATATTATGAATAATTTTTAATGTAAAGGAATTTTATGTACTGTCAAGTACCATTATTAATATAACATCAATTATTTATTTATTAATATTATATTTATTATATAACATGTGATTATGTCAAAGTACTTATAACAGGTACTATTATTTTATAAATAATGCAGATAACATTACATATAATTTATAGATAGTCAACTTATGTGATAATTGCCGTTACAACAACCAAACATGTTGTAAGTTCGATGCGACTTCCATGGAGATTGAATATTAGTGATAGTCATTATATTCCCTCTAATTATGATTTTAGAGCTATAGAATTCGGGAAGATTATCCAAAAAATCTCAAATATATTGTTTGATTAATTTTTGGTCAGAAATCGTTGACGTGGACGCTAAGTAGCACGATCAATGCTAATGTTAACAATTTTTTTATTAATTTTTTAATTTTTGTATTTTTCTCCTTCTCTTTTTATTTCTTTTTCCTTATGCTAGTCATCACCGGGCTCAAGCGAGAGCTGCCCTCACTAGTCTCGACTTTTGTCGGGCGGTTTGGATTGGTTTTAGAATTAACCACTAACATATGAGGTGATCATGCGGGTGCGCAATCATCAAAATAGCAATCGCAATTAAAGAAAGCATTAAATAAATTGCACGAAAATAAATCCTAATTAAACTAAGGGGCAAACCATAATCATCGCATCATAAGCATGCATTCAAGGGCAATTGTATCCGAGGATAATTTAAACAAGGGACACTTAGGCCCCGATTAGCGAGGGCTCCCCTTGCTTGATTGGGGTAGGGAAACCCTTGCCTAGGTGAGGGTCAACCTTGCCTGGCCGCCCTCATTGGCCTTGGGCAAGGGACACTTGGGCCTTGGCTAGTGAGGGCTCCCCTTGCTGGATTGGGGCAAGGCAACCCTTGCTTGGCTTGGTAGGGGTTGGTGACGGTCACCTTCACTTAGGCGGGCATGGGTCGCCCTTGCCCAAATGGCAAAGAGTGGCCCTCACCAGCTCAAGCCTTGGTGACCCTCGACCATGGCAAATAGTAAGGGTGCCGGCAGATGTCAATCATTGGCGAGGCTTAGCGATGGCTGGTGGAGGAAAAAAGAAAAAGAAATCATAAATAAAAAGAAAAGAAAATTCATAATTTTTTTAAATTATAAAAACTATTCATGTCAGCACTAGACATGCCACGTAAGATAGCTAATGCCAATTAGACTATCACATTAGCGATTTTCAATCAAAATTAGTCGGAATGATTAAATTAACAAATAATTAAAAGATTTGTAATTCAATTGGTGCAATTGAAAAGTTTAAGACTAAATTAGTAAAAGTGCATTGAGTTTAGAACTTTTTCACAATTTTCTCGATGAACTCTAGTATCATTTCCCCTTTTCTACATATGCTGTTCCCAAAACCAAATCATGCTATAGATATTGCATTACTTAAACAAACAACACAACATCATAATTTTATAACATTCGAAGGGATGGCTATCACATCAAAGCCTTATTAATATCATGTTGCATTACCTGTGCTGTCGTTCGCGAGGTTTCACACATGCCAGGTCAATGTTTGACTATTCAAAACTTTCCTAATGCGTGTTGTTCATGGCCTTCACGCAAAAGATTTCGGGCCTCTTGGATCTTCTCGAAAATGTTTTGGGCTTCATAAATTTTCAAGTTTTCTCGAAAGTATTTTTAGATGGTATAGAGAAGCACTTATCAAGTACACATTGCATGAATAATCGATTTTACAATATACATAGAGGTTTAATAAGGGTAATTGATTTCATTGTGGGTAGGTATTAAAATAAGTTTCCAGTATTTTTGAATCTGGAACTCACCATGTTTGTCGTGAAATTAGTTTTGACACCTATCATGTTTTTCTAGTCCGCTTCTAGGGTTCATCCGAGAACTTGCTTTTCCTTTGTTCCTTTTTCTAGTTTCATTTTTTATAGCAAAATAATATAAGTAATAAAGTGATTCAAAATAAAGGATGAATAACAAAATTCTTTTTTCATTCCAAAAGCAACAATCTATAAGATGAATACATAGTCACATATAATTATAAATGATAAAAAGTTTAAACGCATAACATGAAACATAAATTATAAAAATCCATCCCTCATTCGTGAATAAAAATATTGCTCTAAATTCTAACCACTCCAAAAACAAAACAAACAACATAGTTAAATTTGTAATAAAGCTATATAAAACCTCGACCTAGAAGTTAGAAATAGAGAAATTAAGATTTTTTACTTTTTTTAGCTTCATGAAAGACCAGTTTGATTCTCGGGTGGGTTTTCACTCAAAACCAGGAACCGAACCAATTCCCATTGGTTACAAAAATTGCAACTGGGAACTAGAGTTGTTTTCAATGGTTCGATTCTCAAGTAAAATTAGTTTGGTTGCATATACTAGTTTCGTGATTCTCAAAGTTGATTTTTTTCAAAATCAATGTTTTGACCTTTGTAATTCCAGGGCTAGTGGTGGGAAAGTGATTATGTTGTGCTTGGTCGACTCTCCATATAGGTTAGCCATGCATGGCCCGACCTAGTTCGTGCCGTTGCTCCAGTTGTGCTTGTATCATCTATAACCCGTGCCACACTTGTGCCTATGCCATGTTTGCCGTCCGGTGGCGGTTTGTGGAAATGCGACTCAAATTTTAAGAGATAAACTTTCAAGCTCCATGTTTCATCAAATTATCAATACATAGAACATCATTCTCGATCTTGAGTGTGGACTTTCCCCTTTTAGAAAGATTCAACATCAAATCGATCTCATTCCATATTCTTTTCTCCCTAACAAACTTTCCCCTTTTAGAAAGATTCAGCATCGAATCGATCTCATTCCACATTCTTTTCTCCCTAACAAAGACGATGGAGAACATTTCGTCACGTGAATTGTATTTCATGTTTTGGTTGACATCATAACAGCATCCAAATTTACATATCCCCCAAGCTGAATAGCTCCAATAATCTTCATGTAGATATCGTACTCCAAAGACAAAATGCGGACTTTTGTGAGTGAACTTGAGAGACTGAGTGTGAAGTATACACATAGCTGGAGATGGAGAAGGAAAAGACGCTGACAATGAAAATTTGTGGGGATTTCAGATGGGTGAGTTATTGCGCATTTGTAAATATAAATTTACCTAGAGAAAGCACAGTTAAAAAAAAAAATTTATAGGGGCTGTGCTCGCCCGATGTGAAGCGCTTAATTGGGCCATGTCGAGAACTTACTCATCTCATCTCTTCTCAACTATCTTGTCTGCGAGCTTATTCTTCTTTGGCTCCAGTTTCCAACTTTAGAAATTTCTCAAGAATAATTTTCTACATTAGAGATATTTGATAATTCTATTGAGGCTTTATATGTTTTAAGATCGTGCGTATATTTTGATTGATATGTTATTTTAAATAGTCAATGAAATTTATAAGAAAATTCCACAATTCCCTCTTTCGCACAATTCTCTCTTTCATATTATTATTCTTAACTTTGAGCTGATGGGCCATCCGGCCCAGCCCAATTTCCACCTATTCTATCATGACCCGAAAAATCACACATGCATTCCGCCTAAAAATTACTAGAGCGGCACTATGATTGCCTGATAAATGGAATCTCGCATAGCTCCATATAATTAACTTTTATATGAATTAAAACGAGTCTATGATTAACAAAGTGAAATTTTATTTTCTCTAATTCGACGATCATGGGGGTTATTCAATCTCATGCATCCTTAAAATCATCGAGTTGGTCCGACTCCGTACTTGCCAGTTACCCGATCATTGGGGAAAAGGTCAAGGAGTTGCGAAGAGACGTCGTCATTAAAGTCCGCAAGATGGACGGTGCTGATCAATCGGTTGACCAGGCCACACGGTAGTCCTCGTCGCCTCCGATCACCCCCACCCCCCGCTCAAACCCGCGCGCAATTTGAATCGCTTCGCACCTTTTCACGAAGCCGACAAGAGTGGCAAACACAACATCCGCGAACTTCGAGATTTAGAGAGAGAATCTAGAGAGAGAGAGAGAGATGAAGAGGAAGAGCGGGAAGCGAACCAGCAGCCACGGCGGCAACGGGAGGAAGAGCGCCGCGGGGATGAAGGGGACGGCGATGGCGAAGAGCTGGGAGGTCCAGCTAGGGCAGGTGTCCCTCCTCTCTCTCCGCCCCACCCACCACCATCGATCTTCTTCCTCCTCCGCCGATCCCGAGACCGAGCCCTCTCTCCTCCCGGACCTCCTCGACTCCGATCCCTCCCTCCCCGCCTCGGCTCACGACGCCGAGGCCGGCGCCGGCGCCGATTGCATCCTCAGCCAGGATTTCTTCTGGTAATCGACTGTTATCCTGTGTGTGCCGATAAGCTGATTTCTGATTTTTTATTTTTTCTCTTTGGCTTTATTGGCTTCGCTTGGAGTTGTGCTCGATGGTTTATGTGTGGAGCTGGTGGTCCATTTCTCCGCTTGTGTGCGCTCCCGTTTGGGAGCAAACTGGACTACAGTGGACATAAACGCTACCAATAGTGTCGTATTGTGTGGTTGTTTGACGGAGATACTGTGTGGATTCGAATATAGCATCTTTTTTTATCGCGCTTAAAATTGGCAAATGCACTTTTAAGCTGTGCCGAAAGACCAAAGTCGGAGCTAAAACATCATCATCGGCGAAACTGAATTTGATAATGAAGACAGAATATGGAAGCTAGGCCTGGTTTTGTATGTTGATGTATATACTCTGCTTTGGGCAGAATAGATGGAGTTCACGAACTTCAAGGTTCCTCAATAACTTTGTTTTGTGTTATCTTTGTCGTGGATGCAGTACTCCTGATTATATCACCCCGGACAATCAAAATCTATTGAATGGTTTTGATCATAACAAGGTAAGGTAGATGTGATGTTATTCTCTGCTTTGTCCGACTTTGATGTGATATTTTTGGCATAAATTTCCCCATCCTCTTTATGCAGGATAACTTTTCTTGCCCTAAATCACCAGAGAAACTTAATTCGACTAAGACCAAAAGATTTCGGGAAGGTATGTTTTAGCTGTGCCATTGATGTTTTTGAAAATTTTCTATTTTACGTGTTAGTAACTTGAATAGATTTCTTTAGATGGCTGAAATACTATTGTAATCTGTTAACATGTTTGGGGATTCTGGGCAGTCATGAGAATGCATTGGCCTCATTGTCAATGGTCCTCATGGGCAGGATCGTGAATAACCATAGGACATAACGGAATGCCATGTTCATACACTTGGGATAGACTGTGAATCTGAATCTTCTGTCTGGGTTGAACAAATGGACAAAAATTATTCTCCTTGGTGGGGGTCCTCTAATAGAACAGTTGGATTCTACTGAGCTGGTTTAATCATTCAACCATGTCACTCCTAAGCTGGACGTTTTTTCCTTTTGAACCAATCAATAAGGATTATAGCTAGATAAATCTTTTATATAAGTATCATGATCTTTAGTATGCATAATAAAGCAGGTGAGTGGTTGGTGTGAATTGGAATGTGTGAGATAAATGTAGACTTGATTTTCACTTTGAGGGATAATTCTCTAGATATGTGGAGTTTGTGGGTATTTTATCAATGATAGTATCGAGAGATTTTTTTTAGTGTACGTTGTATTCTTTTCTACGAATTCGATCAAGCCTTTGAGATCCATATAATCATCTGTAATTGTTTATCGACCTCTTTAAAGGTCCATCATTTCACAATGCTAGATTGGGTTTTGTGCTTCTACAATTGGAAGTCTTTTTCTTGGATCATAGACTATTATAAGTAATTCATAATGGTTATGATAACACTATGGGAGTTGCAAAGAGATGGATTCTCCATCCAGGTTCCCTTGCTTGAGCAAGTCAAAGAATGTTCAAGAAAAGTGATCATTTGAGGGGCTGAATTGAGATATTATACCGAAGTCTTGGGCATGCTCATATTGAGACCTATCATAACCACATGATATGTCCGATCACGGCTTTACTTTGCCTGTTCAAACTTTCTATATTGTCAACGCCCATTTCTGAGTAGGTTTGATTTAATTTTTCCATCTGTATGCACCTACAGATGGTACATAAACCAAGATATACAGTTTAGTTCTTATCAGCCATTTCTCTTATTGATGTTGAAGTTTCCGATTGTTGTAATTGCTATCAGTAGTAGTTCAAATTTGAGGTGTTTACTGTTGTGACTTTCCTCAGATGAAGTTACCCTGAATCCTCTAAGTCCCATTTTTTCTGGAAGTCAACAAATAGAGGATCTTGCAGAGGATACTTTGGAAATTGAAGAACCTAAAATTGAGAAAAAAGTATCAAACAGCAAGCAGCAGACACACAGTTATGTCCCACAGTCTGCCATTGCCTTACGCTGCAGGGTCATGCCCCCTCCTTGCATTAGAAACCCATATCTCAGTGATGCCTCAGAGACTGGCATAGATCCTTTTGGAAATCAAAGGTCCAAATGTGCTGGTATGTGTATATTGCCTGTTAATTATTGAGTCATGTGGCATGAACAAATTATAATCAGTCTTCTTAATTTGTGCATACTATATATGCCATGTCTTTAGAAAAAAAAGAAGACAAATTGATAATGAAAAAATTGTGAATGGTTTGTTTGCTGTTTCAGTTAAGACTTTTATGTACGTTTATTGTTATGTGACAATATGCAGGCTTGTTCTCTTCTATTACTGGAGGAGATGGTCTCTCACGGTACCACACCGATTTCCATGAAATTGAGGTCTCTATTCCACATTATAGCCTTTCGCAAATATAGTATACAGCTACTCTTTACTATACAGAAATTCAAGTTTCTTTTGGGTTGACTTGTTAATTTGCAAATTCCTCCCAGCAAATTGGAGCTGGTAACTTCAGCCGTGTTTTGAAAGTTTTAAAGAGAATAGATGGTTGCTTGTATGCTGTGAAGCAAAGCATTAGGCCATTGTATCAAGATTGGGAAAGGTACTTGTCTCTTGCACTGCTTTCAGACATTCACCACTTATTTGAACAGAATATAATATCCACTGTTTTGCAGGAGAAAAGCTTTGATGGAAGTACAATCTTTGGCAGCTTTAGGTATCAATGTCGGTTTCATTAATCAGTTTTGTATTCTGCTGCATGATTGTCTCCAATAATCTTCGCTTGTTTTTTATAGGCTCTCACGAGAACATTGTTGGATACTACTCTTCTTGGTTTGAAAATGAGCATCTTTACATTCAGATGGAGCTCTGTGATTACAGCTTATCTTGTCAGAAGTCTACACGTTTAACCGAATGGGATGCATTGACAGCTCTATATCAGGTTAACCACAAGTTTATGCGATGATAGCAATGTTTTATGATATAAATGGCCTCTATTAAGTTATTCTATCAAGCAACTTATGAAGCAATGGTCAATGCATTCAGAATTAAGGATTGATTCTGGTCTTAAACGAGCATAGTCTCCTCTCCTCAAGAATAAGGTTCACTTAAATTCTGAGTATGCAGGTGGAAAGAAACGCAGTTTTTTTCGAATATTTATTTGTGCTTGTTAAAGAGTTGAACCTTCTTCCATCTTTAAGGGGAAGGTGATATATGTCGGAGATCAATAGAAATCTTGTGGACATGTAATGCTGGATTAATGTGCAATTACCTTCATTTGCAGACTGGAAGAATTGATAGTGGGAAATATGTCTAGCATGTGCGAGCGTAAAAATGGAGAATAAGATGTAAAAAGTTGCTTGAGTGTAGGGCCCACTGCATTGTTTGTCCATGAGGTTTTAATGGTGTTCCTTGCATGCACTATTCGACTAATTTTTAACTATTCAAGTGGGATTCTTCACTTTGGGTTTATGATCAATCATAATCATATTCCATCTGGTCACGCATCATATCTTACTCATCATGCTTGCATAAAGAGGGGATTTTAGGTGCTCATATTGCTTAAACAACTTTAAAGTGGGGTTTTTTAACGTGGCAAACGATTGATTTAGTCAAAAAATGAAATTTGAAAGTTTCTTCCGTCTTGGAAGAGTGTAGACTATCAACTTCCTAGTATGGAATTTGTGTGACCAATGGCTATGTGAATGCTATTGATGAGCTTCCATTGGATATAGTATTTGTGACTTTCTATCGTACTGTGGTTCCCAAAGCTTCAATTATTTATAAGATGATTTTGGGTTATCAGTAATTCAAGTATTTCTGTGATCAAGCCCTGGATAATGCAGTGAGAGTGCAACGGAAAATTTGGCTATAGCTCCTTTCCTCATTACATGTTTAAAAGACCATCTTCATTTCCTTTGACAAGATATAGTGGCCTATTATGGATTTTATTTTTCGTAATCTTTGTCGTGAAGGTTGATGGTTTGTCTCCATGATTTACACTTGCTAATGTCAACATACCTGCAGCTTGCGAAAGCATTGCTTTTTATGCATGACAGAGGAATTGCCCACCTTGATGTTAAGCCGGACAATATTTATGTCAAGAATGGCGTATACAAGCTTGGTGATTTTGGTTGTGCAACTCTCCTTAACAACAGCCTACCTGTTGAGGAGGGCGATGCACGGTATATGCCTCAGGAGGTCCTGAATGACAATTTTGATCATCTTGACAAGGTTGATATATTTTCCTTGGGAGCTTCTATATATGAGCTCATAAGAGGGTCACCTTTGCCGGAATCTGGGCCTCAGTTTCTGAATCTCAGAGAGGGAAAGCTTCCTCTTCTCCCTGGCCATTCACTGCATTTCCAGAATTTGCTGAAGGTACCGCGTCTTTGTTTCTTCCAATGGGACTTGTGCCGTTTTTATTTTATTTCTTTTAGCGAAAACCGTTAATTTGGTGGCTCTGATGTTCAAAACTTCTTTAGGTCATGATGGATCCAGATCCAACCACCCGGCCTTCTGCAAAAGAACTCGTGGCTAATCCAATTTTTGACAGGGTTCGGAGGAATGGAAAGACTTAAGACAAGGCAGTAATCAGATTTCACCACGAACATAAATAATTAACTGCAGGCGCTGAATGTATCGGTGACCATTCGGGTGAAGTTGAGTATGGAGGTACTATAGAAATCGAGCGCCGATTTTGATTTTTATTCTTTGGCTCATGTGTACGCCAATTTTTGTGTGCTGTAATGGTGCTCGATCAGTAAATGAGAACAATAGTAGAAATGGTGTTGGAGGCCCAACCCCACGCGAAGATATGCCGTGTAATGGAAAAGCCATGTTCATCTCAAGAGTCCGAATGTCATTTGCTATCTGCCATGAATCTGTGCGTGCTTGCTGTTCCTACCGTCGACATTATTCCCTCCACTTGTACAGACATCTACTTTAAGCTTAGAACCAGTCATTCGATCTGTGGGGAAGTCACCTTTTTCATTTTTCTTGCAGCATGCTGAGGTGTTTAGTCATAATTATAGTCCAACGACTCTGGCTTTGGAGTTGCTAGTATCCATAGAGCTTCGTCCAATTCCGGCCTAAAAAAAAAAATACTCTTAGTCTGGAAATGACGAGCTTGTCATTGAGAAGTAATTTCCTAGTTCTTATTCCACAAGATTATGTCGATCATATCACAAGATAGTGAGATTAAAATTAGACATGAAAACAATAACGCATCTTTCCTTTAGAAAAACAGAGGTCAAAGGTGGATGCAATGGAGGCACTAGTTTACACTTTCCCATGGAGGCACGACTTCTCCGTGGGATTAATCATGCGATTATTTAATCTTAAATCAAAGAAGTCCAAGGGCTTATCCTCCTGCGTACCGCCTAATTGAAGCGATGTTTTTAATGTCTATTTTTCGACAAGGCACCTTCCAGCTCCATTACGATTGCAAGAGAAATTGGAGTTACATCATTGGACCGTGAACGAAATGGCTTCTCACAAAGCAACTAAAATATGGGCTGCAAAAAGAGACTACTTTTTCTGACAGACTCAAATCGATGAATTCCATTACAGTCGTTGGAAAGATTGAACCTCTCGCCCGGGCATAATTTTATAAGGGACAAGGGCAATATAAGTCCTAGAACTTGTCACAAATATGCAATTGAGTCCTAAAACTTGCAAAAAGTGTAATTGAGTCCTAAAATTATCAAATTGATGCAATCGAGTCCTAAAGTTAACACCATCAAATTTATTAATGGAAAAAGCGACGTGGTATTTTTTTTTTATTTTTATTTTCATGTGGCATTTTTAAAGTGATTTTTATTTTCCACATGGCTTTTTTTATTCAATTATTTTTAATTTAGATTAAAAAACAAAAACAAAAAAATTATTAAAAAACAAAACTGGAAAAAAAGTGGTGGAATTAAAAGAAAATTCTTCAATGCCGTTGCTACCCCACGCCGGGAAGGGCCAAGGCCGCCCTCGTGGGGGCCGGCAACCATCGTCCGACGAGGGGAGTCCTTGCCGCACTAGGTGAGGGCCGGCAACCCTCGCGACGAGCGCGAGGGCGCCCTAGATTTGGGCACGTCGGCTCTCACGGGGATTGACAACCATCACCCCCCGGGCGAGGCCTCGCCGGCCCCGGGCGGGGGCCGACGACCGTCACCCAGCCCCCGACGAGGCTCGCCCGGGCTTGGCGACGGCCGCCGCCCTCACTTGGGGCCGCGACGCCTCGCTGGGGCGGGCGATGGTCGCCGCCCCCGTGAGGGCCGGCGTGCCCGGATCTGGCGCCCGCGCGCTCACCGCAAGGGTTGTTGGCCCCTCGTGAGGGCCGGCGTGCCCAAATTTGGGCGCCCTCGTGCTCGCCGCGAGGGTTGCCGACCCCCTTACCCGGGCCGGGCGAGGGTCGACCACCCTCGCCCGTGGTCGTTGGCGCCGCTCTTCCGGGATGGGTGGTGGCGGCGACGGCGGCCGAAGCCCCCGCCCTTCTCCCTCTCGTTTTTTTTTTTTTTTCCCGTTATTGTTTTTAATAAAAGTTTAGGTTTTCTTTTCCATTTTTTAATCTAATTAAAATAAAATTGAATAAAATAACAATTAAAAATGCCGATGTGGCATTAAAAAATAAAAATAAAATGCCATGTTAGTTTTTTCCGTTAATAAATTTGACGGTGTTAACTTTAGGACTCGATTGTATCGATTTGACAAGTTTTAAGACTCAATTGCACTTTTTGCAAGTTTTAGAACTCAATTGCACATTTGTGACAAGTTTTAGGACTTATATTGCACTTATCCCATTTTATAAAGAAAGGAAGGGGACGAGAAACGTTATACCCAAAAACTAGAAAGACCAAAGTGCAATTCTCCACAATCTTTAGAGGTGCGATACATCTTATACAAAATTACATTTGCCTTAGAGCGTTGCTTTGAACCATATTTGCAATGATCGGCGTGGGATCTGCGTAAGGGTCCTCGAAAGAACACTTTTGACAATGCCTAAGAGTCTAGGACTGTCGATTAATTGGTAATTAAATTTAATTTGCTTTCGGTAGAAATATTAGTATATTAATCAAAACATGGGTTGGTGATTAATTTTAGTCAACAATGAGGGAGACTTCCATAGATGTTGCCACGCTTACACATGTCGCACGTGACCATGACTAACAATAGCTGAAGACTCTCTCTCCTATGTAGTCAAAAAGGCTAGACAGCAGTTATATTGATCTCTCGAATCGTGAATGGTTACTATTGGGATCAATTACAATTCTACCAAAAAATAAAAAAAAATCTGTGTTGTTAATGAGCGTTCTCCGGAGTGTTCGTAAAATATTCAAACAAAAAATTAGGTCTTCGTCTTATTTAAATATTTAAATATTAAGTACACTTTATTTTGAATAATTCCATTTTTAAAGGTACTACTTGTACACGACATGATGGTAATGAGTGCATTTAAAATTGTGACATTTTCTAATTAATTGCTTAACAAGTGTCCCTTAAACACCTTCGGTAAAATTTTTGAAACTAGCTCTAATTAATTCCAGATTCATCCCCCGTCTAGCATCAGCAAGTTTGTCTCTACATGCGTTCACATTGAATTTCTTTTATTATTAATGCAATACCTTTTGACCAAAAGTGTCTGTGTATATATAGACAACACCCATCATCTTCCCTTCTAAAAAACCTAGTTCTTTACAGAACCCATGGCCACCGGGCTTTCCCTACCCGCTCCTGCGTCTCTCCGGCCAGCCTCCATGCCCACGCATGCGTAAGTGTCTTTAGGACTTCGAGAGAGAGTGAGAGACATCGGGAGACGCGGTCGAAGAATCCCAGGAAGACGAAACCCTACAGGCCGAGACAGCTTCTTCGGTGCTCATCAACGGGAAGAAGCTCTCGCACCACGAGTTGCGCAGACACAGACTCTTCAGATATATAGAGTCTGCTAAATAATCCCCGGTCACCATCATTATGGCTCCGAGCAAGTAAGTATGGATTCAATTCCGAACACCGAGGCCCAATTAACATGCAAGGGAACATTAAGAAAATACGTTATCGACCATTTTTTTTGCAGCTTAAATTTCCAAGAAGATCGTTTAATAGTTAATAGACAGTTTAGCACTAATGGGACATGATTTCTCATGTTGAAGGCGGTGGAGTGGCGAGTGATACGGAATCCTCGTTCCGAACATCGGGACAGTGTATGGGGACCTCGGCATGGTGCCACTTTACGTGTATCCCAGCATCTTTGCCGAGGACATCGAGCACAACAACGGTGTCTTGGGCGTTCACTCCCTCATCTTCTACACCATCACCTCGATCTCTCTTATTAAGTACGTCCTCACCGTCCTATGCGCCACCACGGACAACAACGACGGTAAGAGAAACCTAATCACATGATATCTTCAGAGGTTTGATTCAGAATGAACTTTTATATAAGTACCAAGAAGAGAAGAATCTTAGTATGGATTTATGGAGTCTTGAGTGAAAAAGTATAGGATAGCGTATGAGAAATTGATTGTTTTTATAAAATGAGTACCGTTAGAGTCTCATTGATTGGTTGTTAGAAGAATTTGTAATGTTCTACGTTCATGTTCGGAATTAGATCATATTATACCGTAAATCCATTTTTAAGTAAATCTGGTTAGCACACATAGTTTTATAATTTGGGAAGTCCACAAATCACTATATTTCTTTTGATTAAACAATAAATAAGTTGAGCTCATGCTCTAAACGTAAATGGAAACCGCAATCCATATCTTACTTATCTTTTCTTGGTGACATGTTTTTTAAACACAGCGTGCATTGGCCATGGCCTTCGTTGAGGCAAATAGATCTACTACCTACTCCACCCAACTTTCAATTAAAAAAAACATCTTATGAAGTTTCTTTGTGGTCTCCATCTTATGTTTTCTTTGGTATCTAGAATTCAAAGTTCATTTGGTTCTTATTGGTTCTTTGGGTGAGAGCAGCCAAAACATGGGTCCGAAATCTTTGACCAATCTTAATTTATCTATTTATTTATTCATAAAAAAATGGCCTGTACTGTTATAGATCAGAGGCTTCTAGAAGCGGAATTGTTGACCAGCGTAGCGAGTGATTTCGTGTACACGAAGGAAACGAAAATTCATCTGCTCAAATGTTGTCGTAAGCCTAATATAATCATACCGTTCATCAAGAGTATCTTTTTTTATGTTCAATTAAACCCAATCCATATGTCAATATATACGATAAATAAGTACTTGCCATACGTTGACAAATCAGTTTTTTATTAAAGATTTCAGTTTGTTAGAACTTTTTCAGTTGCCCGATCGCGTATATTACGATACGAGGCCCTTGTCTAGGGTTTCACGGATAAGACAATTGAGTGCACTTAAAGAAACCGAATTTATGCCTGTCTCAGTTGATTTAGCAAAAGAGTTACAAAATTTTTGGTTGCCGCAGCAACGTTTCTTTAAAATGTAAAAAAGTGCCAAGTCACATCCGGTGAGGACTTCAGCTAGTTTAGGTCCTTCGTTGAGGCTATCCTTCCTTTCGGTGTCTATCCCCCGAGAGAGAGAGAGAGAGAGAGAGAGAGACTATTTGTGGTATGAGTCCATGTTTTATCTTTCCTGTACCACGACTTTATTTACCCTAGATTGTAATTATGACTGTAAATCATCTGTGTCGTCATACAAACAAATCCATATACATCAACTTGCAACATTTGAATTATGTTTTTTTAGCGAGAACCCTTCAAAATATATATATGATGGCGATATTGAACATATTATGGCTTGATTGTGCATCCTTAGTTCCATGTCGTCGTTGATATTTTGTCAATGTTAGACCTCGATTGCCGTGCAAACACCTCAATCGCAGGTTTCGATGACCACTCGGCCTAACATTTTTTGGTTGCACAAGAAGGGAAAAAATGAATCAAAACCCGCACTTTGTCTTATTCGGAAATTTTGTGACTTGGTTCATTTGAAGTGGACATTTTATCTTCTCAAAGGGGCTTGAAGTAATTTAATACGAACAGTGCAAATATGGCTCCACCATTCCCCTTTAAAGGAACGACACTAACGTTGGATCTGGCCATGATATTGGACATCTTTCTGACATCCACAAGTGAGCAAAACATTATCATTGGATTCTTTCAATTTCATTAATTGTACTAAGGAATTTGAATAGGTTAGAAAAACAAAAATTAATTTTTAAATTAAGATAATTTTACCACTGAATTGAGAGTTATCTTATCATACATAAATCATAGGAAAAAAGTATAAAAAATATCCTAAACTTATTGCTATACGAATTCGGTCCTAAACCACCTATATATTGAACCAGCATAACATGGAGTTTGTTAACACCTTTGTGTTATGAAAATGAAAACTACCAAAAAAGTCCCAAACTAGAGTCTGTTAAATTTTCCACCTCCCGAAAACTCAAACACCTTTGCGTCATACAAATATGATAGAATGGACTTCCGTGGCAATACTAGTGTGCTTGTTCATGGTCCATAGTTTCGGCACTGACAAAGTAGGATACGGCTTTTGCTCCAATATATGGACAATCTCCATATAATCGATTAGTTCTTCAAATGAAGCCTGAATGGAGGCGTGATTCGCTAACGTTATGCACTTCACAGCCCGCTCCATATGGATAAGTATGTGTACTGTGACGTACCCTCACTCATATTGGCGTCTACTAAAAAAGTCTCATTTCTTTTCTAATATAACAATCTTATTGGCGACACATTCTACGAATCTATACCTGGTGAATGTCTTCTAATCTTCATTACATGCTAATTCTTTGAGATTAATTACAAAGAAGACAGTCCTTCTGAGGTCATACGTCTTTATCAAAGTATTGATGATGGCGATAAAGTGATGCAAGGCCTTATTTTCGTGGTCTCGGTACTAGCCGTGATCATTGCGAGCCAAGCTATGATCTCGGGGACGTTTTCCATCATCCAACAATCAGTCTCTCTGGGATGTTTTCCTTGTGTGAAATTTGTGCGTACTTCCTCGAAGTATGACGGACAAGTTCACATACCAGAAATTAATTATCTCCTAATGTTGGCATGCGTCAGAATGACTTTTGACTGCAGGACTGTCAATACAATAGGCAATGCCTATGGTAAGTCATTGGTCCTTACACTTTTTTAACCCTTTTATGTCCAAGCTAGCTAACATCACTTAAACGTATACAAAGAGTAGGATCTCTAACGACCGTGCATCTGAAAACTTCAAATCGACGAAGAAGAAGGTATGGTTTTTGGGATGCGCCTTCAAAGAATAACTGTCATCATAATAAATGTAGGGTTTTCATTCTATGATTTCTCTATATTAAGCATATCATGAAAAAAAAAAATTGATATGAGTGACCTTGTGAGAAAAACTAAACATATAAGTTTTGACTCATGTAAATTATCAGTCATTTTGCCGTTTGAAAATGCAAATGGAACTTCACACCAAAGGCACACACATGTGGGACCAAAATATGCCGACCGTCTAATTTAGAATTGATTATTTTCGTATCAGAGCGAAAAGGAAGTGTTGATTATTTTCAAAATGAAAGTTTTTAGACATTTATGTTAACCATTATGATGCAAAATTGGGAAAGTGGGTATTGGTGTACTTTTGGTTGAATTTTGACTTCTTTCTATAAAGCTCTTGAACTCTAGAAACTGCAACAGGGAAAGATTGTTGAGGTGATATATGAAAAATTTGTATAAGGCTGTACTTATACATGAATATTGTCTAGGGAATTTCTCTGATACTTTGACAAATGACGGTGGGTAAAACTTTCAGGAATGGTAGGTGAAGTGGTTATGAAACTGTAGGCCATCCCGTGGAGATGATGCAAGGACAATCAGTAGAAACAAAGCCAGCACTCGCAACAATTAATTACACTCTAATGAAACTGCAAGGATGAGACATTAGCCAATCTTTGTTGCTCATTATCGACAATCACCAAAAACCAGCCTCATCATCATCTCCAGATTTGATGATTGTGGACGACCCTACAGAGAAAATCCCTAGATTTTCATCTAACTCCCCATGAAACAGTGACCAAAGAAGTATTGACAAAAAGACAAAACGCAATAGCAAACTCATATGAAAAAGGAGTTACCAAAGGCCTCGTGCTATATTACTCAAAAACCGGAAAATCTCAACTAGACCCTCTACTTCAGTGCTGGTTCCTCAAGGCAAGAACCTTGACCCATGCCGGCCGGGCAGTGATGTCGGCCACCCACGCGCTCACCTTGGGGCGGGCATCGAACAGAGTCTTCGCCGGTGTCCCCATCAGGTTGCTCAGGGCTGGGAGGTGGTGGAGGTCGGCGAGGGTGAAGATGTCGCAGCCCAAGTACCTAGACTGGCTCAGCCGGGCCTCGTAGATGTCGAGTACCTTGGCGAGCTTAGCCCCGTTCTCATTGACTACTGCAGCATCCATGGCCATGCCGAACAGCGGCTTGAACATGAGCTCCCACTGCAGCTTCGACGCCACGGGGTCAAACTGGTGGGCCTCGACCTCAGTCCACATGTTCACCATCGCCATCGTGTTTTCGATCACTGCAGCATCGGCAGCACTGTCAGGCATGAGTTCCCACCGCATCTTCGACTCTATGGTCTCCGGGTCGACCTTGACCTCCATCTGTGCGCTCAACTTTGCCATGGGTTTGTCATCGTAGACGAGCGGAGTGCCCTTGTCCGCGTATTTATAAGCAATGTAGCGAGTAATTGCCCTTGATTCTGAACCACAGAGCAAAATCGAGATATAAACTATATTTCGCGTGGTTATTTCTTGTTCAGATAACTGATTAAAGATTCAAATTTGACTAAACACTCGATAATCTAAATATTTCGACTAAATATTTTCGTCTTTCGTCGTGTTCCCACGAGATAATCTGTCAGTGATAGGATGACTCACCGAATAGCTTCAATTCTCTGTCCTCCAAGACCGGGACTAGACCGAAAGGCTACACAGAGACATTGAGAGACGTTAGATGTGAGAGACGAAAGAGGGTTTCTTGAAAGAACACGTCGAGACCCCAAGACCAGAAATCAGTGAGGAGTACTGTTGAACGGGGACGGAGACTTACGTTGAGAACGAGAAAATGCTCCTCCTTGTGCTCGCCGGCTTCCATGTTGATGGGGACGAACTCAAACTCAAGGTCCTTCTCGCTGAGGGCAGCGAAGACTCGCATCGTCTCTACGGTGAAGGCGTTTCCATGGACCTTCATTATCGTGATTGCTTGTTACTAATTCAAGAACTAATGCTCAGCAACTCTGGCTATCTTTTCGTGGGGGTCTGGGCTCCTTTTATAGGAGTCGGGATGTGATCTAGCTTTGTTTTTACTAGAATGAGATTATTTTATTTTATATTGGGGGACATAGTGGAGAAAAGAGGACCACATTCAAAAAGATTATATGATCCCTCTCCTTTTAGGCATATAATGCACTTGCATCATCCCTATGATCAACATGATTGCTTGCTACTTATTTAAGAACTAAGACTCTGCCACCGTGGCTGGCACAACGTGGGGTCTGGGGATTGGATGGCTTAGGGGTGTGATCTGACTTCCCTTTTAGATTATTTTATTTTACTTCAAGGGACCTTGAGAGAAAATCAGGAGCCACTTCCAAAAATATTATATGGTTCCTGTCCTTTTAGGAGTAAAATGTACCCGCATCATCTCTGCGGTGAAGGTGTTTCCATGGTCCTTCATCATCGTGATTGCTTGCTACTCATTCCAGAACTAATGCTTTGTAATTGAGGCTAACATAACGTGGGGGTCTGGGCTCTTTTAACAAGAGCGGGATGGCTTCAGGGTGTGATCTAGCTTTCTTTTCCCTCGAATGAAATTATTTAAATTTATTTTGAGGGACAGAGAGAAAAGTGGGAGCCACTTCCAAAAAGGTTGTTTTTTTTTTTTTAAATTTATTTTGAGGGACATAGAGAGAAAAGTGGGAGCCACTTCCAAAAAAGTTATTTTATTTTTAAGTTTATTTTGAGGGACATAGAGAGAAAAGTGGGAGCCACTTCCAAAAAGGTTATTTTATTTTTTTAAAATTTATTTTTAGGGACATAAAGAGAAAAGTAGGAGTTGGATTAATATCTTAAAAATCTCAAACTGATATATTCATGACAAATTTAATCTAAATTAATTTTTTGACTATCAAAAACTTCAAACTGATACACTTGTGACAAATTTACTCCAAATTAATTTATTTTATTGTCAAAAACCCTAAAATTGGTATATTTGTGGTAAATATACTCTCCATTAAATTGAATTGATATCATAAAAAATCACAAAACTTGTAGAATTATGATAAACAGAGAGTAAAATCCAAAATTAGTATACCGGTTAACTAGCACGTGTCATCTTATTCAGCAATTTGACAATAAAATTTGATGGAAACTAACATAAGGTAAATTTATTACTAGTGTACCCGTTTGGAGTAAATTTGTCAAATGTGTGCTAATTTGGAGTTTTTACTGTTCAAAAAATTAATTTGTCATAAATTTGTTACGTATATATAAGCTTAGGGTTTTTTAGGGTATTAAACCTTTTATTTTATTTTCCGAATAAAGTTATTTAAATTTATTTTGGGGGACATAGAAAGAAAAGTGGGAGCCACTTCCAAAAGATTATGTTATTTTCTTTTCCTAATAAAATTATTTAAATTTATTTTGAGGGACATAGAGAGAAAAGTGGGAGCCACTTCCAAGAAAATTATTTTATTTTCTTTTCCGAATAAAATTATTTAAATTTATTTTAAGGGACATAGAGAGAAAAGTGGGAGCCACTTCTAAAAAGATTATTTTCTTTTCTTTTCCGAATAAAATTATTTAAATTTATTTTGAGGGACATAGAGAGAAAAGTGGGAGCCACTTCCAAGAAAATTATTTTATTTTCTTTTCCGAATAAAATTATTTAAATTTATTTTAAGGGACATAGAGAGAAAAGTGGGAGCCACTTCTAAAAAGATTCTTTTCTTTTCTTTTCCGAATAAAATTATTTAAATTTATTTTGGGGGACATAGAAAAAAAGTGGGAGCCACTTCCAAAAGATTATTTTCTTTTCTTTTCCAAATAAAATTATTTAAATTTATTTTGGGGGACATAGAAAGAAAAGTGGGAGCCACTTCCAAAATATTATTTTCTTTTCTTTTCCGAATAAAATTATTTAAATTTATTTTGAGGGACATAGAGAGAAAAGTGGGAGCCACTTCTAAAAATATTATTTTATTTCCTTTTCCCTCAACGTTCACGTCAGCCGTACTATCGGCAGCCAATCATCGGTGGAGAGAAGCAACTATGTAGCTCGTTCGAAACGGGCCTCTATGTTCTGACCCCAAAAAAAAAAAAAAAAAAAAAAAAAATGGGGGCCTCCATTGCAGGAAGCGTCTTTAGAGGGACAACAATAAAATCCTCTTTTTTGAAAGACTCGAGGATGACTGGAATCCTCCCGTGTTGGAGGGGAATAAAACAACGGATCGTCAAGAGTAACGCCAACTTTAAATCTTTTGTATATTCGACCGAAATTTTTTCTTTCTTTTGTATAGAAAAGTCAAAGTGGAAATTCAATTTTTTCGTGCAACTAAACTTTAGGGCATCATTTTGGAATGCATCTGGCTTTAACAATAATACACGAATATTGTCCAGTGAATTTCCATGGTACTTTAACAAATGAGAGTGGGTAAATCGTTTGTGATCGCGAAACTTCAGCCATCTAATGGAGATGATTGGAAGAACAACCTCATGCTTGTATCTCGAGGTCTTTTCTTGAGGTGTTAATAATGTTAGAATTCGGCGCACAATTATAAGGAGATAAGGAATAAAAGTGTGAAAGAAAATTCGAGACATAAGATTTTTATCCTAATTCACCATTAAATTAAGGTTACATCCAATGGAGGTTTCACTATAATTTCCATATCGCACATCTTTATTACATTTTTTAATTAATTATATATAGATAACACAATACTATCCATGTGCATAAATCCAAATTATCAATAAAATATTGACTCAAACTATAAAAACCCTTAGTATGAACCACACCTTAACATTTTTTCACTTGGTGAATACTCCACATACTTTTTTAGACCCCGCACAGTTGTATATCATTGTTAACACTTATATTTTAACTAAATATTTACTGATAAATTGAATAGAACATTATGGGTTAATTTTTAATCCCTAAAAGGAATAATTAAATTACATGGCATGGAAACACTGGGTGCATTTGCATTAATAGAATTTATTAAAACATATTTTCCTTTTTAAAAAATAAAAAAATTCTCTTTTCTTAAAAAAAAAGAGGGCAAAATGGGGCCGGGTCGACCCCGCCCCCTTTCTTTCTTTCTTCACGCCTGGGCCCGGCCTGGCCCATTTCTTTTCTCTTTTTTTCTTCCTTCCGGGTTAGCCCTTTCCCCCTGTCTCCTTCCTCGCATGCGGTCTCATTAGAACAGGACTACGACAGGCGGCGAACAGAAGCTATGGCCAGTAGAGGGAGGATGCTACCTACAAGTTCAGAGGCCCTCTTGCCTTGAGCAAGGGGGGCCGCGAACCGGGTCGGCCTTAGCTTGTGGGTTTGTTTGATTCAGGCCGGCCACGTCAGGGTTTGAACTAGGCCACTGGGCCGGTTTATTTTCATTATAGGTTAGGGCCTATTTTATTTCTTGGGCTAGGCTAAAAAATAAGGTTTAGTTGGGCTGGGCTTTGTTTCCTTTTAAAGAGAGGCTAGGCTTGGCTGGAATGGGCCTATGCGTTAAGCCCAGTTCGATCAAGGGCCTAGGGCCTTGGGTCGACAGACCCGGGTTAGTCCTGACCTAGACCGGATCTAGAGACCCAATCCAGGTGCTTTTTTATTAAGAAAATTTAAAAAATATTTTATTAAAAATATTTTAAAAATAAAAAAAATCAGTTTTTTTTTTAAATTTTGGGATAAGTATATTAGAAGTCCTAAAACCTATCATGAAAATACAATTGAATCCTAAAACTTTCAAAAAGGGTAATTAAGTCATAAAACTTGTCACGAAAATATAGTCGAGTCCTAAAATTTTCAAAAAGTGCAATCAAATCCTAAAATTCATCATACAAATACAATCGAATCCTAAAATTTCAAAAGCATTGTCAATGAAAGGACTTGATTTGACTAATTTGATAAGTTTTAGGATTTGATTGTACTTTTTGAAAGTTTTAGGATTTAATTATAATTTTGTGACAAATTTTAGGATTTAATTGTACTTTTTGAAGTTTTAGGACTAAATTGCACTTTGTTGACAAAATTTTTAGGACTTCCAATGTACTTATTCCTTTTATTTTTCTAAAGGATGTGAAAAATCTAAAAAATTAGTTTTTGAATAGTTTTCTCTAAAAATGTATGAAAATCCTTAATAAAAAATGTGCTCAAAATTGAACAAGCTCTTAGAGCTTTAGCATAGGATTTAAAATGTTTTTAAAGATGAATGTTAGGTCATTGTCTGTGCATTTCTATATAAGTTATCAATTAATTGCGCACTTTTGATATATTGATTGTGGTTTCCTTTTAACCTAGTTAGGAATGATATTTTTCTTATTTCTTAGTGTTAGATTCTTGTTTTTTTCTCGCAATTTATTCAATGCTTCCATGGTTGTTGATTGTTATTTCAATAATTATGCATTCGCATGATCACCTCATATGTTAATGGACATGTTTAAAATCAATACGGATTGCCTGATAATGAACAATATTAGATATCAAAAGGGCGCTAGTTAATTAATTAGTGTGATCAAGTCCGCGACCCTAGAGTCTCTAGTTACATAGGAAGTGAGGTATATTCCCATGCCTCGCTTGGTTTCCAGCCGACTCTTATAGGCTAGTGGCGAGTCTTCTTTAGAAAATCCTTATAGCATTAATTAAAGCTAAAACTGAATACTTCAACGTCACGCGAGTTATGGACTTGGGAAAGCTTGTGTCTAAACACTAGCCATAGGCCCGCTGTTGAGACAATATCCTTAAACTTATGTCTTTTTCCCTTTGAACGGAAGATGTAGGTTGTGACAAGTGTGATTTGCAATGCTGCAATTATTTCTAACTGTGTAGCTGCTTTCCTCATGTATTTATGTATGCAAATTCCTTTGACGAGATATAGTGGCCTATTGCTATGGATTTTATTTTGTAATCTTCTCATGAAGGTTCATGCTTTGTCTCCATGATTTACACTTGCTAATGCAAAAAAACCTGCAGCTTGCGGAAGCATTGCATTTTATGCATCACAGAGGAATTGCCCACCATGATGTTAAGCCGGACAATATTTATGTCGAATGGTCTATACGAGCTCGGTGATTTTGGTTGTGCGACTCTCCTTAATAACAGCCTACCCATTGAGGAGGGCGATGTGTGGTATATGCCTCCGAAGATCCTGAATGACAATCAAGATCATCTTGACAATGTTGATATATCATCCTTGGGAGCTTCTATATCTGAGCTTATCAGAGGGTCTTCTCTGCTGGAATTTGGGCCTCAGTTTCTGAATCTTAGAGAGGGAAAGCTGTCTCTTCTCCCCGTCCATTCACTGTATTTCCAGAATTTGCCAAAGGTTCTGTGTCTTCGTTTTCTCAATGGGACTTGTGTCGTTTTGTTTTTCACTTTTGGAGAAAACCGTTAACTTGGTGGCTTTCTGATGTTCGTGATTTCTTTAGGTCATAACGGATCCAGATCCAAATACCCGGCCTTCTGCAAAATGATTACTGGCGAATCCAATTTTGACAGGATTTGGAGGCATGGAAAGACCTAAGCCAGGACAGTAGTGGGATTTCAACCACGAACATAAGTAATCAACTGCCGGTGCTGAATGTATCAGTGATTCAGGTGAAGTTAACTATGAAGGTACTGGGAGAATCCTATTCAATTTTGCTTTTTATTCTTTGGCTAATATGTGCACCAATTTTGTGCTGTAATAGTGCTGGATTGGTAGGTGGAAGCAATGAAGAAAAGGTGTCGTAAGCCCAAACCAAGGGAAGATATGCAGTGTAATGGTTAAGGCCAAGTTCATTTCCGAGCCCAAGTATCAATTGCCATCTGTCACGACAGATTGGTCGGTGCTTGCTGTTTCTGCTCATTTATATAATTCATCTCAATTGACACCAAGGGAAGATATGCAGTGTAATGGTTAAGGCCATGTTCATTTCAAGCGATGGATCGGTCGGTGCTTGCTGTTTCTGCTCATTTATGTAATTCATCTCAATTGTACAGGCATGTATGTTCAAGCTTAGAACCAGTTATTTGATCTGTGGGAACTCACCTAGCAGCATGCTATAAGTCTTCAGTCATAATTCTGGCATTGGAGTCGCTAGTATCCACAGTACGAATCAGGTTGCTTAAAAGCTTTGTCCTATTATGGCATTTAGAAATCCTGGAAATGCCGAGCTTGTCCTCGAGAAATCATTTTCTAGTTTTCATTTCACAAGGCTGCGTCAATCACTTTCACAAGACGGTAAGATGAAAACTAGACACGGGGAAAAAAAACACATAGCATATTCCTTTAGAAAAACAGAGGTCAAAGGTGGCTGCCAGGCACTAGTTTACGCTTTCCCAGGGAGGCACGACTTATCTGTGGCATTAATCATGCGATGGTTAATCTTAAATCAAAGAAGTCCAAGGTCATCGCCTCCTTACCTAATGCCTTTTTGGAGCAATGGGTTTGTCCATCTTCAGACAAGGAACCCTCCACCTTCATTAAGATTGCAAAACAAATTGGAGTTTACATCACTGGAATGGGCAGGAAATGCCTTCCAAAAAGCATCTAAATCACGTGCTGCAAAGCTTTTTCAGACAAACTCAAATCGATGAATCTTCCATCGGTCTTAGGAAATTTTAATTGCTGAACCCTGGCTAATAGCCAGTAGCTACCTTAACCAGTAGCTATCTGAGGGGTTCGCATGTTTTAAATTAGACAAATTTGAAAAGTAAATGCTTAAATAGCCTTCTTACATCCTTCCGATATTTGGTTTCGTATTCTTGCACACATAGGCATCTCATGTTAGTAGCTGACATCTATTGCACATTTTCTTTAGACTCGAGATGGGAACATTACGATGGTACTTAAATTCTCATAAGAAAAAAATAGTAGGCCTGGTGCTTTCAGAACACAACGAAGTACAAGGACTAAACGGAACCTTAAGCACGGTGATCAACGTTGTCATTGTGTTTTTGTGTAGTTGGAAAGATTGAACTTCTCGCTGGGGCTTAATCTGATGAAAAGAAAGTAAGGGGACAAGGAAGGTGCTCCCCGAAGACTAGTAGAACTAAATTGCAATTTTAAAAGACTTTAGAAGTGCGATACCGCTATTATTGCTGGCATTTGCAATGATGCTCACTTAATCATTCCTAGCTACGATCTAAACCAAAAGCGCATTCGCCTAAAGAGTCTTGCTTTGAACCATATTCGCATTGATCATCGTTTAGATCTGCTTTTGACAATGGTCCTCCAAAGAACACTTTTGACAATGCCTACGAGTCTAGGACCGTCGACTAATTCATAGTTTAATTTAACTTTCCTGTAGAAACATTTGATTTATTAATCGACTCACATGTTGGCGAATAGTTTAAGTTAGCAATTGATGCAGATTTCCAGGGATGCTTTCACGCATACACGTGTCCATGTCTAGGAAAGCACGAGTTTCTCTCTCCTCTGGAGTGAAAAATGGTGACCACCCAAAAAGTGTGCGCGGTCCAAAATTGAATTTATTAAGCTTCTATTGAGCTGTGGATGTTATATATATGGAGAGATCTCTCCATCATGACCTCGGTATTCAACTTCATGTGATAACTAAACAGGCTGCATTACAATAAGGAACTTTGAGGTATTATTTATGCCAAGAGTCGAGAATCCCAAGAAAAGGTCCACCTATTTAAATTACAAAAATAAATTAACACAACATATTCCTAATCTAGATTAAAAATATTCTAATGGCGAGAGATAATCTCCAAATATTTCAGATAATAATTAAAAAATTTCCCCCGACATCTTTCTCTCGATTGGAGAAGATTGAGGCTAACTTCATCGAGCTCTTGGTCTTCATGATATGACTACAAAGCGGCGACATAGGAAGTGGGAGAAGCATCATATTCTCCAAAACGTTTAATTTTATAGTCATTGTCGTAAAAGCGCTTTGAGATTTGAAAAAGACCATCTGGTCGAGGGCATGACTTAGCATGACTATAAGATAAGGGGCCTTTTGGCTTGATGTCAATACTTTTTCAGTTTACTTTGAAATTCTCCTGCTCACTCCTTCCATAACTGCTAGTTTCCCGAGCCCCTTCTTCAGCACCTAGAGAATAAGGGTATGAGATACAAAAGAGTTGAATGATACTTTCCATGCACAACTTCAAATGGTATTTTGGTGTAGTTCACTAAAGAAATTAGTGTCGACAAACTAAGTTTCAGCCGAAGTGTTTTCCAATAAACTAATCTCTCAAGAGAGGCCAATCTGGCTCCATCGACAAAGACGGACCCATGTTTGGTCTCATCGAGTTTGGGGAGCCACGAGACTAACCCTAAGCGGCATCTGATGGTGGTGCGGTGGTGTCGATAGTTCGAAGGGAAGAGGGCAGCGTCGCAAATCTTTAGGTTCTTTTTGAAAGAATCATGCCTTCGGTCTATTCAACAAAAAATGTGACACAAAAAACTTTCTTAGATGGATGACATTGTTGTGTGTTTGTTATTGGTTGAATGGATGCTTGATGGGTCATTTCGAGTCTCTTTAGAAGGCCCCTGGATAAAGTCAAGGGGCAGAAAAGTGAAACCAACTGCTTCGAGTCGTTATTACATAAGAAAACTTGTTCATCCCAAAAGTTCATAAAGAAAGATTAACTCATCAAAGGCGTTCTCCAGATTCAACCCCCATCTTGCGTCACCACCTGCATCAGCCATCTTACGTCAGAAACTGCCTGATGTCTCTGCTTCTGCATGTTCATACTGACTTTTCTTTTGTAATTACTCTAGCTTTGTGAGAGGAGAATTTGTTCATATGTGGACATATTGAGTTTTGCATGTTTGAATGCAACACCCATCATCTTCACCTACTAATATCCTCGCCCTCTGCAGAACTGATTGCCATCACCTTCTCTCCACCAATTCCTTTGTATCTGCGGCCCGCCTCTACGCGCTTGTCTTTACAACTTCGAGAGAGACTGAGAAATGTTGGGAGACATGGTCCAAGAATCCAGGGAAGACGAAAGCCAACTAGCCGAGACAGCTTCTCCGTCACCATCTCCACTCCTCATCAACGGAAAGAAGCTCCTGGAGTACTTTATTTTGTATTATCTTCGTCGTGGCTGCAGTACTCCTGATTTTATCACCCCAGAACATCAAAATCTACAGGATAGCTTGGATCGTAACAAGGTAAGGTAGATGTGAATTTGTTTTCTGCTTTGTCTGACTTTGATGTAATATCTTTGGCATATTCATGCAGGATAACTTTTCTTGCCCTATATCACCAGAGAAACTCAATACGACTAAGAGCAAAAGCTTTTGGCAAGGTATATTTTAGTTGTGCCGTAGATGCTTCTATTAGAGGTTTTTTCTATCTCGTATGTTAGTAACTCAGAATCAAAAACTTAGTTGAGGATTTTGGGCAATCATGAGAATGCATTGGCCTCATTGTCAGTGGCCTTCGTGGGAAGGATCATGAAAACTGTAGGACATAAATGGAATGTCGGTTTCATACACTAGGGATAGAATGTGAATATAAAGCTTTCGTGTAGGTCTAACAAAATAGTTGGACTCTACTCTGCTGATTTAATCAGGCAACATGTCATATATTATATGGACATTTTTTTATTCTTTTCTGAACCAATAAATATGGAATATGGCAGCTAGATAAATCTTCTCTATAAATATCATGTTGTCAGTATGCAGAATAAAGCAGGTGAGCGGTTGATGTGAATTGGAATGTGTGAAACAAATGTTGACTTGATTTTCGCTTCGTGGGATACTTCTCTAGATTTGTGAAGTTTGTAGGTCATTTAATCAATGACAGTAGTGAGAGAATTTTTCATTGTAATACGTATTCTTTTCCAAGAATTTGATCAAGCCTTTGAGATCTGTATGTTCATCTGTGATTCTTCATCGACCTTTTTAGAAGTCAAATATTTCAATGATGATGCTAGATCAGGTTTTGTGCTCCTACAATTGGAGTTGTGCGTTTTCAATTCTGATGGATCATATGCTTCATATGTAATGCATCATGGTTATGACATTAACATTATTGGAATTGCAAAGAGCTGGATCGTCCGTCCAGGTCCTCCTGCTTGCGCAGGTCCAAGAATATTGAAGGAAAGCGGATCATTCTAGGGACTGAATCAAAGATATTATACTGAAGTCTTTGGCACATTCACATTGCACATCATACATGATAAATCTGATCTTGGCTTTTTGAGTAGAATTAATCCAATTTTTTCATCTCCATGCACCTATGGACAGCACATAAAGAAAGATATGCAGTTTAGGTCTCATCAGCCATTTCTCTTCTTGACGCTGAAATTTCCGATAGCCATAATTAATATCTGTTAGTAGTTCAAAATTTGAGTTATTTACTGTTGCGACTTTCCCAGATCAAGTCACCTTGAATCCTCGAAGTCCCATTTTTTTTGGAAGTAAGCAAATAGAGGATCCTGCGCAGGATGTTTTGGAAACTCAAGAAGCTAAAGTTGAGAAGCCAGTATCAAATGGCACGCAGCAGACACATAGTGTCAGGCCCCCTCCTTTTATTAGAAACCCATATCTCAGTAATGAGTCAGATCCTTTTGGAAATCAAAGTTCCGAATGTGGTGGTATGTCTATATTGCCTGTTGATTATTGAATAATGTGAGCATGTACAAATTATTTTCAAATCTTGTATAACTGTGCGTGCTATCCATGCCATGTCTTACAAATTTAATAAGACAAACTGATAATGAGAAATTGCTAATAATTTGTTCGCTGTTTCGGTTTTAGACATTTATGTGCATTTCTTGTTTAACAAGTGCGGTAATGTGTAGGCTTATTGTCTTCTGTTGCCGGAGGAGCTGTTCCCTCACGTTACCACACCAATTTCGTAGAAATTGAGGTCTCTATTAAAAATTAAAGCCTTTTGCACATAGAGTATATAGCTACTCTTTACTATGCAGATATTCATATTTCTTTTGGGTTGACTTATCAATTTGCTAATTCTTCCCAGCAAATTGGAGCTGGTCACTTTGGCCGTGTTTATAAAGTTTTAAACAGAATAGATGGTTGCTTGTATGCTGTGAAGCAAGTCAGCAGGTCAATGTGTCAAGACTCGGAAAGGTATTTGTCTTGTAAGCTGCTTTCAGACATTCAACACTAATTTGAGGAGCATATGATACCCACTCTTTTGCAGGAGAAAAGCTTTGATGGAAGTACAATCTTTGGCAGCTTTAGGTATCAATGCTGGTTACATTATCCTCCAATTTGTGTCTGCTGCATGATTTTCTCTAATTAGCATGTTTCTTACAGGTTCTCACGAGAATATTGTTGGATATTACTCTTCTTGGTTGGAAAATGAGCATCTTTACATTCAGATGGAGTTCTGTGAGTCCAACTTGTCTAGTCAGATGTCTTCACGTTTAACTGAATGTGACGTGTTGACATTTTTACATCAGGTTGACTGTTATTTTCTATGATAATCGCAATGTTTTATGATATAAATGGCCTTTATTAAGTTACTTATACCACCAATCTATGAAGCAATGGTCAATAGTTTTCAGAATTAAGGATTGATTCTGGCGCTAAATGAGCATAGTCTCCTCTCCTAAAGTATTAGGGTCACTTCATAAGCAGATAACATTGTTACTTAAATCCTGAATACGTAGTGGAAAAAAAGTAGTTTCTGAATTTTCACTGATGTTTGTTATAGTGTCTAAGGGGGCAGGTGATACAAGTCGAAGATCAATAGAAATCTTGTAGACCCATAGTGCTGGCCAAATCTGTGTTTACCCTCATTTGCAAACTGGAAGAACAATAGTTGGAAATATGTCTAGCATGTGTGAGTGTAAAACTGGAGAATAAGATGAAAAATCTTGCTTGAATGGGTGCAATACTACATTTTGTCCAAGAAGTTTTACTGGTGTTCTTTACACGCACTATATCACTAAGTATTTTAAGCAATTAAATAGGAAATCTGGCTATAGCTCCCCTTTAACTTCAATTCCTTTCATAAAATATAGTGGCCTATCGTCATGGATTTTACTTGTATAATCTTGTCATGAAGGCTAATGTTTGGTCCCCATGATTTACCTTTGCTTATGTCCAAATACCTGCAGCTTGCGAAACTATTGCTTTTTATGCATGCCAGAGGAATTGCCCACCTTGATGTTAAGCCGGATAATATTTACTTCGAGAATGGTGCGTACAAGCTCGGTGATTTTGGTTGTGCGACTCTCCTCAACAAGAGCCTACCTGTTCAGGAGGGTGATACACGGTACATGCCTCATGAGATCCTGAATGAGAACTTCGATTATCTCGACAAGGTTGATATTTTTGCCTTGGGAGCTTCCGCATATGAGCTTGTAACAGGTTTGACTTTGACAAAATCTGGGCCTCAGTTTCTGAGTCTTAGAGAGGGAAATCTGACTCTTCCCCCTGGCCATTCACTGCCTTTCCAGAATCTGCTGAAGGTGCTGTGTCTTCGTTTCTTTCAATGGGACTCGCGTCATTTTGCTGTTTGCTTTTGGAGAAACCCCTTAATGAGGTGGCTTTCTGATGTTCTTGACTTAGGTCATGATGGATCCAGATCCAACTGCGCGGCCTTCTGCCAAAGAACTGTTGGAGACTCCAATTTTTGACAGGATTCGGACGAATGGAAAGACCTGAGCCAAGACATTAATCCGATCCCAACTATGAACACAAATAACTAACAGCAGGTGCTGAATGTATCAGTGACTATTTGGATGAAGTTTACTAGGAAGGTATTGGGGAGATCCCGTGCCGATTTTGCTTTTTATTCTTTGGCTAATATGCGCACCGATTTTGTGCTGTAATGGTGCTGGATCGGTTTATGGAAACCGCAGAGAAAAAGGTGTTGTAAGCCCAGCACTAAGGGAAGATATGCCGTGTAATGGAAAAGCCATGTTCATCTTCGAGTCTGAATGTAATTTGCTATCTGCCGCACTTACTGTTTCTACCCTTTATATAGTTCATTTCAGATGGTACACACATCTACGTTTAGCTTAGAACCAGTTGTTTGATCTGTGGGGAAGTCATCTATTTCATTTTTCTTGCAGCATGCTAAAGTGTTTAGTCAATTGTTGTTCAATGACACTGGCTTTGGAGTGCTGGTATGGGCTTTGCCATTCTGGCATCCGACAGTCCTATTCTGGAAATGATGAGCTGGTCTTTGCACAAATCTCATGCGTCTGGATGGGTAGTGTGCTCACTCACTAGTTATTCCCTGAGAAATTATTTTCGACTTTTCATGTCACTAGGTTATGTCAATTACTTCATAAAATTAATTAAAATTAGACGCAAGAAATACATAAACGTTAATACAACAAAAAATTCCTAAATTGGTATATTTATACCACATTTACCCCAAACTATTTCTCACATCATAAAGAATCCCGAACCGGTGTGCTCATGACAAAAGAGGTGAATATGGTTTGAAGGTAGAATGGAAACCTATTTGATTCCGAGTTTTAAAGTATGCGGGATAGATTATAGATTCCAAAAATTAAAGAATCTCTTTCGAACTTGGAATCTAGAACCTAAAACCTAAAACAAGTTTTTGTGTTTTTATTGGTCCATGTCTTCGCGCGATCCTGCGGTATTCCATAGTGTTTGATGATAAGTATATAATTTGAAATCACTAGTATGATCTTCCATTTTATGACTAGGATTTTTACTTTGTTAATATTTCATATTTTTCGCATATTTAAATATAAGTTGTAGTTAATGGATTGTAGTTGTAAGTGATAGTAATTACATGTGATAAATTTATTACAATCATTCAATTTATAATACAGGTGGAATTTGGGTAGAATTTGGAACTCATCTTGGAACCCGTAACAACTTGGTCGGATGGCAGATTCACCTTCATTTTCTTTTCCCCTAAGGCCTTCGCCACCTTTGCGTCGCTGCTTCTCAACAACAAGCTCTACCTAAAGCTCAGAGTCAAGAGCACGGATGATTCCTTCCCGTCACCATTGCTGCGGTGAAGCAGGTTGAGGAACCTCCACCGCTTAAAGGACGACCCAGTCGAGCTGCTCTTCTTGCACCCGAAGACGTTTCATCGCTGCGGATTGTGGGTTGCAGCCGGTAATGAAAATGGGTGGCATATGGGTCTTGTACTAGCCCGC
Organism: Corymbia calophylla; assembly: GCA_014182845.1. Classification (NCBI taxonomy): domain Eukaryota; kingdom Viridiplantae; phylum Streptophyta; class Magnoliopsida; order Myrtales; family Myrtaceae; genus Corymbia; species Corymbia calophylla. The sequence goes on from CM024700.1 coordinate 9,692,898, forward strand.
AAAGACCCATATAGAATTGGGCTTAGATATTTTTCAGTGGGTTTCATCTTCCCATTGAGGCACTAGTTTTTCAGCGGCATTAGTCATGCAGTAATCAATCGTAATCAAAGAAATCTAAGGCGATCCCCCCCTCCTACCTATTGCCTAATTGAAGTAACATGCTTTGTCAATTTTCAAACAAAGAAACCCTCCAGCTCCATTCGAATTTCAAAGAAACTGCAGTTACATCAGGGAAGTGGGAACGACATGCCTACAAAAAACGTGCTGCGAAGAAGTGACTCCGCTTTCCGAATAAGTCAAATTGATGAATCTCCTATAATTGTAGGAAAATTTTTTCAATGCCTACCTCTGACCAAATTGATTTAGGTAAAAAAAGAAAAAGAAATGGATGGTGAATATGAAACCACTTGAAGGCATGCCTGTTTAATTGTCGAACCCCAGCCATCCATTCAGTGCCTACCTCCGACTTGCCGAGCAGTCGACACCCTTCGATTCGATGTGGATTTTGCTTACGTGCTTAAGCACGAGGCATGTCCTAACAATTTCTACTTTGGCATGATATTTGAGTTTAAGTCACTGCTACACTCCCACAACACAGATCTTCCAATTTCAAGTTGCACTTGAACTTAGTCATAATTGTGGGCCTTATCAAGACACTGACTTTACCTGCAACTTGAACTGCTCCACAAGGATTCACAAATACATCCCCCTCCATAACATCTGTTATATCCATATCTATCGGAAGATTGGATGCACCTAGAGGTGTCAATATGGGTCATAAACCCATATTATGACCCACTTTTAATTAAATTGGTCAAATATGGGTCAAGTGGAAGTTAAATATGGGTCAAATATGGGTTAAGTAAAGTTAAATATGAGTCAAATATGGGTCAAATATAAGTTAAATATGGATCAAATATGGGTTGAATGAGTTATTAGGTAGAGCCATCATCTCTCTCCTTCCATCCCCCTCCTCTATGTGTTTTCGTCCTCCGTTGCCGATTCGATGATGTTCACTCAACAATAATTCAAAAATCGATTTTTTTAAAAAAATTATTTTTCTCGAACTATTTCAATTTAGAGGTATCCACATTTTTTTATTTACTAATTTTTTATTATTTAATTTACTTTTATAAATTTGATGTTAAATTTTTATTCAAATAATTTATAAGTGAAAAGTTTAAAGTGGACTAAATAAGTGGGAGTAGATTTTCTTAAATTAAGTTAAATATTAATATGTGTTGATAATATAGATCAGGTATGGGTCGGGTATGGGTTGGGTCGGGTATGGGTCATCAAATTTACATTGCATGAAAATGGGTCAAAACGGGTTAAATGGGTCAATGTGGGTCGAACTATTTTCGACCCGACCCAAACCCGACCCGACCCACCCATTTGACACCCCTAGATGCACCCCTTATCAAACTTTGAAGATATAGCAAAAGATAGCATTATAGGCTCTACATCTCTACGAGCACCATCCGTGGCATTAGTCTCGTGATAATTAATTGTAATCGAAGAAGGATAAGGTCATCCTCCTCCCTATTTGACATTCGATTTGGGTTCGGGTGGAAATTATGGGAAAGACTTAACTTTTCCTTGGGGTATAATTTGACAATAAAAGAAAATAAGGGGACAAGAAACGGGGTCCCCAAAAACTAGAAGGACCAAAGTGCAATTTTCCGAAAAATTGAAGAAATGCCATGCCGCTTTTATTGACGCTTGTAGATGCTTGCCACAACTAACTAAACAAAGTATTAACTAGGTTGTCAGTGTCCCCATTTAGCAAAACATATTCCAAATGTAATACATACTTAAATCGACGGTCTCCCATTTATTAGAATTCTCATCTCCAACTAAAGTTTACATGCTGCTATAAATAAAAATTTAAGCTGATAGATTTGGGCATACATTTATTGTTCTTTAAAAAAAAATAAGAAAAATTCATACTTGGACGTCATAAACTTGGCCAAGTATGTGCTTTGTTATTTAAAGAAAGAGCCTATGAATGAATAAATTAAGAGTCAACGGCCTAGCATTTTTAATATTTGAAAAACAACCCATTGTAGGGTATCCTTAATTAGTTGATTAATTCATGCAGCAACATAATCAATCCCGACACTTTCTTGGCCCGTCTTAACGGGAATAAAAAGTCATGGTGAAGTAGAAAAATTGGAAAATTTTGAAGAATGCAGACATGGTGACTTGTAGAAAATATGAGACCACTATAAAAATTGAAGGTATTAATAAGAATCGTTGAATCATATACTATACAAAAGAAATTATCGGTCCATTTCTTTGGAGCTCAAACTTTCGGGGCAAACGATTTATGTAGGGAGAGCCTTTTTGTTGTTTTGTCCGTCCGGGTAAGTTTTAGATCATATATTAGCTTGTCTATTTTAAATAGTTTAAACTTTTAGTACAAACCATTCCGTCCAACAAGAATTCTAACTTATAGTGTCTTGTCTTAACATTAACTTGCACAACAGGATCAAGTGAACAACAAAAGACGACGATAAGAGCAGCAGCGTCATTGGATCAATGGCTTTGAAATTAGCAATGGCGATCGATCATCATCGAAAGACACATTAAACCATTTGATTAACAGTGATTACTGAATTACTCAGAAGAGGGGGTTTAGTCAATTAATCAATCTGCTTCGTTTGCCCTAAGAGCGTTGATCGGAAGCATATTCGCATGGATCCGCATGGGATATGCTAAATGGTCTGCAAAAGTCGACAAATTGGTGATTAAATTTCTATATTTTCGGTGGAAACATCCTTATATTAGTCAAAAGCACACGAGTCGGTCATTAACTTTAGTCAACAGTGATGCAGACTTCCAAAGATTATTGGCACGCCTTCCCATATCTCCCGTGAGACTATCAATAATAGCACGAGATTCTCACACCCTTCGCAGTCGCAAAATGCTAGACGCCTAGACAGTTGGAGGCGTAGCGCAAAGTTGAATGCGATACAGCTCCCTTGACTTTGGGGATGACGAGCTTAAGGAGCGATGTCTTCATTACGATCAACAGAAGAACGCTGTTATTTTGTATCGATTGGGATCGATTGTTTTAACCCAACTTTCTCGTCAAAAAATCAAACTGGCCATTGTTAATAAGTACCCTTAAAGCATTTATTAAGTATATTTTATTTGGAGTGCTTCGATTTTTCAAGTACTAATAGTACGTCACATGAGGGTGACGTGAGGATGTTAAGTGCATCGAAAACCTTAAAGTTTATTTAGATTATTTACTTGATAGGTGCTCTTAAACTCACGGTAGTAAAATCCTATGCAAGTAAGGATTGAGGATGAGCAAAATAAGTACGTGAGTAAGAAGAATGACTTACTCGTTTTCCATCGCAGAAGTTTATGAGAAACTTCTTTTGTCAAAATAGATTCTCCAAATTCATCCCCCTATCTTGCACTAGCACGTGCCTGTGGACATCTCTATTCCCCGCAATTTGAATCCCTCCACAAAAAGAGGGGGATGGGGTTTCTCTCGCTTTTGACATAGCGGGCCCCGGCGGCAAGCCCGCACGACGGCAAAATAACACCATCACATCCATATCTATTGAGAGATTGGAGGCACTTCTTATCAAACTCAATAGGTATAGGCTATAGCAAAAGATAGCATTCTAGACTCCACTTTGCCACAAGCATCATTCATGACATTAGTCATGTGATAATTAATCGAAATTGAAAAAGTCTAAGGTCCTCCTCCTCCCAAATGCATAATTGAAGTAACATGTTTTTTTTTCTCCTTTTTCAGACGAAGAACCCTCCACCTCCATTGGAGTCGCAATGAATCTCCTATAAGTCCGGGAACATTTAGTAAATGCCAATCTCTGGCCCGATTGATTTTGGTAAAAAAAAAACGAATGCAGGATATGACTAGGGGTGAGCATTGGTCTAGGATTGCATCGGTCTAAGGTCAACCCTAGACTAGCCTTAGATTGACCCAACATTACCGATCCTGGTCTTGTTTCTAAGGGGATTGAGTTGGTCTTTAGTCTTGGGATCCCTAGATCAGCATTGTGTGGGTTAGTCCTCAATCTTTAAAGTTTTGGGTTGGTCAAACCCAGATCAACCTTGACTGTATATATTATTTATAATATTTTTTTCTTTTATCTATTATAAAGAGCAACCCTAACTCAAAATGTGTTCTCCTCCTCTAGTACTCTTGTTTACTTCTTTCTTTTTTATCCTCTCAGTTTTCAATTTACCAAGTAAAATTGAAAGAAACAACTTCGCTCATGAACAATCTTGCCTTGCTCACCGCTCGATACTTGCCGCACTCACCTTTGGCCATCACGTTGCTCGCCCTTCTTACCCTGCTCGCTGCTAGACGCTCACGCCACTTGCTTCTCTTCGCTGACCTCGCTTGTTGCGAGTAAAAATAAGGAAACAAAGCCCTAATTAAAAACCCTCCACTCGTAAGCAATGATTGTCTCGTGGTTCTATGAGTAGTCCTAATTGTTTTTATGGTTTTTTTCTTTTAGCAAGTATGAAATTTCTATTGTTGCCTAATCTTAAATTTGTTAAATTTGTATTGGCATTTATAGTTTAATTACTCAACGTTGCATTATTGATAAATATGTAATTTGAAATAGTAGGGTTGCCTTTTCAATGAATACAAAAAATGAAATTAAAAAAATCATCTGTTGGTGTTGACCTTGGAACTAAATCGAACCCATTAGGTCGGTATGGTCCTCGATCTCAGACTTAATAGGATTGGTCCTCGGTCCTAAAAATTGAGGATCAATATTGTATGGATTGGTCCTAGAATTAAGGGGTGGATTGGCCCAACTTGGACCATGCTCACCCCTAGATATGACATAACTTTTAGGCATGGTTTTTAATTGTTGAATCCTAGCTATCTAGTGAGAGCCGACCTACATTGGACAAATTTTGAAAGTAGACGCTTGTATACCCTTCTTATGAATTTCAGGTTGAGAAAAGCAAGGTACGATAGACTTTCGAAAAGTAACACATTTTTTAGAGTTCAACTTTGGTCTTAATAATTGGTTTTGTAACAATCCTAATTCTTATAATAGTGTGTTATGGCAATTTAAGTCTTTTTTTATCGTCGAATTTCATTGTAAAATCTAAAGAATAAACATGTGTAAATTGTCACCCGTTCCAAATGGAGAGTGTCAAGTTAGCATCAACCATTGAAACGCGGTGCCTAGGTGTAAGAATTTCAAAGGAGAATGACATCTTCGGTCCACGTACTTTTCTGGAAATTTCGGATTCCATTTATTTAATTTAAAATTAATGATTGATTTGAAAAGTATCTTCCAATAAATCATCGCTTAGCTTATTTGAGATAATTAATCAATAAAAAAATAGATTGATTTTGGATAATAGTCTAGATTTTAATATTTTCCAAATCATTCATTTTTTGTAAAACAAACAAAGTCTAAATATATGTATTTTATCCTCTGACAAAACTAGTCCATCCATTATTATCAATTACAATAGAAGTACTGTCATCATGTTTTTATTCTAAATCTAAAAGAGACGGTGAATCAATACTAGCTAGGTAATGCCTACACAGAGAACTTGGAAATCAAATTGAGGGTCTCATTGAGATTAATTCCACTTAACTTTTCGCTGGGGCATAATTTGACAATAAAAGAAAGTAAGGGGACAATAAACATGCTTTCCCAAAACTAGAAGGACCAAAGTGCAATTTTTCAAAAATTTAATAAATTCTATGCAGCTATATTATTTACGCTTGAAGATGCTTGAGACAAGCCAACTAAAACAAAGTATTAATCAGGTTGTCATTGTCCTCGTTTACCGAAACATATTCCAATTGTAATTTGATACTTAAATTTATGGTCTCCCATTTATTAGGATTTTCATCTCCAACTAAAGTTTACTTGCTGCTATAAATAAAAATTTAAGCTCATAGACTTAGGCATAAATTTATTGTTCTTTGAAAAAAAAATTAAAAAATATTCATGCCTGGACGTCATGAACTTGGCCGTGTAGGTGCTTTGTTATTTAAAAAATGAGCCTATGAATAAATCAAGAGTCAAGGGCCTAGCATTTTCTTTATTTGAAAAAGTACCCGTCATAGGGTATTGATTATGCAGCAGCATAATCAATCCCGACAATTTATTGGCCCATTTTAAGGAAAAAAAATTAATGGTGAAATAAAAAATTGGAAAATTTTGAAGAAAGCAGACATCGTGACATGTAGACCCATGAGACCACTATAAAAACTGAAAGGATCAATAAGAATCGTCGAGTCATGTGCAATAAAAAATATTTATCGATCCATTTCTTTGGAGCTCAAAACTTTTCGGACAAACGATTTGTGTAGAATAAAATTCACTGGGGATGCTTTTTTGTCGTTTTGTCCATTTGAGTAAATATTAGATCATATGTTATAAGTGTACTATTCATTTGCTTTAAATAGCTTAAATTTTCAGGACAAACCGTTTCGTCTCGTGAGAATTCTAACTTATATAATATATTATCTTAACATTAAACTTGCACGATTGAATCGAGGGAGCAACGGAAGACGATGATAACAGCAGCAGCACAATCGGATCCCATGGCTTTGAAATTAGCAATCGTGGGGGGATTCGATCATCATCGAAAGACGCGACGGACCATCCGATTAATAGTAATTCTTAAAGCTAGAGGGAAAAAGGGGGCTTAGTTAATTAATCTACTTGGTATGCCCCCCCAAGAGCGTGGGGATCTACTCATTGGTCCCCAAAAGAACACTTTTGACAATGCCGACGAGTCTACACATGTCGCTAATTGGTAAATTAAGATGCTATTTTTCGCTAGAAGCATGGTATATTAATCAAAAGCACATGGGACTGGTTAGTCAAAAATGGTGTAGACTTCCAAAGGTATCTCGCACGTCGCCCGTGAACGTGACTATCATTAATAGCACGAGATTCTCACTACCTTTGGAGTTGCAAAGTTGCTATGGACACCTAGAAAGTTGGGGGGGCGCGTAGGGCAAAGTTGAACTTGTACAGCTCCCTTGACTTCAGGGACTTCATTGCGATCAACCGAAACAATACATTTAATTTCACTTCATGGGATCGATTGCGAGCCCAAAGTTTAATTTTGTTCGAACCCAACATTTCTCGTCACAAAATTTAAACATGTATCATTAATTAGTGTCATTGGAACACTTAGTTTACTTAAATTAATTACTTGACAAGTGCTTCTAGAACACTTGTTAATGAAATTGTACGTACGGATGGACAAAAAAGTATGCAATTGAAAACAAACGAGTTACTCGTTTTCCATCGCAGAAGTTCATGAGAAACTTCCTTTCGCCCCAGCAGATTCTCCAGATTCATTCCCCCCATCTTGCGTCGGCACTTGCCTCCGGACGTCTCCGTTCCCACACGTTCGTGTTGACTTTTCTTTTGTAATTACTCTCCGCTCTTGGAAAAAGACGATTTTATATGTGGGGCCATGTCAGTCTTTCGTGTATAAATAGGACGCCCGCCATCTTCATCTCCACGAAACCTCTCGACCTCGGCAGAGTTTAATCGTCACCGCCACCTTTTCTCTACCCCTTTCCTCCGCCGGCTCCGGCCTGCCGCCGTGCCTGTCGGCGCGTGCGTGTGTCTTCACGACTTCGAGTGAGAGAGAGAGAGAGAGAGAGAGAATGTCGGGAGACACCGTCGAAGAGTCCCGGGAAGGCGAAAGCCAACTAGCCGAGGCGGCTTCTCCGTCGCCATCTCCGGGGCTCATGAACGGAAGGAAGCTCTCGACCCACAAGCTGCGCAGATACGACTCTCTAGACGTCGAGTCCGCCAAATGCGCCGGTCATCATCTTCATGCCTCCAAGCAAGTAAGCACGGATTAGGCTCCGAGCCGCCTTTACGCAGTTTAAACTTTTGAGTGAGGCGTTTCATCGAACGGTTTTAGCAAAATCATAACGAGAGTGGTGTTTTGAAGGCGGTGGAGTGGCGGGTGATACTGACCCTGGCGTTCCAGAGCATCGGGATCGTGTACGGCGACATCGGCACCTCCCCGCTCTACGTCTACCCGAGCACCTTCACCGACGGCATCAAGCACAACGACGACGTCCTGGGCGTCCTCTCCCTCATCTTCTACACCATCACCTTGATCCCTCTCTTCAAGTACGTCTTCATCGTCCTGCGCGCCAACGACAACGGCGACGGTGAGTGAAACCTACTGCTCATACGTATCTTCATACGTTTTCCGTCACGAAATTCCGTAATATTTTACGATCGCGTGTCGAGTTATGTTGGACTACAGCGTATTCCAATGTTTAAGGTCAAACCCATGCGCTAACAAGTAAATAGAAATCGCTGCCCTTGTCATGCCATCTTTGTCAGAGTGATGGGAGGATTTTCTTGGATGTGTGATCATCTGATTCATGTCGAGGCAAAGAGACATCTGTGTTAGAATAGAAGAACAACGTCTCTCCAAATCAAAAACGTCTACCTACCAACTTTTTACAAATGAAATCCAATCTTATAAAGTTTTTTTTTTTGTCTCCATGCGGTATTTAAAATTCTTCAAGGTTCACTCGGTTCGATATGTTCAAGCCGAAATGGCACGAAGTTTTGTCGGTGACGGCAGCCAGAAACGTGGGTCCGAACTTTTTGACCGCTCTCTATTTATTTATTCTTCTTATAAGGAAAAAAGATCAGAGGCTTTGTCGCTAGTTAAGCTCTTGACCAAGAGCAGTGGGGTGCGAGAACTTCCTACACGATGAGGAAACGAAGTATGACTTCAATTCTTTTGCCCCGACTGCTGAATAATTGTTCAATCAAAGTGACGATGGTTGAGCATATTCTTTAAGTATAACCCGATGACCAAGATAAAACGTCAAGGAATTTTTAATCATTTTTATTTATTTCAAATTTACATTTTCACGGCACATAGCATGATATAAATACTTTAGTGGTGGTTTAGATATGATTGTCCAAGGGGACTTGAAATTCTGACCCCGATCACTGTAGTTGATATTTATAATGAATGAATACCTATGAATTGTGATACTGCTTAAAAAAGTAAGAGATGGGCTACATGTCTAGGGTCCACATATGGTTGTGCAAACAGATTATAAATTTTTTTGGTTCATGGAGATATTTTTCCTCTTTTATTTTTCGGCTGAAATGTAAAGAGCCAGATCTCATCCGGTGAGGACTCCAACTAGTTCGGGTTCCATCTAGGGGCTTACCTTTTGGCATCAATCACAAGAAAGGTAGATCCATGTGAACCCGAGAGTCTTCGAGCCCTTGGCGTCACTCGTGATTAAACAAAATGATTATTTTTAGCATGCACCCATTTTTCCTCATTCCTAGCTTTACTTTATAATATTATAAAAGTGGGATTACGGTCTGTTTGCTTTAAAAAAACGTCATCACTGTTTTCCTTAAAAATAATTTTCATGAAAAATAATTTTTTATGTTATAAAGTTTTCAGTAAAATAATGTATCATAAATTAAAAGTTGGCCGGGACACCGGAATGTGCAAACGAGGGATCATCCGCATCGTCTGTTAGAAGTCAGCATTTCACATGTCTTTCCAAGTGCTGCACATTGAAAGGTAAAGAAATGAATAGTCGTCGACTCGTCGGTATCGATGGAATCCATTCATTAGGACGGGACTTTTGTCAGGACTCGTGATTGGAAAAGTCCTGTCACTTTGGTCCAAAAGGGTGACATGCGAAGCGATAGATGTGTACCTTAAAAGGCACTGATGTCAAAAGGTTCAGCTTCAGCGAACTTTCATGTTCAACCGAGGGAGTTCATGGCTAGCCCCTCCTTTGCTACAGCGGTGCACACACTAATTGATTATGATTAGTTCGATCTAACGTTTTTAATAATCTGAATAAACGGGGATAATTACAATGGCTCAGTACTTGGAATATATATAGTTTCTGAATTTAGCTGACTTGATTAAAAATTCGATATCTTCTATCTAGTGGACATACATAACTTCTTTCTCCCCTCAAACAGGAGGGACGTTTGCATTGTACTCGTTATTATGCCGATATGCGAGGGTAGGGTTGATCCCGAGTCAGCAACCGGAAGATCAAGATGTGTCCAATTTTCAGTTGGAGTTGCCGAATAATCGTTTGCTCAGGGCATCGAGGCTCAAGTCTAAGCTTGAGAAGAGCCGGTTCGCCATGTTCTTCTTGCTCTTCGCCACCATGCTCGGCACTTCCATGGTCATTGGTGATGGCGTCCTCACTCCATGCATCTCTGGTACGCATCATCTTAGTCAATAAATGAGATTTTATAGTCCTATTCTTAGCATACCGAATATAAACCATCCTTTTGGGTTACATAGGAGTTATACCAACAGCTCTCACTAAATCATGATAAAAAAAATAAAAATAAGAACAAAGACGGAATTAGAGGCGGCACGGATAGTAAATACAACGATGATACAATTTCTATTCACACCTCGCGGTAGAAATTGGGTTCAATTTCGCCTCCTGCCATTTTCTTGATTTTATAGGGGTTGCGTTTCACGATTAAACAATAGAAAAATTTGGGTGGTCCAATTTATTTTTTTGGCGTCTTTAGTTAAATAAGGAAATTAGCGAACTGGCAAGTATGGAAGGACAGAGAGGAATAGCATGCAATGTTTGACTTGCAATTTCATGTGTGTGCTGCAGTTCTGTCAGCTGTTGGAGGGATCAAGCAAGCTACTTCTGCAGTGACAGAAGGTATTGTATTATATTATCACATCAATCCCGTTGATCTCTCTACTTGCTCTATAATTCGATGGCATGCTTGATGCTCTGAATACCATGCACCACCAGAAAACTTAAACAAATCCATTCCTAAGTAGAGATATCGAACCTTTCTATTTTTTGTCGTGGAAAGAGGACCTGGCAATTGAGCCCAATCGCGTTTTGAGAGAAGAAACTCTGGAAACACTTTCAAGAGGCTCTAACGTGTAAAACCCTTACAACAGGTAAAAATTGAACTAAAAACATGAATTTCGGGATCCCATGACGTTGCCTGAGCACAAGGGACAAGCTTGGTGCGCCTAGGCAGTTCCAGGTGCCTGGCCCTGGGGCCCTGACAACCTGAGCCCTTGTGCCCGGTCGCCTGGTCCTCTCTCCAGGGCGGTTCCTAGAAGCCCCGACGTACTGACCCATCTAGCCGGACGTCTGAAGCCTTGCCAAAAACTCCTTTGACCTAATTCTAGACTGCAGGTTTTGATCCTCGCTAGACTCCTTGGCCAAACAATTTTTTGGTGCACAAAAAGTAGGAAATGAAAAAAATCAAACCCCACACTTCGTCTTGTTTTTTTATGCTTTACTGTGAAATTTCGTGACTGGGTTCGTTTGATGTTGGCATTTCATCTCTTTTGAGGGGCTTGAAATAATTTAGTCCGAATTAGTACGAATATGGCTTTAGTGTCGCCCTGAGTAGGTCCACAGAAATGATGAATACTGGCCACTATTCTGGGCATCTTTCTGGCATCCCTAGCAAGTCGAACGTCGTTATTGGATTCTTTCAATTTCTTCGATTGAAAGTAAAGGTCCTTTTGAACAAACTTACAAATTATGATAAATGCACCCCTGAGCGAGACTTATCTTCTCCTACAGAAGTTATTACCGTAGAAAAAACATGTCCGTGTGAACGGGTGATTTTAAGTTTAGATGGTCCTACCTTGACCTGTGGTCCCAGGTTTATGTGTGATATAACTAGGCGTCTGTTGATGCTCCTGTCTTCCTAAAATTGGAACATTTTTGCATTCTACAGATATGATAGTATGGATTTCAGTGGCGATACTCGTGTGCCTGTTCACGGTCCAAAGGTTCGGGACCGATAAAGTAGGATACAGTTTCGCTCCGATCATATGCGTTTGGTTCACATTCATTGGCACGATTGGTTTCTACAATTTCGTCAAGTATGACCCGGGAGTCGTCAAAGCCATCAATCCAGTTTACATCATCGATTACTTTCGGAGGAACAAGAAGGAGGGATGGATATCTCTTGGTGGCATTGTCCTCGCCATAACAGGTACACTCGAGTTGCTTTGCTCCCCTAATTTATTGCCCTTGGTGTGTAATCTCCACATAATTGATAAGTTTGTCATATGATGCAGGAACGGAGGCGTTATTCGCCGATGTTGGGCACTTCACGGTCCGCTCAATACAGATAAGCATGTGTACCGTGACGTACCCCTCGCTCATATTGGCGTATGCTGGGCAGGCCTCATTTCTTCGCAAGCATAACGATCTTGTCAAGGAAGCATTCTTCGAATCTATTCCCGGTGAATATCTTCTAACCTTTATATACACTCTAATTCTTTGAGATTAATTGCAAACGAAAACATCCTTTTAATGTCGAACGTTTTCATCTAAGTATTGAAGATGATGATAACCTTTCTATGATGCAGGGCCCTTATATTGGCCAATGTTCGTGATCGCAGTACTGGCTGCGATCATTGCGAGCCAAGCTATGATCTCAGGGACGTTCTCGATCATCCAACAATCGCTCTCTCTGGGGTGTTTTCCTCGCGTGAAAATCGTGCATACATCATCGAAATATGAAGGGCAAGTTTACATACCAGAGATTAATTATCTCCTGATGTTGGCATGCGTTGCGATCACTCTTGGCTTCAGGACTACTGAGAAAATAGGCAATGCCTATGGTAAGTCATTGGTTCGTACACTTTTGCTAACCCTTTTATGTAGCTACTTAACATCACTTGAAATCATACTAAACTTAGCACCTATAACGAATGCGCATCTGAATATTTAAAGTCAACGATGAAGGCATGGTTTTATCTATTTTTTTCGCTTCGTCTCTCAAAAATAATTGTCATCATAATAAATGTCGGGTTTTCATGCATCTATAATTTCACTATATTAAGCATATCACGAGGCATAATTCATATGAGTGATCTAATTTATCTGTGTGATGGACTAAATATAAACGTGTATATGATTTTTACAGGCATAGCGGTGGTCTTTGTGATGACCCTCACATCTGGATTCCTGGTGCTCATCATGATCATGATATGGAAATGGAACATCTTCTTCGTCATCACTTACGTTCTAGTTGTGGGCTCTGTGGAGCTTCTCTACTTGAGCTCGGTTCTCTACAAATTCTTCCGAGGAGGATACCTTCCATTGTCCTTTGCCGCTGTCCTTATGACCATAATGTACGTGTGGAACGATGTGTATCGGCGCAAGTACTACTATGAGCTCGACCACAAGATGTCGCCGGAGAAGCTCAGGGAGATCGCCACCGACCCTGCTGGCCTCTCCCGCATGCCGGGGCTTGCTGTCTTCTACTCGGAGCTTGTCCAAGGGATCCCTCCAATCTTCAAGCACTATGTGGAGAACGTGCCAGCCGTCCACGCGGTCCTCATCTTCGTCTCAATAAAGTCGCTCCCTATAAGCAAAGTCCCAGCAGAAGAGCGGTTCCTGTTCCGCCGAGTCGAGCCGAAGGAGCTCAATGTGTTCCGGTGTGTCGTGAGGTATGGGTACACCGACTCGAGGAACGAGCACGACGAGCCGTTCGAGAGGCTCCTATTCCAGAGGCTCAGGGATTTTGTGATGGAAGAGCATTGGACTATGACCCATCAAGTGAGGTTATCCAAGGGCAAGGATGAGGACGAGCAATTGGTTGATGGGTTAGAGAGTGAAGAGAATTGTGAGAGTGGGGTCAAAGAAGAGATCGATGATGAAGCTAACGACAAATGGAATCATAAGGCACAGGAGGCAACGGAGAGAGAGATTGCTGTGTTGGATAGCGCGTGGCGTGCGGGTGTGGTTCACTTGATTGGTGAGAACGAGGTGGTGGCAGGGAAAGGGGCTAGTTTTGGGAAGAGGGTCTTGATCGACTATGCTTACAACTTCCTGAAGAAGAACTTGAGGCAAAGCGACAAGATCTTTGAAATTCCCCACAAGCGAATGTTGAAGGTTGGGATGACTTATGAACTTTAGGGAAAAATTTAGGTATATTATATTGTGAATAAAGAGACATTACGAGTCATGATCAAGGTGTTAATCGTTGCTATTATGGTCGAGAATCACGACATGTACAGTTAGTCTTTAGAGGGCACAATGTGAAAGTGGGGCAAAATGGATGAATCCCTTATATAGTGGTATTGTTCATACAATGCAATCTTCGGATATTTACATTCCTCATGTCACGTATACGTACTTTTAATTGATTTCTGGCTTTCTCTTCTCTTAACTCTTGTAATCTAGAAGCTGCAACAGTGAAAGAATGTTGAGGTGAGACGTGAAAATTTTGTATAAAGCTATACTTAATACATGAAAATCGTCCATTGAACTTCTGTGGTACTTTAATGATAGAAGTGGGTAAAGCTTTTGAGATCATGAAACTGTAGCCATCCATAGGAGAAGATCTGAATAAGAACAACCTCATGTTTGTATCTATATGATCTCGACGATCCGACAATTCATTTGTCCATCAGCTATGCCCTTGTCTTTGTGGAAAATCCGAGCATCGGTTCCAATTCTCTCAAATAAGATAAAAATTTGAACAATTGCTTACTTCTCCATCAATAAGATAACTAATAAAAGACAAGAATAAGATAGTTTGTACAATATGTTTTGTTGCAGTAATGGCTATGACATTACAGGTTGACTGATTTATTGTGGTGTTTGCTTGCAGTAATAACATTACAACGTTATCCTTATTACAACAAAATAATGGTTATTATAATAGACATTTCATGATTCCCAGTATGACTTACTATAGCCTGGTTGTAATGGCTATTCCAAAAATACCCGTCTCCTTTCTCTCACTAGTAATATGAATATTAGAGTATCAATTACAAGTTATATTTATATAGGTTATAAAATATAGCTGTCTTAATTATACATGACAATGCCAATTGTGATTACTTTGACATAATCACATGTCATATAACTAAGGGAAAATGACACTAAAAACCCTAAATTATGCCCCTTGGGACAATTTTACCTTGAACTTTTTTTTGTGCCATAAAAAACCCCAAACTATGCCACTTGGGATAATTTTACCATAAAATTTTTTGTGCCACCAAAAACCCTAAACTATGCCACTTGGACAATTTTACCCTGAACTTTTTCTTGTGCCATGAAAAACTCTGAACTATGCCACTTGGGACACATTTACCCCAGACTTTTTAGCTGAAGGGCATTTTCGTCTTTTCCTTCTTCTTTTTAATTTTTTTTTCTTCTTCCCCACCAACGAGAGGGAGCCGAGCGGCCGCGCGACGCCCACCCTCACCAGCAGCGGCGTCCGGCGAGGGTGACCCTTGCCGGGGAGGGTTGCTCCCGACCGGGCGACCCTCGCCTGAGTCGGGTGAGGGTGGCCCTCGCCAGATTCGGCGGGGGCAGCCCTTGCCTGACTCAGGCGAGGGTGGCCCTCGCCGCGGAGGGCCGCCCTCGACCGGGCGACCCTCGCCCGACGCCGGGGAGGGCCGCCCCTGCTAGATCCAGTGAGGGCCGCCCTCGCTGGACGTCGCCGTTGGCGAGGGTGGCCGTCGGCTCTCCCCTGGACCAGCAGAGGGGAAGAGAAAAAAAAAAAAAAAGAAAAAGGAAAAGAAGAAAATGCTCTTTAGTTAAAAAGTTTGGGGTAAATGTGTCCCAAGTGGCATAATTTAAGGTTTTTTGTGTCACAAGAAAAAGTTCAGGGTAAAATTGTCCCAAGTAGTATAGTTTAGGATTTTTAGTGGTACAAAAAAAAGTTTAGGGTAAAATTGTCCCAATGGGCATAGTTTGGGGTTTTTTATGGTACAAAAAGAAGTTCAGGGTAAAATTGTCCCAATGGGCATAATTCAGGATTTTTGGTGGCATTTTCCCTATAACTAATGAATAAAAATATTAAATAATAAGTAGACAATTGATGTAGTAGTGATTATGTTAATTGATAGTATATATATAATTCCTAATATAATTAATAGAATATTTAAATAATAAATCAATATTTCATTTAACAGTTTAAACTTTTAGAACCGTTAGTAGTGGTCCACAAAAATCTCACATGGTATTAGAGTTAGAGATCTGAAGTTCAAATCTTTTGAAGTCCTTTTTTTTAATTTTTTATTTTGTTTGTATGAGGAAGTGTTAAGTTATATGCTATATATAAATTGTTGACCCATTTCAAAACCTTAAATTTTTTGGGACAAGACGGTTTGTTTGACAAGATTTATAATCTATAATATTTTTATCTGAATAATATCCTTAACAACGGATGGTGAAAGCCAATAATGTACATGCAAATTTGGTTGTCAAAGGAAAAGAAGAATCAAAATCCATACCATGTAAATCTTATAGTACAAAATTACAAAAGGGTGTTGTCTATTTTCTAATGAAGCATCTTGATCATACACTAGCATTAATTGAGCTCAACCAATCGTTCCAATAATTTAAACCTTGGACGCAAAGAGCCACCTAAATATTCGAACTTTGGTCAACTGCTTCGAAATAAGCAATTGTGATTGATCACGGGGATTCGATCATTGCTGAAAGATGCAGTGAACCAATTGGATTAGAGCAGTTGCTTGATTAAGGAAAAGGGATTTAGTTAATTAATCTGCTTTGTTTGCTCCTAAGAGCGTTGGTTGGCAGCATAATCTCGCATGAATCTGCGTGGGACCTGCTCAATGGTCCCCAAAAGAACACTCTCGACAATGCCCACGATTCTACGACTGTCATTTTTCTCTTTTCGGGTGTACAAGCATTGGTATATTTATCAAAAGCACGTGTTTGGTCAATAAATTTAGTCGACAACGATGCAGACTTCCAAAGATGTTGCCACGGATAGGGATGCCGCACGTGACCACGACTAACTATAGCGCGAGAATCTCTCTTCCCCTGGATTGGACAATGCTGACACCTAGAAAGTGCGCGTAGTTCAAAGTTGAATTTGTCAAGCTCCCTGGAGTTCAAAGTTGAGATGGCTCATGAAAGGACAGATCTCTCTTTCATGATCGTCAGCTGAGACCAAGCATGCATTTCATCCAATATGAAATCATATGGGATCAAGTATGATTTCAAAATTCACTTATCCAAAGTCAGACTTTCTAGCCATTTAAGATAAATATGGATAGTGCTAACGAGTTCCTCAGAGCACTTGTTACTTATATTTCATTTGAAATGATTTGATTTTCAAGATGCTAATTGTGCATACAAATGAAAATGAAAGTTTCATTAATTGATTGCTTGATGAGTGTTTCGAGAGTAATGTTAACAAAATCCAATGAAAATTAGGAAAATAGCTCTCATGTAAGTATAGATGCGATCAAGAAAAGCGACCAACTCGAGAAAAGATTGAATAGGTGAGCAAGCAAAAACAACATTTCTACGTTTCTCGTTGCGGAAGTTTACTAGGAACTTCCTTTCCTCGAAAGAGACGATCCAGATTCATCCCCCCTTCTCGCGTCAGCAAAACTGGCTCAGGTTGTCTCTGTTGCTGCACGTTCACATTGAATTTTGTTTCGTAATCACCCTAAACTTTCGAACGAAAGGTTTGTCTTCACGCGGCCATGCTTAGTTCTTGCCTATATAAATACGACACCCACCATCTTCACCTCTAGAAACCTCGTCCTCAGCGAAACCCTTCGCCACCACCTTGTCTCTACCCGTTCCTTCGTCTCTCCCGCGTCTTGAAGGCTTCGGGAGAGAACCAGACATGTCGGGGGACATGGTCGAAGAATCCCGAGAAGACGAAAGCCAACAATCCAAGACAGCTTCCCCGTCGCCGTCGCCGTCGCCGTCTCCACTGCTCATCAACGGAAAGCAGCTCTCGCGCTGCAAGTTGCGCAGATACGACTCTCTAGACGTCGAATCCGCTAAATACCCGGGCCATCATTTTCATGGCTCCAAGCAAGTAAGTACGGATTAAATTCCGAACACCGACCACCTCTTCGCTGTTCAAACTTTTGAGGAAGTTAGATTTATCAAACGGTTTAGTAAAAAATGGAATGCGATATCTCATGTTTGAAGGCAGTGGAGTGGCCGGCGATACTGAGCCTGGCGTTCCAGAGCATCGGGATAGTGTATGGCGACATCGGCACCTCCCCGCTTTACGTGTACCCGAGCACCTTCACTGACGGCATCAAGCACAACGACGACATCTTGGGCGTCCTCGCCCTGATCCTCTACACCATCACCTTGATCCCTCTGATCAAGTACGTCTTCATCGTCCTACGCGCCACCGACAACGGCGATGGTAAGAGAAACATACCCATATTAACCTCCAAACATTTTTATTAGAACCACCATTCATATGAATACCAAGAAGAGAATATCCTAGCATGGACTTATGGAGTCTTAGAATAAAAAGTAGAGAATAGTGTCTGAGATACCTGCCTTTTCCATTTAAAATGGGTACCCATTAGAATTTCATTAAATTAGTGTCATAAGATCTCGCAACTAGATCAGATCATATCGTGAATCTAATTTTTTAAGTAAAATTGGTTAGATAACATTATGTATTGCGAAGCCTACGAATTACCATATCTCATGTGAATTAAATAAGGCCAACTCATGCTCTAAAATCGCTACCCATGACCTTACCATCTTGTCAAAGTGATGGGATTTCCTCGCGTCTCAAGATGGGATCATCCGGTCCTGGGTCGGCGGCATTGATAAGTGATGCCACATTAGGAGAACACAGCCTGCACGGCAGCTGGCCTTTGGTCGAGGCAAACCCATCTAATGTGTTTCTTTTTGGTCTCCATGTTATGTTCGTTTGGTATCTTGGATTCAAGTTCACTTCGGTTCAAGGATTCTTTAGCTAGAATAGAACCAAGTCTTTGTTGGTTCTTTGTTCGACTGCAGAGGGTCCGCACTTTCCGACCACTCTTGATTCATCTAAGGTTTTTTTCTCAGAAGAAACCACGGTTGGTCTATAGTGTCATATCATCAGAGGCTTCCACTAGTGGAATTCTTGACCAGAGTAGTGAGAGATCTCCGTGCACGCGAAGGAGAGAAAAGCTCATCTGCTCAAATGTTGTCGTAAGCCTGCATGCTCTAGTTGCGTTTGATTCTTTTGCCCCTAGAAAAATTTGTTCAATCAAAGCCACAAACTTGGGACACTAATTCAGCACAGTTTTTAATGTATAGCATGGTCACCATAAAGATATGTCACTAAGTGCTCGTACAATTTATATCTATTCGAAGGCTTCGCTTTTATGGCCCGTAACATAACGTAGTATAAATGCATTGTTGATGAGTAATTTCCTTTCGGTGGTTTAGATTTGTCTATTAAGGGGATAATGCCGATCACGATCACTCTAGTCCAAGCGCGTAGCAAACAAATACTCGCCATATTACTCGATGAATCAAGTTTTTGTTAGATTTTCCAGATTTTCCGGAACTCTTTCCAGTTGTCCGACTGTGAATCATATACACATGGCCCACTTTGTCTAGGGTTTCATGGACAAGATAACTGGACGCACTCGAAAAATCGAATCAAAGCCTGTCCCATATGACTTAGCAAGCAAGTTAAAAACTTCAGGTTCAGCCAGTGAGGACTTCAGCTAGTTCAGGTCCTATGTAGGGGCCTTCCTTTTGGCGTCAATCTCGAGAAAGAGACATTTATGTTTTTAACATGTACCCATCTTTTCTCTTCACCGGCTCTACTTCGTAAAGTTGTCTGAGTGAAAACTAAACTGGAAGCCCGCCAAGCCATTGGAATGCGACAATTATGGGTCAGCTGCATCGTCTGTTAGAAGTGGGCGTATCATGTCATCTTGAAGGAATCCATGGTAATGGTCTCCGAAGTCATGCTGCGCATTGAATAGTAAAGAATTGAATGACTGGTCGTCGACTCGTCGGCATCGATGAGATTCATTAACTAGGTCAGGAGACTTTTGTCTGGTTTTGTGATTGGCAAGTTCTGTCGATTTAGTCAAAAAGCGTGACTTATGAAGGGATAGATGTACAGTAGAAAAGGCACTGATGTCAAAGTTTAGCTTCGGCATTTTCATGTTCAACTGAGGGAGGTCATTGTCTTGTTGAAGCAATAAATCTTCTCGTGTTCAACTGAGGGAGGTCTTTGTCTTGTTGAAGCAATAAATCTTCTCGTGTTCAACTGAGGGAGTTCATTTGCATTGCCTGTCTGTTTTTTATTACAGCGGGGCACGAAGCTATACGAAATCAGATAAAATATCAAAACTATATGCAAAAGATGATGTCAAACTTCTTTTTTTCTTTTTATTTATTATAATTCAGGAATAGTAGCACATAATGAAAAACATAACAATTTATTACTCAAGCTAGATCAAGCGTCAATCTTGGCAATATATATTGATTACTCGTGATCAGTTGAATGTAATGATTCTAATCATCGAAATAAATAAGAATAAATAACGATAACCTTGGTACATAGGAGTTTTTTTTTTAGTTGATCAGTCAAAAACTTCAATATCCTCTCTCCATTGGACATGAATTAATTAATTTTCTATTTCTTTTTCCAATATTTTCAGGAGGGACATTCGCATTATATTCGCTGATCTGCCGATATGCAAGAGTAGGGTTGATCCCAAGTCAACAATCAGAAGATCAAGATGTATCTAATTTCCAGCTAGAGCTATTGAGTAATCGCCTGCTCAGGGCATCGAGGCTCAAGTCCAAACTCGAGAAGAGCCGGTGTGCCAAGTTCTTCTTGCTCTTTGCCACCATGCTTGGCACTTCCATGGTCATTGGTGATGGTGTCCTCACTCCTTGCATCTCTGGTATGCACCTCTAATCATTCCCAAGCGGGTGTTCTAGCCTAACATCATATCTACATCCCCCGTCATTCAGTAAATGCAATTTTGTAGTCCTAATCTTAGCATATCAAGTTTAAGCCTTCCTATTGGTTCACATAGAACTTATACCAATATCTCTTAATATCCAAGATAACGTGGCATGATTGTGCATACTATTTCCATATTGTCATTGACAAGTTGTCACCTTTAAATAACACTAGCTTGCATAACATAGGACGGATATGTAATTAAAGTTGTTATTGTCTATTCTAGTAATCTGCAACGTCTGACTTGCAATCCCATGTGTGCGTTGCAGTTCTGTCAGCTGTTGGAGGGATCAAGCAAGCTACTTCTGCAGTGACTGAAGGTATATTGCTATTTGTTATCACATCAACCCCATTAGTCTCTCTACTTGTTCTATTATTCAATGACTCACTTGATACTCTGAACACTAGCACCATGAGAAAACTTAAACAAATTCAGTCCTATGTAGAGTTCCAATGCATCCAATTGTCGGAGTGCAGATCTCAACCTAGAAAACTTATTTTATATTTGTTGTGGAAAGAGGACCTTGCATTAAAGCAAAATCACAACATAACAGAGAAATAAGTGAGAAATAGAGAACATAACCCACGTACAAATTAAGATAATTTCACTGAATGGTGATTTTAGGTTGAGATGGTCCAACCTTGACCTTTGGTCCCCAGGTTTTTCACTATACAGGTAAAATCTGTTTAATTTTCCTTTCTTCCTAAAACTCGAACACCTTCGTTTTTTTACAGATATGATAGTATGGATTTCGGTGGCAATACTGGTATGCTTGTTCGTGGTCCAAAGGTTTGGGACCGACAAAGTCGGATACAGCTTCGCTCCTATCATATGTGTTTGGTTCACATTTATCGGGGTAGTTGGTCTCTACAATTTCGTCAAGTATGACCCAGGAGTCATCAAAGCCGTCAATCCGATTTACATCTTCGATTACTTTCGAAGGAACAAAAAGGAAGGATGGATATCTCTCGGTGGCATTGTCCTTGCCATAACAGGTACAATCGGATTGCTTTTCTCCTTTACTTATTGGCCGAATCATTTAAGTTCAATTATGTGTGTAATCTCCATATGATCGATTAGTTTGTAAAAAATGCAGGAACGGAGGCATTATTCGCCGATGTTGGGCACTTCACAGTCCGCTCGATACAGATAAGCATGTGTACCGTGACATACCCATCACTTATATTGGCTTATGCGGGACAAGCCTCATTTCTTCGCAAGCATAATGGTCTTGTCAGTGACGCATTCTACGAATCTACGCCCAGTGAATATCTTCTAACCTTCATATACTCACTAACTCATTGAGATTAATTACAAATGAAGTCATCCTTTTAAGATTGTCTGTCTTCATTTAAATATTGACGATGGCGATAACTTTCTATGCTGCAGGGCCTTTATATTGGCCGATGTTCGTGATTGCAATACTGGCAGCGATCATCGCGAGCCAAGCTATGATCTCGGGGACGTTTTCGATCATTCAACAATCGCTCTCGCTAGGGTGCTTTCCTCGCGTTAAAATTGTGCATACGTCGTCGAAATATGAAGGACAAGTTTACATACCGGAGATTAATTATCTCCTGATGTTGGCATGCGTTGGGGTCACTCTTGGCTTCAGGACTACAGAGAAAATAGGCAATGCGTATGGTAAGTCATTGGTTCTTACACTTTTGCTGACCCTTTCATGTCCTAGCTTCCTAACATCACTTCAAATCATACAAAGTTTAGTACCTCCAACGACAGTGCATCTGAAAATTTAAAATCTATGGTTTATTTATTTGTTTTGCTTTTTTGAGATGGGCATCACAAGAGCAATTGTCATCACAATAAATGTCGCATTTTCATCAATCTATCACTATATTAAATATATCATGAGGCATAATTCATATGAGCGAGATTATTTATCTGTGGGAGGGACTTAATATAAATGTATGTTTGCTTCATGCAGGCATAGCGGTGGTCTTTGTGATGACCCTCACATCTGGATTCCTGGTGCTCATCATGATCATGATATGGAAATGGAACATCTTCTTCGTCATCACTTACGTTCTAGTTGTGGGCTCTGTGGAGCTTCTCTACTTGAGCTCGGTCCTCTACAAATTCTTCCGAGGAGGATACCTTCCATTGTCCTTTGCCGCCGTCCTTATGACCATAATGTACGTGTGGAACGATGTGTATCGGCGCAAGTACTACTATGAGCTCGACCACAAGATGTCGCCGGAGAAGCTCAGGGAGATCGCCACCGACCCTGCCGGCCTCTCCCGCATGCCGGGGCTTGCGGTCTTCTACTCGGAGCTTGTCCAAGGGATCCCCCCGATTTTCAAGCACTATGTGGAGAACGTGCCTGCTATCCACTCAGTCCTTGTTTTCGTCTCGATAAAGTCGCTCCCGATAAGCAAAGTCCAAGCAGAAGAGCGGTTCCTGTTCCGCCGAGTTGAGCCTCAGGAGCTCAATGTGTTTCGGTGCGTCGTGAGGTACGGGTACACCGACTCGCGGAATGAGCATGATGAGCCATTCGAGAGGCTCCTATTTCATAGGCTCAAGGAGTTTGTAATGGAAGAGCATTGGACTATGACCCACCAAATGAGCTTGAACAAGGGCAAGGATGATGACGAGCAATTGGTTGATGAATTAGAGAGTGATGAGAATTGTGAGAATGGTATTAAAAAAGAGATTGATGATGAAGCCAATGATAACTGCAACTATAAAGCACAAGAGTCATCGGAGAGAGAGATTAGTGTGCTTGATAGGGCTTGGCGTGCGGGTGTGGTTCACTTGATTGGCGAGAATGAGGTGGTGGCAGGGAAAGGGGCTAGTCTGGGGAAGAGGGTCTTGATCGACTATGCTTACAACTTCTTGAAGAAGAACCTGAGGCAAAGTGACAAGATCTTTGACATTCCCCACAAGCGCATGTTGAAGGTTGGAATGACTTATGAACTTTAGGAAGAAAAAGATAGATGTGTCATATTGTGAATAAAGAGATATTATCAATCAGGGTCAAGGTGTCAACTATTGTTATAATGGTCAAGTATCTCAAGACGTAGAGTGGGTCATTATAGGGCACAATGATCTATTGTGGAGGGGGGGGGGGGTGAATGGATGAAGATGAATCCTTGTCTAGTGTTAATGTTCATACAATATCTACAGAAATTTACATTCCTCATGTATGTCTGCCTTCTTATGCACTTTCATATTGGCGACCTCATAGTCAAACAAAAACTCCTTTCTTTACGCTCTACGGTCTCCGAAGTTAAGCTTGAGCCCACGGTGAAGAGGTTAAGAAAGAAGAAAGAAACTATAAACACTATTAGGAACGCGAACCTTTGAAGAAAAAAATAGAGAAGTAGACAATGAGTTTTTTATGTGGAAAACCATTTCAAAATCAAACTCATCACTATTAATGTCGATATCAGAGCTACAACCAAATAATAGCTTATTATAATAGACATTTCATGATTCGTGAATAATAGCCTTCTATAGCTTGGATGTAATGGCTATTCCAAAATTGCCCATCTCTTTTCTCTCACTCGTGATACAAATGTTAGATTATCAATCATGAGTTATAAAATATACCTATCTTAATTATACATTGATAATACCAGCTGCAATTACTTTTGACATAATCACATGTTATATAACTAACAAATAAAATATTAAATAATTAGTAGACAATTGATGTAGTACTGATTATGTTACTTGATAGTACATATATAAAATATTCAACATTATTCCTAGTATAATAGTTAGCATAATGTTAATTGCTTATTACTATGTATTGATATCTCAGTTTTCTTGATCAATTATTATGTTATTAAGGTATTGGGAAAATATTGCACCGATTTTGTTTTCTATTCTTTGGCCAATATGCACCAAATTTTGTGCTGTAAAGGTGCTAGATTAGTCAGATGGAAACAACAGAGAAAAGGTATTGTAAGCTCAACACTAAGCGAAGATATGCAGTGTTAAGCCATGGTCATCTCATTGTCTGAATGTCATATGCTATCTGTCGTGAATTAGTGGGCTTGGGAGAGCTCGGGCTAAGCCTTTTAGCCTCCGGGACACAAAAGAGAGTTGGTGACAATAAAGAATAAAAGGAGCAACTAGAGAAATTAAGATCAAGGCTTCATTATACTAAATAATCAACTAGCAAACTTAATTACACTAATTAATCAACTAGCACCCGTTCGATACCTAATCTTTATTTAAATAATGAACTAGAACTCTCTCCACCCTAATATCTATTTAAATGATGAACGATCATCTTCTCCACAACCCTAGGATTTGATTTTTTTTTTTTTTTTTTCACAGATTGTCCAAGCGCTTTGAGGAAAAGTTTCGGCAAAAACTATTTTAGACTTTCTCATTTTTTGTTAAAAATATATACTATTTTTTGATTTTTCTGATTTTTTAATATTAAAATAATTATATACTATTATAATAATAAGCCCGGCCGGACTGTGCGGGTCTTCGGGGTCCGACCGAGGTCAGGACCGGGCCGGCGCGAGGCCCGGGCTCCCAGAGCCCTTAAGGTCCTTGGCTGGGCTGAGTCCGGCTAATGGGCTCAGTTCAGCTTGGCCCGCGAGAAGTACCTGAAAATAAAAAGAACTGGTCAAGTCCATACACGCTAAGAAAAAACAAGTTCATCCCAAGAGAACAAGATAAGCCCAATAGGCCTTCTTCATCTCAGCCCATAAAGCCAAATCCCTAGAGGCTCCGCCGGATCTTGCATCCGACCAGGATCGTGACCGGCATGATGCCGGCGGCATCTCCTTTGCCGACCTGACTCCTTCGCGCCCCTGTTCCCCGCGGCGCCAACAACAATGGCCACAGCGAGAGACACCACGCGTGTCTTTAGCCTCTGCGCACGTTGCCATCTTCTGCCCCCTTCTCTCTGTCGCGCGCGTGAAGCGCAGCAAGGAGGAAGGAGGAAGGAGGAAGGAGGAAGAAGGAAGAAGGAAGAAGGCTGGGTTGGGCCGGAGGAAAGAAAACGAAAGGGACCGGGCCCTGGGCCTACGCGGATAAGAAGAAAGAAAGAAAAAGGGGGCTGGGCGCAAAAGCCCAGCCCCTCCTTGGGCCTCTCTCTTTTTTTAATAACAATAACCTGAAAATAGGGTAAAATTATGGTAAAATAAAGATAGAAAATAAGCTTAATAGATGCAAATGATATTAGTACCTAAGTGATGCGAAAATATTTTTTTGTTAGGACTAAATTGATCCCTAATTTTCTATGTAATAAATATCTAAATATTTAATTAAAATTTATGTGTTAACATTTATATGATTCATTTCAATTTTACAGCCGTCTACTTTAAGCATAGAACCAGTTATTTGATCAGTGGGGAAGTCATCTGTTTCATTTTTCTTGCAGCATGCTCAGGTGTTCAGCCATAATTCTAGTTCATTGACTGTGGTTTTGGAGTGCTGGTATGGGCTTTGCCCAATTCTGGTATTCGAAAATCCTCTTATTCTGGAAATGATGAGCTTGTCGTCTCACGGGTCTTATGTATGTCGATGACTAGGGTGCTCACTAGGTATTCCTTGAGAAATTATGGTCTACTTTTCATTTTACCTTATGTCTATCACTTCACAAGATATTCATTAAAATTAGATAGGGTTAATGCCATAAAAAGCATCCGAGCCATATTTACTGGAAACTAATTTTTGTGTAAAAAAAAATCTCAAATACTCCCATTAACTTCTATTTGGTATCCTAGTTAAGTTTGCTAATGTGAATACATAGGCGGGCAAATAACTCGAATGATCGGTGTGTGACGTGGAAATTAAATGTAAAGTGGTCTCCTAAATGATATTATTTTGGGAAAATCAGATTGAAGAAAGTGAACTGAAATTGAAAAATATGCAAAAATCTTTTATTATGCCCAAATTTTGCCTATGATTTTGGTGATTTCAAAGAGAGCGAGAAGGAGGATATCTAATTTTGCACTAACTCCCAATCTCAGTTCATTTTCCTCAGATTTGGCTTCCTCTAAAATACAATTTAGAAGACCCATTTACATTGAATTTCCACATTAGATGCACATCACACGCCGATCATCTCAATTGTTTGGCCACATGTGTTTTGATGCTAACAATTTAATGAGAATATTGTATAGAAGTTAATGGGAAGTAGATTTGTCCAGGTATATTGGTTCGTTATTTTTTGTGAAATGAAAATTAATTTGAAGTAGAGGTGTATCGATTTGGAATTTTTTTGTGATAAGGAAGTTAATTTGGAGAAAATATTATAATGATGTATCATTTGAGATTTTTTATGGTGTTAATAAAAAAAGAAAACCAATGACACGTATGATAAGAAAAACAGAGGTCCAAAATGATTGCTGGGTAGGCAGTAGTTTTCAGTGGCATTAGTCATGCAGTAATCAATTATAGTCAAAGAAGTCTAAGGCGATCACCTTCAGCTCATGCCTAATTGAAGTGACATGCTTCTCCTTCTTCAGACAAAGAAACCCTCCACCACCTCCAT
This sequence comes from Corymbia calophylla, assembly GCA_014182845.1. NCBI lineage: Eukaryota > Viridiplantae > Streptophyta > Magnoliopsida > Myrtales > Myrtaceae > Corymbia > Corymbia calophylla. The sequence continues at coordinate 9,720,136 of CM024700.1, forward strand.
TGGAATTGCAGAGAGATTGCAGTTACATCAATGGAGTGGGTACGAAATGCCTTAAACACACAAGAAGCAAAGTATGTGCCGCAAAGAAGAGACCGCTCTTTCTGAAAAAGTCAAATTGATAGATCTCCCATAATTTCAGGAACACTTACTCAATGCCTATCTCTGACCAAAGTCAGTTTGGGTAGAGAAAGAAATGGATGCAGGATATGGCACGATTTGAAGGCATGTTGCTTAATTGCTGAACTCGAGCTATCCATCAAGGGCTGACGTGCATTGGACAAATCTGGAAAGTAACCCGCTAGTAAACCCTTCTTATATCATTCCGATATAGAAGAACAAAGGAGAGTAGACTTTTGGTACTTACACATTTTCGAGAGTTCGCTTTTGGCCTTTATATTTGGTTGCCTCACAATTCTGGTTCTTATATTATTTTCTGACAGCAATTTCAGTCTCTTTTTTTTTTTTTTTTTTTTTAACGAGTTTCATTTCAAAATCTCTAACGGAAAGTGCCGAATTAACAATGACGGTTGATATCGGGGGCCAACATGTACAAATTATGATCCGTTTAGCATCGATCATCAATAGGTGGTACCCATACGTACAAGATTTAGAAGAAAATTACGTCGTGGCTCCATATATAAGTCCTTAGATACTTATATTTAATTCAATGACAAAACTAATCCTTGTATTACTGTCAATTACAGTAGAAATACTTTCATCACAATTCTATTTTAAATCAAGATTGACAAGGTAATGCCTACATGTATAAGTCCTTAGAATCAAATGGAGAGTCTCATTAAGATTAATTCCACTATATAAAATTCTGTTTTAAACAAACAAACAACTCGTTCGAAGTCCCATATAGACATATATAGTTCTTTTTTGGAAAAAGTCGGAATCTTTTTGGATTCGAATGAAAGTTGTGGGAAAGACTGAACTTTCGCTGGGGCATAATTTGACAAAAGAAAAAAGTAAGGGACAGGAGACGTTCTCCCCAATAACTAGAAGGACCAAAGTGCAATTTTCCAAAGAATTTGGAAGTGCTATACCGCTATTATTGCTGGCAACATGGTCATAGATATGGTTGCGACAACTAACTAAGCAAAACTTTGTTAGGTTGCCAGTGTCCTCGTTTAGCAAGCATTGTTCCAAATCTAATTTGATACTTTAATCTACGGTACTCTTTCTTTTCCATCTAAAGTTTACCTGCTGCTATAAAATAAAAATGTAAGCGGATAGTCTTAGGCATAAATTTATTATTCTTTTATTCTTCTCCTGTTTGAGAGAAAATGACGGTGCATAAGATAGGTACATAAGATAGTTGGACGTCATAAACTTGGCAAAGTAGGTGCTTTGTAAATAAAATAAAGAGATTATGAATATATTAAGAGTCAAGGGCCTAGGTCAGGCTAAACACACTTTCTTAATTACATGCTTTCTACATTTAAAAAGCTACTAATTATGGGGCATTTATTAGTTAATTAGTTCATGCAACAGCATAATCAATCCTGGCACTTTGTGGTCCATCTCTATAAAGAACAATTAATCGTTGAAGTAGAGAGTGGAGACAAAAGAAGGCAAATTTTGAAACTGTGGGACCACAATTGGGCCATTTAAAAACTAAACGTATCAATAAGAACCGCTCAATTATATACTACAAATATATTTGTTAGTCCGTTTTCTCATACCTTAGATTTTAGGGACAAATAGTTTGTGTGAAAATAAACCATTGGCAGTTGGCCTGTTTCAACATGATATAACTCAATCAACAATGGAAGACAATATGAACAATGGGATGGTGAAAGCCTATTCTGCACATGCAAGATTAATTCTCAACGGAATAGGAGAATCATGTAAATCTTATAGAATGAAATAACAAAGGATGTCGTCTATATTCAAATATGAAGCATCTCGATCAAGCATCAAATATAATTGAGCTCAACCAATCACCCCAATAATTTAATCTTTTGATGAGAAAAGTCACTTATCATTAAAGCTGTCTGATTAAAAGTTTTGAAATAAACAATCGTGATTGATCACGGGGATCTGATCATCACTGGAAGATACAATGAACCATTTTGATTAGAGCAATTGCTAAATCAAGAGAAAAGGGATTTAGTTAATTAATCTGCTCTGTTTGCTACCAAGAGCGTTAATTTGTAGCAAATTTCGCATGAATCAGCGTGGGATCTGCTCAATGGTCCCCAAAAGAACACTTCTGACAATGCCGCGATTCTACTACTGTCATTTTTTTTTCTTTTTGGGTATACAGAGATTCATACATTGATCAAAACATGTGTTGGTCATTAAATTTAGTCAACAGTGGTGTAGACTTCCAAATATGTAGCGCGAGATTCTCTCTCTCTCTCTCTCTCTTTCTGTGGATAGGAAAATGCTGGACACCTAGAAAGTGGGCGTAGTTCAAAGTTGAATTTGTCAAGCTCTCTGCAGTTGCGGATGGTTCATATAAAGACAGATCTCTCTATCATGATCGTCAAAGGCGGCCAAGCATGCAATTCATCCAACATACAATTCATTTTATTTTTTTGGGATCAACTATTATTTCAGAATATTTTTTATCCGAAGTCAACTTTCTCTTCATTAAATAAAGATGGATGATAAGTATGTTTTATTTGAAAAGATACAATTTTCAAGATACTAATCGTGCCCACGTACTAAGGTAATAAGCGCATCGAAAACCGTTACTCTGTTGCTTGACCAGCACTTCGAAAGCGATCATTAATAATATTCAATGAAAATTATGGAAATAGCTCTCGTGTATCGTCACAGGAAGTTTACAAGAAACTTCCATTCCTCAAAAGAATTCTCCAGATTCATCCCTCGTCGTTCATCCGCACCCTGCTCAGGAATGTCTCTTTCTCTGCACGTTCATATTGAATTTTGTTTTGTTGTCACCCTAAACTTCCGAACGAAAAGATTTGTCTATGTGGCCATACCAGTTTTGCGAATATATACATACGACACCCCGCCATCGTAACCTCTAAAATCCTCATCCTCAAAGAAACCAATTGCCACTACCTTTTCTCTACTCGTTCCTTTGTCTCAAGACTCACAGAGAGAGAGAGAGAGAGAGAGAGAGAGAGAGAGAGAAAAAATGTCGGGAGACGTGGTCGAAGAATCCCAGGAAGACGAAAGCCAACAAGCCGAGACAGCTTCTCCGTCACTGTCTCCGGTACTCATGAATGACAAGAAGCTCTCGAACCACAAGTTGCGCAGATACGACTCGTTAGATATCGAATCTGCTAAGTACCCCGGTCACCATCGTCATGGCTCCAAGCAAGTAAGTGTTGATTTGGTTATGAACAGCTCACTCGTTTTGTTTCACGTGAAAGGCCCGATTCACATGCGAGAGTGTAGCGCTAATGAAATGCGATTTCTCACGTTTGAAGGCGGTGGAGTGGCGGGTGATACTGAGTCTGGCCTTCCAGAGCATAGGGATAGTGTACGGCGACATCGGCACGTCCCCGCTTTACGTGTACTCAAGCACCTTCACCAAGGGCATCAAGCACAACGACGACGTCTTGGGCGTCCTCTCCCTCATCTTCTACACCATCACCTTGATCCCTCTCATCAAGTACGTCCTCATCATCCTGCGCGCCACTGACAACGGCGACGGTAAGAGAAACCTAGTCCCACGTATCTTCATACATTCTGATTAGAAAGAACGTCTTTATGAGTACCAAGAAGAGAAGAAGTTAGGATGGATTTATGGATTATCAATCGATCGTCCTATGTTACCATCTTGTCACAATGATGGGGATTTTCCCGTAAGGTGCAAACGCGCTCATCTGATTCTTGGTTTGGTTGCATTGCACGTGCCACGTCTCCTTTATTTAGGCAACAGACGTCTCTGTTAGAAGAACAATATCTCTCCTACGTAAATACATCCATCACCAATTTTTTTTATAAATAAACTACATCTTATAAAGTTTCTTTTTCGTCTTCATCTCCAGCTTATGTTTTGTTTGGTATCTAGAATTCAAGATTCGCACGGTTCAAAATTTCACAGCCGAAATGAAAACAAAGTTTCGTTGGCTCTTCGGGTGACTGCAGCCAAAAGACGGGTCTAACTTCTCGACCCATCTTTATTCATTTATGTAGGAACATAGTCTATACTGAAATTCTTGATCAGGGGCTTCAACTGGTGAAATTCTTGATCTTTGCAGTGAGTAATGTCATTCATGTGCTCGAAGAAAACAAAAAAACTCACCTGCTCAAATCTTGTCGTAAGCCTGCATGCTCGACTTTGATGAATGACGACTAACATCCCTTAGCTAATGACATGACGTGAGAGACGGCCATATTATTTGATCTGCCCGTAGGTTTCACCTACACGTAACATAATATAAACATATTGCTGAAAAGTACTATCGTTTTGGTCGTTCAGTTATGTCTGGTTGAAGGGATTTGAAGCATCGGCCCCGATAACTGTAGTCAAGCATATGGTAAATAAATATTTGTTGAATCACTTGATAAATCAATTTTTTGTTAAAACGTTCAGATCGCTAGAACGTTTTCCATTGCCCGATAGCGAGTCTAATAAATATGGGCCACTTGTCTAGGGTTTCATGAATAAGATAATTGAGTGCACTTAAAACGCCGAAGTGATGCCTTTCTCATGTGACTTAGCAAACTAGTTGATGCGGCAATTTGTTCTTTTAAGTTGCATGTCTCATCCGGTGAGGGCTTCAGCTAGTTCAGGTCCCATGTGAGGGTAGGCCTTCCCTCTTGAAGTCAATCTCAAGAACAAATGACTATCTTTGCTATGTAGCCCTAATTTCTCTTTACTCTCTATGTCATGACATTGTCCAAAAGTGTCCTGCCCAGTTGGAACGTGAAAATTATGGGTTGATTACATTGTCTATTGTGAAATGAGGTCTGAAAAGATTTAAACTTAGGACCTCGCTTTCTAATACCTTGTTACTTTTTGTAAATCCATTTATAAAAATTTAAATTGTTAGATAAAGGTGTGATTTAATGTTAAAATATTTTATCGAGATTCCTAATATCTAACCATCCAGATGGAGTTTAGTGTATGTAAAACACTCACTGAATATTTATACGATTAAAGTCGGCATATCGTGTCATATTATTACAATCCATAGTAAAGATCTTTCAAGTGATGCGCATTGGATGGTAAACAAATGAATAATCATTGGCATCGATGAGATTCATTGATTAGGCCCAGAGACTCTAGATTTATGATAAGTAAGTTCTATTTGTTTAGTCAAAAAGCGTGATGTGTGAAGTGAGAGATGTATACATAGAAAAGGCACTGATGGCTTAAAGTGTAGCTTCGGCGGGTTTTAGGTTTGATTGAGGGAGGTAATTGCGATACCTTAGTATATTAGATTTTTTTCCCTGATTTGAGCTAATATAGCTAAAAATTCAATATCATCTCTCCAATGGATAAGAATGACTTTTTTTGCCCATTTTCAGGAGGGACATTTGCATTGTACTCATTAATATGCCGATATGCAAAGGTAGGATTAATCCCGAGTCAACAACCAGAAGATCAAGATGTGTCTAATTTCCAGCTTGAGCTGCCGAGCAATCGCCTGCTGAGGGCATCAAGGCTCAAGTCCAAACTCGAGAAGAGCCAGTTTGCCAAGTTCTTCTTGCTCTTCGCCACCATGCTTGGCACTTCCATGGTCATTGGTGATGGTGTCCTCACTCCTTGCATCTCTGGTACGCACCTCGAATCATACCCATCTTGAATCTTTTTTGACCGGAGCAATTAGGTAGTACACTTCTGATTTAGGTTTCCGTGATGAAATGCCGTCTATGCAAAAAGGTTGATCGGTTACGCAAACAATCGAGATATGATGGCATTTGTGGATTAAATGGCAGAGAGTCCCGTACAAGCCCACTACTAGACCTGATCAAAGGATGGATTGGCCATGTCCCAAGCCTAAATTTGCTTGCCTGGGCCAGTGCAAATTTTGAACACATCAATTTCGATTGATGAAATGACCAACCTTGAGTGGGTCGAAGTCGGCCTAGCTCGAGTTCAAGAAGGAATCTATTTGTCCAGACCCGCCTAATTTATGTTTCGGACCCTCTTTATTTGAGTGGACCAAGGGATAGTTAGACCTTTGATTAGATCTACTCACCGTACACTTATTAAATAGTGATTATATAGTCCTATTCTTATATACCAAATATAAGCATTCCTTTTGGACTATCTAGGAATTATACCAATAGCTCTTACTAAATCATGTGAATCAAAATGACAAAGAAGACCGAAAAATTTGAAGACGGCATGGAATACTAAGTACAACAAACATACCCCATAGCTCAAATGGTGAGTCTTTTTCTCACATTTATAAATTGATCATCAGCTGCTTAACCCCAACACACTTTGCCTCACACATCGAGCCCTGGGTCAGTGCAGTACAACCCATATATCCGGTGTGACTGTTGCGTCCAGTCTTGTTGGTAACCTATCTCTAATACTAATGTTGGGTTGTCTCAAGTTTCTCTCACTGCAAAAGCTAGCTCAATGCGTAAGATTTATTCATATTTGTAAATTGACCACAAACCCCTTCTACAACTAATGTGGAATAACCCCTATATCCTCGTGGTAGAAGTTTGCTTCATTTTCGTCCTTGCGATTTTCTTGACTTACTATATAGGAGTGCGTTTCACAATTAAACATTAGAACGATCTGTGTGATTCCACTTAATTTTGGGGTCTTTTAATTAATTAAGGAATGCATGTACATTTACTTGCAAGAACGCTTCCTAAATAGCAAATTGGCGATAATGGCATGACGATGAGGAATAGCATGTATCGATCGAACATAACATGGTATGGTTGTGTACGCTCATTTCCATGTTGTCATTGACAATTTGTCAATGTTAATTAATCTTTCTTGCGTAGCATAACGACTGATGTATCATCACAATTGCCAATGTCGATTTGAAATGTTTGACTTGCAATCTCATGTGTGTGTTGCAGTTCTGTCAGCTGTTGGAGGGATCAAGCAAGCTACTTCTGCAGTGACAGAAGGTATTGTATTTCATAGTATGAATACAATGCGCGATGAGATATATATACAAATTAATTCATAGGCACCATATACATGTCCTGCCTCAATGCATCCAATTGTCTAAGTAAACATCTCAAACATTTTTAATGTTGTCGCACAAAGAGGACCTTGCAATCGAGCTCAATCATGAAATAATGGAGAAAAAAAAGATAGAAATAGAGAAAATAACTCATCTAGATTGACGCGGTTAGGTTCAAGTAACGGTACTTTACTTACTCCACGGGGAGAAAGACAACTATACCATAAAGGCCTGAGCCCTTGTGGCCCTCTCTCCAGGGCTGTTCCTAGAAGGCCCGGCGTACAGGCCCGTCTTGTCAGGACCTTGGAAGCCTTGCCAAAACCTCCTCGACCCTATTTTCGACTGCAGATTTCAATCCTCACTTGAGTCCTTGACCGAACATTTTTTTTTTGATGAGCCGGGAACCGCCGTACAGCCGGCAGCCGGTGATGTAAACCCGGGGTACTAGCTCGATTGACCGAACAATTTTTTGTTGCTGCAAAAGTGGAAAATGAATCAAGCCCCACGGTTTGTCTTTTTTCTTTTTTTTTAGGTTTTACTCAGAAATTTTGTGACTTGGTTCATTTGATGTTGACATTATACTTCTTTAGAGGGGCTTAAGTTATTATAATCCGAATTAGTACGAATAAGGCCACACCGTCGCCCTATCGGGACGGCAAAAATGTTGAATCCTGGCCACGATACTGGGCATCTTCTTGGCATCCTAAAGGAAGTCGTATGTTATTATTGGATTCTTTCAGTTTGTTCGATTGAAACTAAAGAGACCGAGTAGGTCCTTTTGAACAAACTCATAATTAAGATAATTTCACCCTTGAGTGCAGAGTTATCCTACAGAAATTATTACCGTAGAAAAACATATCTATGTGAATGGTGATTTTAGGTTTAGATGGTCCAACCTTGATCTCGTGGTCCCAGGTTTGAATGTGATATGAATATGCGTCTGTTAATTCTTCTTTCTTCCTAAGACTGGAACATCTTTGTGTTCTACAGATATGATAGTATGGATTTCGGCGGCAATACTTGTGTGCTTGTTCACGGTCCAAAGTTTTGGGACTGATAAAGTCGGATATAGTTTCGCTCCAATCATATGTGTTTGGTTCACATTCATTGGCACGATTGGTCTCTACAATTTCGTCAAGTATGACCCAGGAGTCGTCAAAGCCATCAATCCATTTTACATCGTCGAGTACTTTCGGAGGAACAAGAAAGAAGGATGGATATCTCTCGGTGGCATTGTCCTTGCGATAACAGGTACACTCAAATCTCTTTGTTTCCTAATTTATTGTCCTTGGTCTATGTATAATCTCTGTATAATCGATAAGTTCATATGATGCAGGAACGGAGGCATTATTTGCCGATGTTGGGCACTTCACGGTCCGCTCGATACAGATAAGCATGTGTACCGTGACATACCCCTCTCTCATACTAGCGTACGCTGGACAAGCCTCATTTCTTCGCAAGCATAACAGTCTTGTTAGTGACGCATTCTACGAATCTATACCCGGTGAATATCTTCTAACCTTCATATACACGCTTGTTCTTCAAGATTAATTACAAAGGCATCCTTTCAATGCCACGTGTTTTCATTTAACTATTGAAGATGGCGATAACTTTCTATGATGCAGGGCCTTTATATTGGCCGATGTTCGTGATTGCAATACTGGCCGCAATCATCGCGAGCCAAGCTATGATCTCGGGGACATTTTCAATCATCCAGCAATCGCTCTCTCTGGGGTGTTTTCCTCGCGTGAAAATTGTGCATACATCATCAAAATATGAAGGACAAGTTTACATACCGGAGATTAATTATTTCCTAATGTTGGCATGCGTTGCGGTCACTCTTGGCTTTAGGACTACAGAGAAAATAGGCAATGCCTATGGTAAGTCATTGGTTCCGACACTTTTGCTGACCCTTTCATGTCCTAGCTACTTAACATCACTTCAAATTTTACAAAGTTTAGTACCCCCTAACGACAGTGCATCACAAGAACAATTGTCGTCACAATAAATGTCACTTTTTCATCTGTCTATAATTTCACTATTTTAAGTATATCATGAGGCATAAATCATATGAGTGATCTTATTTACCTGTGTGAGGGACTAAATATAAATGTATATTTGTTTCATGCAGGCATAGCGGTGGTCTTTGTGATGACCCTCACATCCGGATTTCTGGTGCTCATCATGATCATGATATGGAAATGGAACATCTTCTTCGTCATCACTTACATTCTAGTTGTGGGCACTGTGGAGCTTCTCTACTTGAGCTCGGTCCTCTACAAATTCTACCGAGGAGGATACCTTCCATTGGCCTTTGCCGCCCTTCTTATGACCATAATGTACGTGTGGAACGACGTATACCGGCGCAAGTACTACTATGAGCTTGAACACAAGATGTCGCCAGAGAAGCTCAGGGAGATTGCCACCGACCCTGCCAGCCTCTGCCGCATGCCAGGGCTCGCTGTCTTCTACTCGGAGCTTGTCCAAGGGATCCCCCCGATCTTCAAGCACTATGTGGAGAACGTGCCCGCTGTCCACTCAGTGCTTGTTTTCGTCTCGATAAAGTCGCTCCCGATAGGCAAAGTCCCAGCAGAAGAGCGGTTCCTTTTTCGCCGAGTTGAGCCCCAGGAGCTCAATGTGTTTCGGTGCGTAGTGAGGTACGGGTACACCGACTCACGGAATGAGCATGATGAGCCATTCGAGAGGCTCCTCTTTCATAGGCTCAAGGAGTTTGTAATGGAAGAGCACTGGACTATGACCCATCAAGTGAGGTTGAACAAAGGTAAGGATGATGACGAGCAATTGGTTGATGAATTAGAGAGTGAAGATAATTGTGAGAATGGGGTCAAAAAAGAGATTGATGATGAGGCCAATGATAACTGCAACTATAAAGCACAAGAGGCATCGGAGAGAGAGATTAGTGTGCTGGATAGGGCTTGGCGTGCGGGTGTAGTTCACTTGATTGGCGAGAATGAGGTGGTGGCAGGGAAAGGGGCTAGTTTGGGGAAGAGGGTCTTGATCGACTATGCTTACAACTTCTTGAAGAAGAACTTGAGGCAAAGTGACAAGATCTTTGACATTCCCCACAAGCGCATGTTGAAGGTTGGAATGACTTATGAACTATAGGGAAAAAGTAAGATAAAATTATTTTGTGAATAAAGAGATATTACGAATCATCATCAAGGTGTTAGCCATTGTTATTATGGTCAAGAATCTCAAGACGTTAAGTGGGTCATTAGAGGGCACAATGATGTATTGTGAAAGGGGGGCAAAAAGGATGAATCCCTGTCTACTTGTCTAGTGGTAATGTTCATACAATGCAATCTCCAGAAATTTACATTCCTCATGGATATCTGCCTTCTTATGCACTTTTATATCGGCAATCTCGCAGTTAAACATAAACTTCTTTCCTGATGCTCCACAGCTTCTAAAGTTAAGCCTAAGCACACGATAAAGAGGTTAAGAAAGAAGAAAGAAACTATAGGCACCGGTGTTAGGAACGTGAATCTTTGAAGAAAAAAAATAGAGAAAAAGACAATCGATTTTTGTATGGGGAAAACCCTTTCAAAAATCAAAAAGGGAAAAATCATGGTGCCATACTAGCAATCTCTTCACTATCACTATTAAAATTACAAGCCTTAGTTTTCTAGCTTCATCCTTACAACTACAAAAATATTGCCCTAATTGATAGTAGGAGTCTAGGGCATAGATAGTTATGATGAAAATATCATAAATAATCTATATTGAATCCTAATCTAGATTAGGTAATTTGCTAATTACTACATGGTTCATAAATATGCAATTCTAATATGCAACATGCATGAATATCTAATAAAAATGCAAAATCTGATGAAATAGATCAACGAATAACTTCAATAATTATTACTTGACATCAATGCTCTTGGAAATTATGCAATAGCATTCGAGAGTCATCAATATCTATCAAAGATATGCAATTATCAAATTTTGACATTATTAGGCAGAGATAATATTCTTGAGTAATCCTAGATGTAAATTACCATATGATGCGTTTTCATAATGGACATATAATGTCTAAACCCAACATAATGAATATTCACCGCAACCAAAATAGGAAACAAACCTTAATCGGGGAATCCCATCTTTAGTCTCAAAGATCGAATTCCTCAATTATCATACATGTATATTGACTCCAATAGAAAACTGCCTATTCGGGGTACGCTTAAACTTCAAACCAAATCATGTCAGAATTATAATAATCAGAGATAGGCAATTGAATATTTCATTCATGTACAATTTAGGAAGTTGCCTACGCAGGATTGCCCAATTCCAACGGGACTGGCGAAGGGATGTTCACAGCAATGGGCAAACGATGGTAACCGGTGACAACATGGGCTAGGTGCTCGTTGGGAGGCTATTGGAAGAACACCGGGATTACGGGAACGCCATTGAATCGTCAAGAAACCTGCAAGAAACACAAAGAGTGCAAGAGTGCAAAGACCTCCATAACTAGACTTGCAGGCGGCGTGTGTGATTGTTGGAGCTTCTAGCCTCATTGGTCTCGGCGGATCTAGGCTAGCATTGTTGCGGGGATGTCGGGATTGCAGGAGTAGGTGCTTGTGAGGTGTGGCGAGAAGCAGCAAAACCTCGACGATGGCAGGTCATGGCAGCGGTGTGGATGTGAGGATGGTCGCCGAGCAAGAGAGAGTTGCTTCTCTGTTTTGTGTTGTATATTCCTCCAACATTTATGAGTTTATATAAGGTTAAGCCTAAATCGTCTTGCAAGAATCAGGACATCTTTATTTCCTACAATAGGTTATGTGATTTCTTACTAGGAAATTAGAGTATATCCTTAAGGAGTTAGGGTGGGGACAATTAGCTTCAAGTATGGGTTCAAATTTCCACATCCTGTAAAGAGGCAAGATAAAAGTCAGAGAGTAAGTTGAGAATTAACATAGGACCACCTTCTTAGGGGGTTGGGGTAGGGACAATTTCATTTCAAGTATAAATTTTGATTCTCGTGTCTTATAAGGAGACATGGCAAAAGTTTGAGAGGGAAAGTTAGAGTAGAAGTAAAGTATTCAAAAAGGTACCACGTGCAAATCATGCCTATATTTTGACAATGAATGGGCTTGTTCCAATCATCACTTTCTTTCGAGCTTAATACAAATGATTTAATTAAGCTCAAAGCCTCCTTGCATCAATCCAGTCAAAATGCAATTTATGTGGGATTATTACTACTAAATGACAATATTAAGTCGGGATTGATCTTTAATTTTCTATGCAATGAATAACTAAATGACTCGCCAAAATTTGGATCTCAACATGTAATTAGGTTTTATTTCAAACATATCTTGTCTCCATTATGAGTAATTATAATTTAATCATTAACTTTGGTGGACCTAATAATTATATAAACTGAATAATTATATATTTGATTGATCCCCACTTTGGTGTTAGTGCTTTTTGGTGATTGGTGGAAATTGAAACTTGTCCATCGTTTGCAGTGTTATGGCCCACGTGGCAGCTTTAAATAAAAAGCATGCAAACTCCCAAAATACTATATTTAAGATGATTCTCCTTGCCGAATCTGAAAGAACATCTCTTCATGCTCCTAGTGTACACATAGGGAAGAGAAAACCTTCGAATTCGATATTTCGATAGTGAAATTGTATATAACCTCCCCTCTCTCTCGATTATTAGGGCGCCTTTGATTTGCAAATTTTTTTTTGATGGAAATAAATATTATTCGTGAAGATTATTTTCATTGAAAATGGTTGATTGCTAGTTGTTTAGTGGTGTACTCAAAAGTGAATCGGAAGAATCTTTTCAATGTTCAAATTTTACTTGTAAAAAAGAAGTACTCTTTGTTATAATTTTCTTTCCTAATATAAGATACTCATATGATAGTGAAATGCTTGTCTAAAACATTACTAAAAACAAAGTACAAATTTTATGTTCTTTAATTATCAAAATTAAAGTAAACTAAATAAGGATGTCAAAAAATAGAAAAAGTAAAAATTAACAGGCTTAACCTCTCAGTTCCCATAAAATCTCAGCTGAGATTAGTCCTCCATTAGAAGAAGTAATCAGAGAGTAATTTTACAGCAAGCATCCAAAGGTACCAAGGGGGATAGAGAGGGAGGGGGTGAGTGCGTGTAGATAGGAGTTTTGCGTGGGCGTGCGTGTGGAAAAGGAATTTTTGGATGAAGAAAGTGTTTCTTCTAATTTAAGTGTGTTTGTTTTCCTTAACCTTATAGTCTTTTTAGGTGATTATCAATTTTCAGCAAACCAAATACCTAAAATTTGGAAAATCATTTGATGGAAGACTTTTCCATGAAATAAACACACGCTTTGTTTCTTTAATTTTGGTAAACTGTGAAGTTTTAAAGGCCCATCATTCCACATGGTAGCAAAATATTGCTTTATGCTTGGCATGCGTGGGCTCTGAATAGAAGTTCATGTATTTTAAGTAGAGATGGACCCAAGCCTGATATGGCGGTTGGGTCGAGCTCAACTTGTTGGTTAGACCTACCCATAAAAATAAAATAAAAAATTACCTATGTAAAATACATATGAACCATATTTCAAGATAGGCAGGCTTGGCTCGATTTTTTTATAACTAGATATCCATATACGGACTTGCCAAAATTTATCTTTGAGCTCGAGGTATGAATAAGCTTAGACATGGTGATGAGCCGATAGATCCACGATCAGATCATAAATAATAGTAATATCCATTCACCCATTTCAGCTTAATATGAATAATTGACAAAAAAACCTTATAGAAAGCACATTCCAACGCATGACGACGTTCCAAATCGTTTGTTATTTGGAAGGGATTTTAACCTTAAAATTCATGTATTGGTAAAAAAAAAAACATAAAAGTCCCTTGCTAATGCGTTCCCAGTTTCATCTCACGAGTCTGGATTCTTTTTAGGGGTTTTCATCAAAAGAAGAATTACGAAAACGTTTATTAAATGTTTCCCAAGAAGTTCGTCACACAGCTCCACGTTCAAAAGAAAAGTTGCTTTTTTCTTCCTCTTTATTTTCTCTCTTTTTTGTACTTTTGTTGCCTGTAGGGATCTAGGGTTTCGCTCGGGTTACCTTTCTCGATCTCTTACTCGGGTTTGTCCTTACGAGTACATCGTTTTCACGACGCATCAGACACGACATCAGCGCTTAAACAAATGCTTCGAGGAATTTGATGTTTTGAACCCTCGTTCCGCACTCTTCCTCTGTAAGCATCTGCAGAAAGATTCCACTGAAGGGAATAATAAGCGCTCCCCTCAAATGCGTCTGCAGGCTCGGGGCACCCTCGGTTGTCGGAAGGGAGGGAGGAGGTGTCATCGTCGTCTGCGTGTAGGAAAATGTCAGCTTTGATCGAGACCTGATGGGGTTTTGCAGGACACGACATGTCTTGTTGATGTGAACCCATGGAAAGACAACAAAAGTGGGCGCCCCTGGGGTCAACCTCGGATATTGCGACGAATGACTTTTCCCTCATGATTTTCTCAGAAAAAAATTGCAGAAAAAGCGGTAAATGATCCTTGCAATACCATGATATTGACTAAATGGTGGTTTACAGTCTGATACTTTATTAAAGAATCGATTTTTTAAGTCAGTGATTATAACCCTAGCAAAGCTCTATAGAAATTGTATGGAACTTGCATTTGTCCCTAGTGTCAAACTACTGGAGATTACACAAATCAACTATTGAATGACCATATTCCATATGCTTCCTAGAGAAGTATACGGCAAGTTTCTCTTATGAGAGTCATAGCCAGATTAACTTTATACTACTGTAAATAGAGTATGGCATGGTATTTTATTTACTGCTTTTCCCTTGCTCGCCTCCTTGTGGCTTGGTACTAATAAGGTGTGTCTGTAAATAGAGTATGGCATGGTATTTTATTTATTGCTTTTCCCTTGCTCGCCTCCTTGTGGCTTGGTACCAATAGGGTGTGTGCGTGTCTGTAAATGGAGTATGGCATGGTATTTTATTTATTGCTTTTCCCTTGCTTGCCTCCTTGTGGCTTGGTGCTAATAGGGTGTGTATGTGTGTCTTTGTACGTGCGTGTGTGCATGTGAGAAAGAGAGACAGAGAGATATATCTGTCAGTGATATTCACTTGATTATTGCATAAAAAGAGAGTGAGAAAAGACCATACATCTGTCAGGAATACGCACATAATTATTGTGTAATCTCAATATAGAAGATCATACATCTGCCAGTAATAGCTCTCTTAATTGTTGTAGAGAGAGAAAAGATTATATATCTGTCAGTGATACTCAATTATTGCATGCTCACATCACAAGTAATTGGCTTCAAATAAATTTTGAAGTCGTACACATGATATTCGCTAATATGAGACATGACGAATATATCAAGGGTATCAAATGATCTTGCAGATCAACTGGCAACTAATTAAAAATAAACAAGTTCAATTAACTACTAATCTTTTGCAGTAGATCTAAATTTCATTTTCTAATATTCTTATCATATATCTGTCAGTAATACTCACTTACTATTTTATACACTCTGTACTTGTAATCGGTCTCATATAAATTTAAATTCCACAAACATAAAATTCACTGATACGAGAAATGAGGAATATATTAAAGATATTCGATGATTTGACCTATCAAACACCCATTAATCAAAGAAAGAAGTTAATCTTCTTTTTTTCCTTGGTCCAATGAAAGAAAAAAGAGAGAAGTTTATCTAACTACTACTCTTTTGTGGTAGATCTAAATTTCCTTTTGACTCTTAACTGAATCTAGTATGTTACGACTCCTTCAAAGATGTGAATTGTAGATTATCGACCCCAATTTCTGAGAGAAACAAATTCATTCCAATTCAAGCAAATAATAGCAGCAAAAAACCGCAAAGGTTATTCCTTACTGTAAGCTTGTTTCTTTGGCCAAAGATGGAAACAAAAGAAAAGAGACTAGATGCTGGGCTTCAGGTAACTACATGTTCTATGCATGCCCTATCAAGCTGACTTGTGTACCAGTAATTTCATGGGTCAAAACCTGTTTATTGTCGTACAGTTCAACGCTCAGCAAATCGATCGAAATCTAAACTTTTCTTTGACCACGTTCGATCGGTGTGCATACGAAGCCTTGGACATTAACATAACTAGTTTCACATGTCTCGCAACTGTACAGATTACAAGTTACCAAAGCATAAGCACGAGCTAGGTCTTGTTTCGAAATGCTGATAGCCTATGATTTTAGACTTCCACTAATCCTTCAAATTAGGGGAAAGTGCCATGACTAATGCAGGTTCTAATCATCAAGACTGAACTTTAAAAAGGCTAGGCAAATTGAGATGAAGAAAATGTCTAAATTATTAGCATGTTTAGTATAGACCAAAACCCTCACTCTCGGTCAATTCAGCACAAAGTACTTCCACTACAAAACCCAAAGTTGCAAAACTTGTGTCCTTCACATAAAACTAGCTGCAAAAAAAGCATCCCAATGTTCTCAATAAACAGCCATCATCAATTGTACATAATTATTCTGCATCTACCAATAGTCAGTGAAAGGAAATCTATGCTAATTCTAAGATGAAAACCATGAGTTGCCCAGCAACACACAACACCACAAGCATATATATTTTGGATTGCTTCACATATATATTTGCTACATACTAGCAAAACTAAAAATCTATAGTTTTAGTTAGATTGATTTCCAAGATGTGTGTACCTCTCAATACCTCTTAGAGAAAGAGCCATTGGTACTCCTGCCGGCCACATCGAAGAACTTCAGAGGCGATGAAGAGGCAGCGCCCGGCTGCTTCTCCGGTGACTCGTCCCCGTACAAGTTCTTTTCATTTCTTGATTCGCCGCTCGTGGCCTTGTTTTGGCTGGCCCTCTCCCCTTCGACCTCCCGATACCGATTTAAGTATCGCTTGAGCGGCTCGGCGTAGTCGTCAAACCCTAGGGACCCGAGTGCCCAGACGATGTCGTCGCCGTTCACAGTCTTGCGCTTCTCCTTGTGGCACTTGTCCGAGGCCTCGCCGGTGACAAAGCTGATGAACTCAGAGACGCACTCCTGCATCGTCTCCTTCGCCTCCTTCGAGATCTTGGCATTCGGGGGGAGAATCTGCTTCATGATCCTCCCCACATTGGCGATTGGGAGGAGTCGATCTTGCTCTCTTATAGAGCTTGCTTCTTCATTTGAAGCACTCGTTGCTGCTCCTCCTGAGAAGTTGTAGTTGTCGCCTTCTCTATCTGAGTTTGAAGCCAACTTGTCCACCATTTGGGAGAGGAAATCGATGACCCTCTCAAACAAAGACACGTCGCTCTCTTAAAATTGCTCAAGGCCTCCCCATCTATATAGGCGAATTAACACATCCGTGTTTATGTCTGTTGTGAATTGGAGAATTTTCTTTTTCTTTGGGTGCCTTCTGCACCATAGATCTAGAGATGGTAAAGGTTCCGACGAGTGACGGAACCTCTTTTATGATCTGGCGCACTGTGACGCGACGTGATTCTGGTCAACCATAATTGTTTTTTCGAGATAAAAAAAGTCGAAAAGAAAATTTATTCCATCTGAAAGACATACTTTGTCCAGAACTATTGCTATACACATGTCGAAGTTCATCACTCCAACTCCAAGTCTTTAGGGTTAGAGAGCAATTGTAAGAGGCAGAGTATGTCATGTATACAAGAGACATCAAGTCCTCAAAGCCCATACTGCTGTGTACTAGGAAAATAATTGACCATATGTTCCCCCAAAATTTCAAGTATTCAAAATGGGATCTCCTCAATTCCTTCTCGAAAAGAACTAGTTAGTTTCAATGAACTGATCGAGTTTTTCCACGATCTGAGTGTATAGGAATAGCAATATAAAATTAAAAGGTACTAGAAAAAAGGAGCAAGCTCCCTCAATTATGAAGCCAGTGGTCCCCCTCTATTAAGACCCCTTCATTATCTTTTAATGCTCTTAATAAGTTTGAACTTAACAAGCATATAATAAGGTAGTGAATTTGAAATTTGTGGACCACATAAATGCACGTGGGCTTTGTTGAAATGCCAACACAACCAAACAAGACCTAAAAAGAAACAAATTATTGGCCAAGAAACACGAAAATCCCAGTGATGGGTTACCTACTGCTTTGGTTTTTACATAGTATATTTCCCTGAAGAACAACAAGCTCTCTTTCATTTCCAAGGAAGAATTTGTACGGCCATGGTCGGGTCCTAAATCTTTGGACTGACATACTATATCCCAAAATAAAATAAAAAAGCCAATCACCCTAGGGTTTTCGCTCGTATAGAATCGACATATGGCAGGCTGTAATTCAAGCACAACTTATAGAATCTTAACTAGGTTAATGACCTCTTATGTTGTACATGATCAGGATCGTGATCAGTGCATTTCTAAGACTATATCCGCTGTTCATCGTGGAGGAAACGCTCAATATATAGCTATGACACTTTAATTTGATCTTATTATAATCGGGATGTCCTCCTGCTTATGCAAGCCAAGTATGCCCTAGATGCTTTGGTGAAAATCAAAGCTAACTAAGCACTCGAGGAGATGAAATCAAGGAATAATATAAGATAAGGGTTATTGGAGAATCATTCGACCTCATCTTCTAGTATCAGATTTTTAGTATTAGGGTTTTGTTCGATATTTTCTGGAGATGTTACTAGTAACAGGGGTCTAACAACGTTGGAAAGCTCGAAGAAGAACAAAAACAAATGAACAATCGGCAAACTAGAAGCACTTTTCATAAGTTGTGGATTGACTATAATCATGAGGGGAAGTACAAACCTGATAATTAAACGAGAAATGTCTTCTGATTTTCAGGAATTAACAAAACTTTACATGCTAAATCTGGGAAGCCTAACTTCAAAGAATGACAAAATTGACTTCTATGGCCTCTCCCTCCCTCCCTCCCCCCCCCTCTCTCTCTCTCTCTCTCTCTCACCAGTTTCAATGATTAATCACTGGGCTAAGAGACAAAATTAGTGCAATTTTTTTAGTATGATTATGCTATAAAAAAACCCTTTTTATTTTGGCATCTTTCTCATCTTCAAATAATTTTGTCCTCACTCCAGCGTAGAACCTCCAATGATCCGTTTTTCATGCATTCCAATTAATCGGGGTAGGTCGATTACGTGAATTAATTATATGTCCTTGTTCATATTCAAATTTGCTAAAATAAAAGAAATAATGGGTTCACAACATCTCCACCATCATCTTTTCCCCATTTTGCTCCATAAACAAGTTTATGATCCATGTTTCGAGGTTTTATAGGTGGTCCTTCGCAAGGCTGCTCAAGATCGTCCAATCTTCTCCATCCAGGAGTACTTATGTGCGTGGAGTTACTGTTTCATAACGTGATCCATGAGTGGTCCATATTTAATAAATTATATGACCTAAAGTTGAACTGAAAAGGAGGTCATTTCGCAACCTCTGTGTTCTAACACCAATTTGTGAAATTATAGAATAATACTGAAGCTATTTTTATTGGCTGAATCTCATTGCATCCGGTACATTCTGCCTTATCAAAGTTGTTGAGACACTACCTTCCATGGTCCTTCGACTTATCGTTGGTATCTCTCAGTTATTATCTCGATAACCAAAAAATCAAGAAAAGATGAAATTATTAGCAATACTATAACTCCACTTTTGGATATGAAATACTATTGATATCTTCACTTAATAAAGTGTTCTAAATACACCAACAAGGTGCCGCCTTAAATCATAGAAAATTGGCTTCTAATTGTGATCTCGAGTTCCAGTCTTGTCGAAAACACTGCACAAGTGAAATCCCGAATGCACCAAATCCATATAAAGATTTACATTTTTAAAATCACCGAAGAAGGTGGACTAGTTGCAATGCGTGAAAAGTGATCCGAACACGATATGATCGCTATAATTAAATGAAAAAATCTAAATACACGGCATCATAAGAGCGACTCGGCCTATTTCAAAAGGATTTTTCAGGCTATGCATGCGTTATCCAAGAACTCATCTCACCCTCACGTCACAACTGCTGGTGCTTTTCCTTCTCTTCGTTGCTCATCTGCATTTGATCCCACCGATCAACATCCTAATCATAACCACGATCCCATCGCTGGTCAGCTTAGTGGGACCACGATCCCACTAACCACCTCCGGGATTGCTCACCAGATGCCTCAGCGATGACCTCGCCCCACGTCGGCTGACGCAGCAAGGACGACGACTCAGCATCCTTGATCTTGACCCATGAGAATTCAGATTGCATTTTGCGATGGCGTCCACTACCTGAAATCTTTCTTCAATTATGGCACGATTTCCAAGGTTTCATGCACTTCTTTTTGTACATCGAAAATAATGAGGCGGCTAGTGTTAATTCAGAATTAGTCGACATCAAGCTCTAGTTTCGACCCCGAGCCGTAGGGATTTGGGACGAGGCTTTTCATCACGGTCCTCGTCTCTATCCCGGCCGTGTTTCAAGTCGTGGAAAAATCCGATCCCTCTTCTGAGCCAGTCGCTCGACAATTGCTTCAAACCACCGGAATGGCTTCTTCGAACTGTTGGCCACAGGCATTATTCCGCCTCAGACCGAGCCACTTTGCAAGCATATACCTAAAGCCTGTTGCAATGGCTTGCTGAGATATGCCCTAAAGACAAGACCGGCATCCCTAATCTGGGTCGGCGAGATGATTGTTTCTATTGCCATCGCTAAGGATATTGGCTCAGCTCTCCGACCATTTTGCCCAAATTGGGCAATAGAAGAGACAAGGATGTACACGATCCAATATGTACAATGTGAGCACTTGAATAGCAACACGCACGCACACGTACACAGACAAAGTACAACAAAAATAAAACCTCAATTTTTCATTAATTAATCGAACAAAGTAAGTTGTTTCACTAACTTATATCTCTAAAAGAAGTAAGTTCGTTAGTCGATGCTTCTCCCAATGAGTTCATTAAAAATAAATTGGGATTGGGCCAGAAGCGAAGGATCATGCCAAGCATGGGCTAAGGGTGCATTTAATTCAGCGTTTTGAAAGCCTATTAGGGAAATACAAAACATTTTAGCCTAAAGGGTTTTGCGCAAATACAAAGGCCATCTAGTAAATTTTGCTTTGAGAACTAACTTTGAGAGGAATGTTGTTTGGTGGAAAAGACATTTGAAAAGCTATTTGGGTGATTAATATTATTTTTTAAAATTTTTATTTGTTTAAAATTGAAAAAAATTAATATATGCAACTTTTTAAATATAAATTTTGAAAATAATGTTAAAAAATTCAAATATATACAATTATTAATAAGAAGAAGAGACCAAACCCTTCACTAATCCAGCAAAGGGCTATGGCCACTGTTGGCCATCAATTGAGGTTGCCTAAAGTCGGGGGACCTTTAGCGAGGGCTACCAGAGGTCGCACGACCTCGGGTGACCCTCGACAAGGGTAGTGCGACTCAATCGGTGTGCGACCCAGGCGACCACTAGCTAAGTCTCGCGGCTTCAGGTGGCCCTCACCTAGGTCTCACAAGGGTCATGCAACGACTAGGGGCCACTTGAGGCTGTGAGACCCAAGTAGCAGTTGCTTGGGTCGCACGACCCTCATCGGGCGACCTTGATCGACGACCACCAACACCAAATATGGCTCACTGGCGACTATAGCCCTTTACTGGACTGGTGAAGGGTTTGGTCCTTCTCTAATTAAAAAAAATAATGAGGGGCAAAATCAAAATTTTGAAGAATTTGTGAGGGTAGTTTTGGAAGAAAAAAAATTAGTTTCATCTAGTATTGAGTTTTCAGCCTTCCTAATGCTGGCTTTCACTTGAAAGCTATTTCAAAATAGTTGCCAAATGATTCAACATTTCCCTAAGAGGCCCTTGGGAATGTTAAACCAAAAGCACTCTAAAACTGTTCAAGTCGTGCTATGCCTAGGCCCACACAACCCATTGGCCATATCAAATTGAATGATTAGCATATCAAATGCTCAACAGAAAATTGCCACATCATTTATGATATCTAAAAAAAATTAGTAAGATCTCTTACTAGATGTAGTGTTATTAAACAAAAGAAATATAGCGGATAGATGCAATATAAAGGTATCTAAGTCCAGCTAGGACTGAAAACCGTTGTTGCTTCATTGTAATGTAGGAGTAGGACCATTACCGCAAGGTTCTTGAATGACTTTTCCTTTTTATAAAAAAAAAAATCAACTCTCGCGTTTTTCCTTTTTTTAAATCCAAACTTTCATACAAATACATTATTCTTTATTTATTTTTTACATTTAAGTGAGTTAAATTTTAATTAGAAACCAAATAAAGTATTTGTAAACATTAGTGACATAAGGAGCCGACACTTCTCTTCATATTGTGGCCAAGATGTATCCTAAAACAACTTCCGTACACCACAATACGGATGGTTTGGCAACACTTCTGGGACTTTGACCTCATAAAGGTTTCTTGGAAAATGCAATTATGTTTGGTAGAGCAATATAGAAATCTATTTGGCAAATGCGTTGCATTTACAAAGGCCTTTCTTTCAAGGTAAATTCATAACAGCTTTGGCATTCCAATGTTATTGGAATGTTGGAGGCCAGAATTAATGAGTTTTTTTATTCCAATTTTATCCTCACTGTTCTTCAATTCTGAACCTCTCAGTCCTCATTCTCCAACAGTTGCCAACTGTGGCTGAGGTTGTGCAATCCTTGGCCTCACCTCGCTTGGGCCGCCTGAGGTTGTGCAAAATTTGGCATGAATGTGCAATCCTCAATAGTGCATTGCTTGAGGCTACGCAACCTCAATAGCCCTCACCTAGGGTCCCATAGAGCTCGGTTTTGCAGATCTAGTATTTGCAATACACTGATGTCTAGGATTTTACAGATTTGGGACGCTAACGTGGATCGCCTGGGGTCTCGCAACTCCAATATTGCCTTACTTGGGGTCATACAACCTTGGCAATGCAATGTCGGCAACTTATGACGCTTAGGTCTGGGCCAATGTGGCGTGCTAAGATTGTAGAGAAAGTGCTTGGAATTCACGCGACATTGATGTCTGGGATTTTGCAAATCTAGGACACCAACGTGGGTCGCTTGAGGCCACCTCATTTCAGCATATGCTTGCCTAAGATCGCATGACCTCCATGACAACCATTGCTAGAGCTTCTGCTTCACCTAAGTTGACTAGTTGTATTTTTATTTTTATTTTTAACCTAAAGTCTTTCATGCTAATAGCATTTACCAAACACTATTTACATTTCGTAAAAAAACTTTAACCTAAAGTCCTTTCGTTTATGTAATACTTTTGGCAAATTTTCTCCCAAGTGCACCCTAAGTCCATTTTCTTGTTTTGGTCAATGAAAAGTCCTTCACGTTGGAACTAGAGAAGTTAGGAAGAAATTACTTCCTTGTGACCCGACCATAGGTGGTTTGTAATGTTATGGCTAGAGATATAACTTGATGGGGAAAAATAGGTTATCAAATGAATCTTGTTGAATTATGCGGAATCATTAAAAACAAGTTTGGCTATGTATGAACAATTTAATATATGCAAGGGTAAGCTCGATGGGGGAGCATCGGGCTTTGTCAATCGATTTAAGTTGAAGATGTCAATTATGGAAGAGAGTTGTCGATTCGGTAGATAAGTTGTCGATTTCATGGTTGTCGATGTCAAATTGCAAGTTTATTATCGATTTCAAGACTACCAATTGACTATCTAGCAACCAAAGGCCGTTTTGGGCAATTTCTTTACTGTTTGACGATCTTTCATGGTGTCGATTGGGTTGCCCAAGGAGATAAACGAATTTAGAGTCTATTTTAATAACTTTGCATCTAGTCAAGTGTCATAATATGTTGTAATTTTCAAGAGTCAAAAGCTCAAGTTTCTAGGTGTTTTAATGCATTTTATAGTTCCTAGGACTTCATTATGTTTTCTAGTTCCATTGTCCTTAATTAAATGGTTTCTTGTCTTCGATATTTAGTCTATTTCCTATGTAATAATCCCTCTATATAAAGAGGCGAATTCTCGAATGTAAGATGGTGGATTTTGAGTATATAAACATTTGAGATATTTCTTCGTGTAAGTAAATATCTTTGGAGAGTGAATTACTTCTGGTTTCTGTATCCTAGAAAGGTTAATCCTTTCTCAGTGGTGGGTCAACGAAGCATTGTATCCTCGACTGGTGGTTTTCCTATGAGCCTTGGTTGGTGATTTCTATAGGGAGTTTTGTCAATCCCGATCCTAATCCTTGGCAGACAGCGCGTCCTATGCATCTTGATTCTGATCGTATTCTATCCTACATTGTGCATACATCCATCCCCATACATTTACCCATCATCGATAATCCACTCAAAACAACTCTCACTCATCCCGCAACGGCATCAAAACTGATGATATTAAGTGCAGTATACTTCTACCAAATGACTTTGTAATTATTAATAAAGACAAATAAAAGAGTTGCACACAAATCCTTTTAGTAGTTTCGTTTAGATCAAGCCAACATTCATTTTTCTAGACTAATAACCACCAATAGGCTGGAGACCACTAGTAACCCTTTGAGAGGCTTAAGATATAGCTCATGTTGCTTTCACCCAAAGCTAATATATCATACTACTAACTTCCAAGTATTATTACTACACGTGTATACTTCTCAATGGAGATTACAATTAATGAATCACTCTAAGTAACAATAAACTGCTCGCTTAATGACAAGAGTACATGAATCTCAAAGTCAAAGTTTTTTCAATATGTATATACTCTTGAAACTCGTGTCATCTCCAGCGTGTGTTAATCTTCTTATGTAGTCATCAAGATCCATACCAATAGTTTGGAAAATCTTTAAGATGATCAATTTAGTTGTTTAAGATAAACTCTACAATCACCAAGAGATATGGTCGCTCATATAATCAAATCTTCTTAGTGACAATATAGTTTTCAGGAATAGATTTGATTGTATTAGGAAATAATCCTTCTTAACAATTTGATTGACAACGGATAAAATTTCTTTCCGTGCGTCTATCTCTGGAATTATAGGCCTGAGGCATGCCTTAAAATTTAGATTTTTCTCAAAAGTAAAATCTGGGTCTTCAAGACATGATTTGTAATTATACAAAGTGCATGTTGTTTTCAAGTGATATAGTAAATTGCTTTTATAAACAACGTGTCCATCAAGGCTTCCGGTCATTAGTTAACTTGCGTGCTGCCTTCCACTTTATCTTCCTGTGTATGAATATGACCACATGAATTGTTCACTTTTTCACAGCACTTCCAAGTCCTCACGAATTTCTCATTCTTTAACTTGTTCACCTCTAGATCCTTCCTATCATCTTCAGTCTTTCACTTCATATTTCAGGTTTCATTAGTGGTGATACGTTTTTCAACTCATTTCATCGATCTTTTGAAATGCGTGTAGTCATTCTATTCTGGTAATATAAATTGGGGTCCACTTAGAGGACAGATGATCTCATTTGCCATTGGGATTGGGCGTGCACGTTGCATACAACATAATTCCATCAAGAGAGAGGACCCTAGGAAAATCTGATATACATCAGCTTGTTTCTCTTCTTTTGTGGAGGCCACCACCTGCCTGCTTTTGTTAAGATTCTCTCCTTTCCGTTTTGCTCTCCTCTATAGTGGGCATCCGACATGATCTGATCCAAGATTGAATTTCGTGACCTTTGGCTAAAAAAGTAGGGTTTTGTTCCAAGTGTGTTAAAGTCTTAATCTGAGGATTAAGGAATGCAATATCTCCTCTTTTGCTTCCCCATTTCACTTTTTTTAAGGGTCCTCCTTACCTTAATTTAGTATATGCCTTTGCAATTTTAATTGCCTGCTTTGGAATACAACTTTTTGGTGTCCTTTCTTGATACTCTTTCTTTATTCTTCCTCAAAACTCCACTTGGACCAACCGCTACCGGATGCCTTTGTTTTATTTAATTATTGTCCTACTATTTTGCTATCTTTAATCATGCTTTCCGCTTCCACTTGGTGAAAAAAAAAATAAGAAAATTGCTCAAAATTCTATCTTTCAATTCCCTTATATAACTTGTTGATGAAAAAAATGGCGGTTACGTGATTATAAATTCAAGGACAAATGGAATTCATTAAGGTATGAGAATGGGCGCCCATGATATGATCAATTTTGCTTTTCAATAGTGGAGGTGCTTAAGCTGTCATAGTCATACCATCGGTTATTAACCCAAAAATGAAGTATCTTAAAGTGTGTTTGTTTTCACGAACATGATTTCCATGAGAAAACTTCCATGTGTTTGTTTACTGCAATAAGATAGTCACTTGAAAAGATCTTACAGTTAAATATTTGCATTTTTATGGTCCTATCCGATATCTATTTCACAAGCCACTCTATATGCTATGTGCCGTGTGCAAGTTGCGAGAAACCTTGCTCCCTCACTCACCTGTCCTCACCCTAAGAAAGTGGAGAATCGAGCTCTCTACCTTTCCTTTCCTTCCTAAGTTAGAAGAGTGACCGTCAAGACAACCCCTAGTGGTTGCATTTTCTGTCTTTTTGGCATCCCTTTTTAGATTGCTTTATTTTAATAATAAAAAATTATTTTACACTTAAATGTGTTAATATTTTAGACAAGGATTCTAATATCATCTTAATATTTTTCATTAGGGAAAAACTATAATTATAACAAAGAGAATGATTATTTGAAAGTAAGATCTAAATATCAAAAAACCTTTTTCATTTTACTTTCAATACATTGCCAAACAACTGAAACCAAACATTTTCCTTTGGAAATAATTTTTACAGAAAACGTTTTCCTCTGTTATTAATTTTTCCACGAACAAACACACCCTTGATTAGCAAAACTATTGTCAATTAGACAACTAAAATTTATTAAAGAAGGCTATCTGAAAGATATTTCCCCTTTAAATTAGCAAAGCATTGATAATTATAGGTTACCTAAACAGGCTAACAATTTAAATTCCGAAAATGATTTTCACAATCAATTAGTATTCTACCACAACCTTTCTTTCTTCTTTCTATTTTAATTCTGCATTTCGATTAAGACAGATTTGGCATTTGAAGTTGACTCCCAATCTCCATGAACTCTTGAAAATTGTAATAAAAAAATTCTCTACTAAATTGGGTAAGTTGTTGAAGGAGTATAAACTAACCTTTTCTTCCTCTTACTTGATAAGAAAATCCGGCCACTTTTCTTTCCATTCTAAGTGGTATTTTCTCTTAACAAAGTTTTGTCTTCCTTTACTTAGTTCTTGTGCTTTTCCGCACTCAATCATGTGACAGTGACAGTGAGGTTGGGTAAACGTGAAAGTGACTAAAGCAAACATTATTTTTGTTACAACAAAATTTAATTGTTTTGAAGATTAAATTTTAGATTTTTTAGCAGAGTAAAATATAAAACCAAACAAACTCTAATACCAAAACAATATATTCAATTCTAACGGGAGAATTGCCAAAAAAGTCATAAACCTATTGCAATTATGCCAATTCAACCCTAAACCTTTTTTTTTTACCGATTCGGTCCTAAACCTTTTGCGATTGTGCCAATTTAGTCCATCCGGCCAAATTTAACGGGCCGGAGCTAACGTGGACACCGGTCGGCGCGGGCGACTATTTCTCAAATTTTTTTATTATTTTCCGAATTTTTTATTATTTTTAAAATTTTTAAAATTTTTTTCCTTTTCTTTTTTTTTTTCTGTTCCTCCCTTGCCCCTCCCCCCCCAACCGGCAGCAGTGGCCAGCCAGCTCTGACGAGGTTTTCCGGCCACTGCGCGAGGGCCACGAAGCCCTCACCGGTGGCCGGTGAGAGTCGCGGCCTCCATTAGACCGGCCACCCTCGCTAGCGGCCTCGCCCAGACCAAGGCAAGGCCTGGGGGCCGTGGCGAGGCGGCCTTGCCCAGATCTAGGCGAAGCCGCCGTGGTGAGGCCGCCACAGGCTGCGACCCTCACCAAGACGTGGGGTAGGCCTAGGGCTACCTTCGCCCGCGGCCAGGCCATGGCGAGGCCACCGGTGAGGGTGGCTGGTCTGACGGGGGCCGCGACCCTCGCCGGCCGTCGGCGAGGGCTTTGCGGCCCTCGCACGGTGGCCGGCAAGCCTCGTCGAAGCTAGCCGACCACTACTGCCAACAAGGGGGAGGGGCAAAGGAGGAATAGAAAAAAAAAAAAAAAAGGAAAAAAAATAGAAAATCTTTTTTAAAAAAATTCGGAAAATAATTTTAAAAATTCGAAAAATAATTAAAATATTGTCGCTGGCGTCCACGTTAACTCCGGCCGGCCAAATTTGGCCAGATGGACTAAATTGGCACAATCGCAAAAGGTTTAGGACTAAATCGGTCAAAAAAAAGGTTTAGGACTGAATTGGCACAATTGCAATAGATTTAAGACTTTTTTGGCAATTCTCCCTAATTCTAACTACGGCTTATTTTATTAAGTGATAGTATTGTTCTCAACAAATATATTCTCATTAAACGGACGCGAAGCGGCATTCACCAAATTTAGGCGAGACAAGGGTGTCGTGGCCCTCACCCATGTTGGTCACCTCGACTCCAAAATAGCAAAGGGAACTAGGAAACACAGAAAAAAAATTCATAAAATTCTAAGAAAAATATTGCAAAATACGTTCATGTCCGTGCCAGTTATGTCACGTAGACAATCAGCATTAGCACTAATGATTTCCTGTAAAAAATGATCGAAAAGACTATATTGATAAATTATGAAAAGATTTATTATTAAATTGGCTAAATTGAAAAAATTAGCACTGAATTAATCACCATACAATCGTTTTAGAACTTTTTAGACAATTTTCTTTCTTAAAACGTCATTTGCCTCAAAAACCATGTTTTGTTATTTAGATTAGTGATTAGTATCATAAATAGATATGATGGCATCCGAGTTGATACAAGGTGTTATATGAGGTTAGCTTGGGGCCAAAAACTTATCCGTTCCCAAAGACAGACAAAATCCTTACCAGATGGAGAGTTCGACATGTCTTTAAGATTTCTGGTGGTTGGATGGTTAGTTCGACACGTGTCAAACTTCGAGGAAGAGTCCAATCTCGCCCTTTTGATCAATCTTTTCAGAAGCCCAACACCATTTTAGCCGTAAGAGAATCAGTTAGTTTAGGCTTAACACAAATTTAGCATTTTCTTTTGGATTGGCAAGACAGTGGGAAAAGACGGATCATGTCACTAACCCTCTAAGCGTGACCGTAGAAAATTTTCACACTTGCAACGGAATGCTCGATTTAATCTATAGCCATTATTTATTAGAGTGATCCCATCCCCGATGCCCCTCTACAAATCTTAATTTACTTCAGTTGGAATCTTTATAATAATGGACGACGACAACGTTCAAAATAGAATTTTTTGCACCAGATTTTTGTTTATTTTCTCATATCCATCTTAATCATCAATGCTATTGACTGTTAAAAATTTAAAATTTAAGTGATTAGATAGAATTATGTGTTGGGTGTGGTTCATACTTTTTATTGACAAAATGGCACGGGGATCCTACTCCCTGGTAAGTAGGCGAGAGTCCGAGGGGCACTCCGGTAGGTGCCACAGGGGCAATGCCTTCGAGTCGCTATAGGATCTTTATAGTTTGAATTCATATATGATTGATAGTTTGGGTTTGGGCCCATGAAAAACTACTTATTATATATGATCTATTTTTTTCTCTTGTAATTGAGGAATGTAACAGTGAGATATGATGTGCTAATTATGATAAAATCCTTTGCTGAATGTAGGCCTTGTTAAGAATGAATCCGGACGAAAATTTCAAGTCTCAATTTCCTCTCTCTCTCTTTTGAAATTTTTGCCATTTCAAAATCAGCACATCAACAATTTAACGATGCTAATAATGCACATAACAGAAGGACTTGATTCCGCAAATTGATAAAATAGAGATTATCGAATTGAACAATAAGAACTCGAAGGACAGAATCTCACTTATAGTCAGTACTCTGTATGCATTACTTCAAATATTTTCCTGGGCTTTTGATCAATCGAAATACTAGAGCAAAACCTCTCTCTCGTCTGAATTAAGCCCTGTGATTAACCATCAAACAGCTCTTTAATCAGAGGCCGAGATCGATAATCCTAATTTTTGGGCCCTAAACAAAGTCCCCACTAAGCCTATCCCGCTGATAGTTTTATGCTGGATCAAGCCCAAATCTAATACGAGGCCCATGGTCTATTTTGAAAGGATACAATCCGACTTTCGTGATTTCAAATACAAATTCCACTCATTGTATCCAAAGCTTTCTGAAATTATTATACACATTTTATAATACCTATGGTATTACACTTTAGCTAAAGTATTTTAGTTAATGACTGGTATTATGTTTATTTCTCTGTTGCGTGGTTATATAACATATCAATTATCACTCGCACATCAATTAGTGGATGATATTGTCTTTAATTTCTTCACATTAGCGTGCCATTCTTGTGGTTTCTCGTTAGACAATTGGAAGAAATAACATAAGCCAATTATAAGACTGTCAACATCTAACGGCAATGGTGTAAACGGGCCGGGCTTGCTCTTCAAAACTAGCCCGGCCCAAAAAATTTCAGGCTTGGACATCCAATGCCCAAAATCAAGCAGGAACCGGAAAAAGACCAACCCGAAAATTTTCAGGCTTGTTCGGGTCGGGCTAAGCCCCATTTTCTTGGCTATATTTTATATTCAATAAAAAATTTCATTGATTCAATACCATAATGAAATAAGTAATTTAATAGTATAATAAGACAATTAATTCAATTATAAAATTTCTTTTTTGCATTTCGTTAAAAAACATAAATCAGACATTAGAAATGTAAGAAATTATATGAAGAAATTCGGGTCAGTGTCCCATTCCGGGCTTCACATAATACACAATGAAGCTCGAATGTCTAGCCCGGCCCAAAATGCAAAAAACCTTGGCCCAGCCTATTTGTGCCAAAAAAATTTGGGCCGAACTATGGGCTTTCACATTTCCATTTTCATTCTTATTTAATGAGTTGATTGAGTGGTTAAGCGCTTTTGAGTTAAATCAAACAAATCATGTGATCAAAATACATCACTTAATCTTATTAACCTTGAAAGCCATGCCCACCATTTTATGGATGAAGCCTTATTCAATACACGTGCACAGGACAATTGCCATGCATCCTTGGGAATTAGTTGGGCGGTAATATGGATGTTTCATATTATATTATAACATGAAAATCCCTCGAACCCGATGTAACTAATTTCTGGATTTTTAACTAGGTTTAGGGCTAGGGAATTGAACCAAATTGCGAAGGTCACAGGTCCTTGATTGAACCAATCAAACCGACTGTTTCAAGTCTAGTTTTCAAAAATGGTTTATTTCATGTTAATGAGGTAATTAAGTAATAAGATGGTCCGTGCATTACACATATATCCTAAAGGATCTTTCAATTCGACATTCAACAATTAAAATAGTAGAAAAAGTCTCATCATCAATAATTGGACTATATGCCCATCGTTTACTATTTCTTTAGATTTAAGTCATTGTCATCAGCTCAAAAAAGTTGCCATGACCTGTCTTTTGTGTTGGTATCACCCAAGAAGATAGTTTGTCTATGTCAACCAAGCACTATGAATTCCCCCCATTTAACTGTAATCTTGTCATCATCCAAATGCTGCTTCATCCTCAAAGAAACTATTAGAAAAAGAAAAAAAAACCCTAATTTAAATAAACATCCGGATGAAAGCTAAAACTCATTGGAAGCATATGAATGTTGGAGATCTGTTGTCATCGAGTTGTTGTATGGGTGTTCGGATCATCAGAAATATCGACGCTCGTCGATAATAACATGGTGATTTTCTTGTTGCGTCTAAGTATTATCAAAAAAAAGGGGAAGAAGCTACGATCCAACCGTCTTTGGAGCACATATTCTTGACTGGAGTTTTAGGATTTTGCTGGTTGTCTGGTATAGGGATTGATGTCTCCTTGTTGTCCCTCTTTTTATTGCCGAGTGGCTTGTCGTTTCCGGTGCTTGTGGTTGAATTGAACACGTCTGAAGGACGAGCATGTTTCTCGCAATTGTAACGTACATTCATATTCCCTGAACCGCACGCTTCAGGAGGAAACCCTAGCACAGGCTTGTCAGCACATAGGTTGTGTTCTTGAATTTTTAAATTTCCAGGCGTGGACTCATTTGAACTCTATACATCAGACAAATGGGTTCAAACCCTCTTGTGCTGCAGCATGTGTAATGCCCACAAAATCCCCGATTGACTCTCTTCTGCAACGTCAAATTCCACATGCATGGGATTTCTAGGATTTTGTAGTAGACAGAAAACTAGACATCATGGGATTTAAGTGACTTTGGACAAAATTGCGAGCAGCTCATGTTGCATTCAAGTCATATGAAGGACACGAAATATAAGCTAATTAACTTTGTGGTAGAACATTATTGACGCACCGGTGATTTTTTTTATTAATTTTCAAAGCATATGAACGGCATATATACAAATCATCCGACCTTGGACATACCCCGACAAGAGTATACAACCCAACATGTACTTTACTCTTCAACTATGCTTGATTTTCTCTTGAATTTCGCGAAAACTTCTTCCGTGAAGAGTAAAGTACATTAGAACTTGATGTTTGCATTGCATGAGGTAATGCCCCAATGATCATTGCAGAGCGCTTTCATGACGATGTGACTCCTTAATCAATCAATTTAATTTGGAAATTTTTAAACGATTACAAAGCTACTAAAATGACATTCACTTGCTTGGCTGCTTGTGGCCGTTTGAACCCATCAACACAAGAAGAATGCCGCGCCGTATCTCCCTCTAATTACATACCTGTCTAGTAAGTAGTGACAAAATAAGCTTCAATTATCACATTAAATAAATTGAATTTCTTATATATTTAACACGATAAATGTATCTTATAATCGTCGCAAAAGAAATCGACCTTCAATTATCATTTGACGACTTTGCTTCGGAATACCTATAATATAAGGAAGTAACTTTAGTGCTTTGAGAGAAAGTCTCTAAAGTGTTGACATGTGGCCCCTCCTTAGTCGACACCTAACCCAATTTATTCTTTCCTTTTTTCCTTTTATTTTTAGACCATGTCATTTTTGTTATAACTCGCTTGTTTCGAAATTGCAGAAATTAAATAAAAATAAGACAATTTGAAAAAAAAAATTCATAAAGTGGAACATGAGAGTCCATAATCAAATTTTGTTGTGTTGTTGCAGAAGGTTGCGTCCTTTCAAAAAGGCAAAACCAATAGAACTAAGAACATGAGCATCCCATAGTTAGTTTCTTTTTATTCATTTTTAGATGCCTAAGTTAATAAAATCATGACCTATCTGAAAAAAATTGATCCCCACATGAAATTTTAACAATTAATTACAAGATAAAGAACCATATTCTCCTATCTTTAGTATTATATGTGTTTATACTAAACCATGAAAGATTTATGTGAATCGCTCTAAAAGCAATAAAAAGCTAGCCAAATTTCAACTAAATAATGTGTCATAGGTGGATGAGTACTAACCTGTTACAACATGGATTTAAATGATGTGAGACAATATTTAAAACATACATAGTTATAGTTTTATACATAATATATAAATATAGGCAAGAGTCCCTAAAAATACTGATAAACTAGTGGATGGCCCGACAAAAATTATTACTTCAACATGAGTTAAGATCAGAACAATGTACGTTACACTTCAAATAAGCAATTTGAAACTAGCGAACAATTTATCGACATTGAACAATAAAGGTGTGAGTGCGAGTGCATTCACTCTCAATTTACCTCTCGAGGCTTCTATATTTAGCGCACCCCCTCCCAAAAAAAAAAAACAGATGGTTGGCTGCTTTGTAATAATCCAGCATCTGTAATATGCTTAGAATCCTGGTGGGCGGGGTCCTAAGTAAGAGTTATCAACTATCTAGAGAAAGCAAAAGACAACAAAAAATTAGGGCATTACCGATCCGAATGCTCACAAAAAGCAAAAAATTATGTGAGTGATTAAAACTTTTCGACTGGATATTGTATTAAAATATTGGAGCCAAAATCTATTCCTTTCAAGTCCTAAGTTTATTTTGCATGCATATTGCTCCCCACCCTTTACACATTTTAAGTCTAATTTTGCGTATGTAACAAGGTGTTAAAAGTCATATATCACATTTATTGAATATGAGATTTCAATGACCTTCCATCTATTTATTAACTTAAGTCTAATAGTCTTTGAATAAGAATAGTGCAATTTGTACTAAAACTAATTTACAAAATTGATTGCAAATTCTTATTGTTTGTTTAATATTTGACCCATTTGCTTAAATAATGTGCATTTCTAAACTGCCACGTTACCCAATACACCATTTGTAAACCAATCTCGGTATATCTTGTACCACACTATATAAAACAGTTGAACAATATTTCTCTATGTTAGTTTGAGGTTTCAAACAGCGGAAAATGGTATTAAAACTTTTGCATGGTAAAAAAATAAAAAGTATTTCAATCAAAATTTTCTTATTCTTAAATTACTAGATGATGTGAAAATTACTTCCTGGGAATATCATGTTAAACTATTAACTCACACGCAAGAGGAGGTGTTCAAGGGTTTAAACCACTAACATGCCACCACCTACCGAGAGATTTTTTAGATAAATTAGCGTTGATAACACTTAATTTCATATAAAGTATTTTTTAGGGCTGACTGTTTGTCTCTTCCAAATTCTTTATATAGACTTACAAAAAGCCAAAGAAGAACAGGTTCCCATAGGATACCAAATAATTCTATCCAAAAAACCCTTTTTTTCTTTCTCATCTAGAAGTGGAGAAACTCCCTCAACCTAGTCTCCCTCTAGCATGATCAAATTCCCTGTCTTGGTCTCATCACCAAACAAACCTTCCTTTTAGCAAGCACCAACAACAACAAATTAGGAAGAAAGCAAACAGATTTTCTGAAGAGACGGAGACAAAAAGCCCCGAAGTAATTGTCTCGTGATCAAACCCCCCACGCACTTCATCCAAAAATGTCAAACTTCACAGGTGAAGAAGGGAGCTTCTCTTCAGGAAACACTGGGGAGGAAGTCCACCAACGTGAGAAACAACAACAGTTGCAAGGCCATCTTCATGGGTCAAACTCGCAACCTTCCAGCACGACCAACGACAGCGGCTCCTCCTCGCAGCAACAGCCAGTCAAGAAGAAGAGGAATCTGCCGGGGACACCAGGCAATAAACTCATCCACACCCTTGGAAACTGGTTATATATGTTGCTGATCTTGAATTAGTTGTATGCATTCTCAAACATGGTGAACTTATTTGTGTGATTCATGAGCGGTGTTGAAATATACTCCTAATGAAAGGTACTTATAAGCACGAAAGATACCGAAATCAATTTGCACAGCAAGCAGTTCAATGAAGGACTGATTTAGCTCAAGTAAAGTGAGACTGATCAAGAACGTTTTTAGAAATGAGAACTATTGACTTGATGATGTTTCGTAGGTCTTACTTTTTATTTCTAATTAATTTGATCGATTTTTAGTAGTATTATACAGCAGAAGACATCTGAGCACTTGATGTATTTTCTTTTAAAGGTTCCAAAATAAGCCAAACAATTATATCAGTACTCTTCCTGCTTTATTCTCTCTTTATCCCATTCCTCAAACCATGAAAGAAAATTTCTGTCGACTCAATTTTCTTGCCTATTTAGGAAATGTCCTCTTGATCTTTTGTGATTTATAGACCCAAATGCTGAAGTTGTTGCTCTATCACCGACGACACTGATGGCGACGAATCGCTTCGTGTGTGAGATCTGCAACAAGGGCTTCCAAAGAGACCAGAACCTTCAGCTGCACAGAAGAGGGCACAACCTCCCATGGAAGCTCAAGCAAAGGCAGCCTAACGAGGCCAAGAAGAGGGTCTACATTTGCCCAGAGCCAACGTGTGTGCACCACAACCCAGCTCGCGCTCTTGGCGACCTCACAGGAATCAAGAAGCACTACAGCCGCAAGCACGGCGAGAAGAAGTGGAAGTGTGACAAGTGCTCAAAGAAGTACGCAGTGCAGTCCGACTGGAAGGCACACCAGAAGACTTGCGGGACTCGGGAGTACAAGTGCGACTGCGGAACCATATTTTCCAGGTTTCGTACTAAACTTCTTTTGAGAATCACTATCGCATGTGCATGCATTGTTTGGTGGATAATCGAGAATTGTTTGAAAGATACATGCATACAAGTACTGGCCATAATAATGTTGGAGATGTTCTCCTTAAGTCTACACTGTGAATCACAGAGATATATGCTGGTAAGAAAAACTAAATCTGACATACTCCCACTTTTGACCCATTTATGGTAATTTGTTGATTCTTTTGATAGACTAGTTTCTCACTTATATGTTACTTGCAGTTTAGTTCTCGAGTATTATCCATAGGATGAATTGTTTAGCTATTGACCAAACGGGGAGACATAAATATTGTCCGAGCAGTGTAATTTCTATAAAACAATCTTTTGAATCACGAACTTCTTCCCGCAACTTCTTCCATAAGACACATCTCAAGGATTTTAGTTAAATGTTCTAGTGCAAAATTATAATTTTCAGAAGCGATAGAAAATAACATACACAAATTTTTTATGTGGGTTTCTTTGAACCTTGCATCTGACCTTGGGAAGCCTTTCGGTCTGTCCTATGTTAGAACTGGGGGTTTTGCAATGCCGTAACACTTGTTTCGATCCTACAGATATCTAGTACATTCTCCCTTTGAAAATTAAAAGAAGTGAACGAGATATAGAAAACTGAAATTGGACTTCACTAGAACTAAGAAGGTTTATAAAAGTTTAAGTTCTTAAAAGTGATAATTTTGCACCGTCATGTGATATATCTAATAAGGGATAAGTGTATTAAAAATCTTAAAACTTGTCACGAAAATGCAATGGAGTTTTAAAACTTTCAAAAATTATAATGGAGCTCTAAAACTTATCACAAAAGTGCAATCAAGTCCTAAAATTTTCAAAAAATGCATTCAAATCTTAAAACTTATCACGAAAATACAATCGAATCATAAAACTTTCAAATCATATTATCAACGAAAAGATTTGATTTGACAAATTTGGCAAATTTTAAAACTTAATTGCATTTTTGAAAGTCATATGACTTAATTGCACTTTTGTAACAAGTTTAAAAACTTAATTACATTTTCATAAAGTTTTAGGATTAAACTGCATTTTGTTAACAAATTTCATGATTTTCAATTCCCTTATCCTTATCTAATCAGTGAATCACTTCCCAACTTCGAACTCACTTCTTTAGGCACTCGTCGGAATTAGAAGTATAATTCCCCACACTTGCCGAAATCATACAAAGTAAACAATAAGGCCATGAAATGAAAATGCAACTGCACTTTTTGGCAGGAGAGACAGCTTCATCACCCACCGTGCTTTCTGCGACGCGCTCGCTGAAGAGAACAACAAGGTGAACCAAGGCCTCCACCAACAGATGCCCAACCATGACCTCATGCCCTCATCAATGCCCATGATCAACACCACCACCACCAACTCCTCCAACTCACCCATGTTCCTCAACGACTTCAACACCACATTCGATTCGAAAAACCCCCTCAGGTCCCTCCCCCAAGACCTCGTCCCCTTGCCCTTCAAGCCCAACACGAACAACCTCAGCAGCATGAGCATGATGTCGCCTCCTGGCATGTTCTCGACGACCTCGGGCACGCTCTTTGGTGGCCCAAGGGGTGCCACCATCTCCTCCTCCTCCTCGAACCTCCAGCTCAGCTCCAACATCTCATCCGGCTTCAACTACCTCCAAGAAGCAAAGGCTGGCGGTGGTGGCCTGCTGGTGGCAGGCGGTGCCTCCTCGGCCCACATGTCAGCAACTGCACTGCTGCAGAAGGCGGCCCAGATGGGCGCAACCGCAAGCAACAGCATCAACTCACCCATGATGCAGAAGAGCTTCATGGCAGGACCTGACCAGCAACAACAACAGCAACAACCACAACTCATCCCAACCAGCTCTGCTCCTCCTCTTCCCATCAGACCACTGCCGTCCATGTCACCATACAGCGTCAGCAATGTCCCGCATCAGCATCAGAGCAACAATGTGCACACAGCTTCGTTCAACCATCATCCTCACCATGGGTTCCAGTCACCGCCGCCGCAACCCCAGCACGAATCATTCAGCCAGCTCCTGCAGAAGAGCAACCCGATGACACATGTCATGGATAGTGCTACTGCAATGATGAGCAGCGACATGGGGATGTTCAGCAGCATGTTCGAGATGGGCGCAGATCATAACATGAAGAGTACTCCTAATGTGGTGGTTGATCATGAAGACAGTAGCTCGACGAGCTTTAGGCAAGGAAGGACGCTATCAGAGAAGAATGTTCCGATAGGATCAACGATGATCGGAGGAAATAGTAATAACAATAACAGCATTAGCAATGGTAAGAACGATGGCATGATGACGGTCGACTTTTTGGGGCTTGGAGGGTCACGACACGTGGGGAATTTGCATGAACAGCAACAGCAGCAGAGAATGGAGATGGAGGGGATGAGCCAGCAGAGATTGCCTCCGATGATGGGTCATTTTGTTCAACAGCTCTCTCATGGCGAATCTGCAATGGAGAAACCAATATGGGATACTTGATTATTTCACAAGGAGGAGGAGAAGGAAGCGGAGGAGAGTTGGCTGTTCTTTTGTACTGTGGTGGATATTCCTAAAAAGTTTGTGTTTATTGGAAAGGATTGAATGTTGAAGCATCTTTGAGTGTGCTTGATCAAAGGGTCAGAAAGTTTGGCATCAAAAGGACTGATGATTTTTGGTTGAATTAATATTTTTACACGTTATTTAACTCAAGCACGTATGTCAAAGAATCAAAATTTTTAATTGAGTGAACTAGCGTGATTTGCATGCAATAGGTAGGATTAGAAAGGGTAACGATCCATAAGTTGAAATCCGCAAACATCCCAACCAACCGTGTCGATACTAAAAGGTTAAAAGAAGAAAAGTGGGAATGCGTACATATGTTAACGAGAGGTGTTGGATAAATTCAGCATTGTGAAAAAGGTTGAAATGATTGGTATTCACATAACTTGCAGTATGTTCATTCCTTATACAAAATGTGTTTTGAGTTGGTGCCTATTTAATTTAGACATGGGCAATGTGATAAGAAAAAAGTGTCAAAATAATCCTAAATCTA
Source organism: Corymbia calophylla (assembly GCA_014182845.1). NCBI lineage: Eukaryota > Viridiplantae > Streptophyta > Magnoliopsida > Myrtales > Myrtaceae > Corymbia > Corymbia calophylla. The sequence goes on from CM024700.1 coordinate 9,759,343, forward strand.
TTGTATTTTTGTCAATTTTGTTATGCACTTTTTAATTGTATTAATTTAGTCATGAACTTTTTGATTTAGAGTCAATTCAATTTTGGCTAATTTTAGCTTGATATTGCTAATGTAGATATTAGCCAACTTACGTGACTTGGTCGACATTGACGTGGACACTTTTTAACAATATTCTACTATTTAATTTCTTTTTTATTTTTTCCTATCTTTTTTCTCTCTTTTTTTCCTCCTATTTCCTCCAATGACCAGCACGACCATGGCCAATGACGCCTCCTGGCCTCGCCTGAGCAAGGGTGACCCTCGCCAACGCTCACCCTCATTAGCCACCCTGAAAGAAAGAGGAGGAAAAAAACAGAGAAAAAAATTCGAAAGTTATTAAAATATTACTAAAAAAATGTCCACATAAGCGTCGGCCATGCTAATGTTGCATGGCTAGCGTCCACGTGAATAATATCTGATTAAAAGTAATTGCAATGACTACATTGGTACAATGCAGTAGATTAAGGATTTTTCTAAGGCTTTTTTCAATGTAACTAAGCGCTTAGCTTTGTGTATGCTCAAGGACCACACTTATACACGTTGCCCTTTCTTATAACTTAGACGATGATTATGGCATGCATTGTCTTTGGAAGTTCTACAGAAACACTAGTTTTGAAGCATTACTTTACTATAACTTTAGGCCACATTCTATTTAAAAGCTGCTTCTGTCATGATTTTAAGTGGCAACAAGTATCCATTCATTGCTTGCTATAAGAGAAAAGGATAAGAAAATATCAACAGAACTGTCTCAAGATAGATTCAAAACTTTGTTTTGGTTAAAGTTAATTGCTCCGGTGTCTCTATTGAACTCAGGTAAGTAATTCGCAAATCGCAATCTGAGTGGAAGGACATGGATTGTATACCACCTTATGCATACATCTAATTCATAAGTTAAATGTCATGATGCATCTTGTTGAGAATTAATTGCGACATAATTATCAATGATACAAAAGCTATGACTTTTAGCCATTTAGTTGCGAACCCATGTCTACTTACCACGTACTCTGGATCAAACAATTGCAGAACTATATTTTTCCGGGATTTCTCTTACAAGAAATTCTTTCAGACATGAATCTTTTCATCCTAAAAACAGTAAATTCGCTATTAGGGTCGTACTAAGTAGAAATTATTATCCGGTTCTGATCTAGCTGTGTCATGATTCTGGGTTGATAAATAGATTCTCTCAATTTACTTTCCAAGTCCATTCAATTCGAATCAACTGCACGGGGGACCTGGTCTACCATCATGGTGATCCACAACATGGAAGTTCAGCCAGCACAGAGGCCCAAGCCTTTTTAGTCTAATGCCACTAGCAGAAGTCATCAAGAATTTCCAGCCTTGGAGTTTTCATGATATGAATCATTTAAGGTACTTAAATAATTAGGTGGGTCCCAGAATGTACAATGAAATGTCCTTTTCTTTCGGGCTCAAAAATTAATAAAATATCCGATTAATGGTCAGTTGACTCGCAGCTTATGGCTGTTTCAATAAAAATTCAATCTTTACAAGGCCCATCAGATTTTTCAACTTCAACCTCAACTTCAACCTTCTCATCCACCTCTGCTTCAACCCAAAATCCCAACCCTTCCGAGTTTCAATTCTTGGGTTACAACACAACAGCAACCGCAGATCTTTGTGAATTTTTGGTATGCGATCATCCAGATCTTGTCCCCCACACACTGAATGTATCAAATTCAATTTGTTGGGAACATCTTGATTCTGGACCAAGTTTCAGTTTTCTTACGCTTGTTCTGGAATCTCTCTTATCCACTCTTCCTCCCTTTAATGTCCATGCTTGCAAGTGAACATTCATCGTGTTCGAGACAGCATGAATGTCCACAAAACTCAATGTCTCCAGTCTCGCTGCCACCTGCCTCCGTGCCTATTATGGTCCCTGTTATGGTCCCAGAACCCGGAGGAGCTCCCATGCCTCAAACTCTCCGGCCCAGAAAACCGATCAGGAACTGCTCTCGTCTCCGGGACGTTCCTTCCCGGCAGATACCTCGTTGGGCTATTTTCCTGGCTCCAAGATTCGAAATCCTCCCGGGCATAGTTGTTTCTATCATATGGAGCCCGAGATGAGGCACTAAAATTAGATTGGTTAGTTTGAGAATAAGAATGAGGGTGACTATACTGATGAGACATCTCCCGTCCACCTCCCCATGAAGAATTCGTGTCCATGGATGGTCCGGGACCACCGGGGTACGAAGATGGGTGCGCCCGCTGCATCGGCTGCAGCTGTGGCGATGTGACTGCTGAATATGGAAGTGAATGCATTGGCCTTTTTCCTGTCGAGCTCAGATTCAGTACTCCGTTCATGGGAGCAAACACTTCCTGGGCTTGTGATTGAACAGCTGCGGACTCGACGGGAATTCTATGTTGGAGAGATGGGGCCATCATCGAATGTGGATGAACTTGACTTGATTGGGACAGAGAGTTTTGGACATTTCTTGCTTCTTGTTGGAGTGTAGCAGGAAAATTGGACGTCTGTAGGGGCGGTGCAATGGTGGTCGAGGCATGTCCCTGGAAAATTCCCGATGTACTCGCTGCCGAAGCTGAAGCATGCCTGGAAAATGGATTCCTTACAGCATCTGCCGACCAAGCACCCTGCAAAAATCATCAAACAGGGGAAAAAGAAGGGCGTCACTTTGCTATTTTTAGAAATTGTTTGTCCAATGTTTGCTCGTGTATATAGAAAAGATTATGAAACATCTGTCATAAACGAGGAAGATGATTTTGTTTAACGTCGATGCCATGCCACTCCACTACAGCAAATCTGAGGTGGCGAATTTTCACGTTAAGAACTTTGTCCTGACCCATCTCCTATGGTACAGTATCTTTGTACATGGGAGGGGCCAAAATGGGACCCATTCTTTTGTGAGATACAGAAAGGGAGGGAGTACGTTCGTCAGCCATCACCATAGGCGATGCCGCAAACCCATTTTTCTGACTGAGGAATTCATCTTCACGTTTCAAACACTTGAGCACAGAGAAGAAGAAGAAGAAGAATTCATTTTGTTGATTCTTATTCGTCGTATGTGTGGTTTTCAATAGCATCACTCCCACTGGCCCAATGGGGGGACGAGAGCAGCAGAAATCGACCGTTGGTGACAGTCCTAGTGTTGTAGTGCAGTAAAAACCTAGGTCACGCACCGTTACGGGAGGATTGCTGGAAGGCGTCGGAGATGGGAGGGACACTTCAACCCTCTCTCCTGTTCTGCCACCCACGCCAACGCCAGCACCGACACCAAGTCCATTCAAATTCCCAGCTACTAAGTTAGCCGCCCCACCTCCAGCCTTAATCATATCGAGAAGTCTCACTGTATCTGCACTCGATAAGTTCCCGCCTCCCCCTGAGGTCAGTGCAAAAACAATCTCCGGGTTCTTGAGAAGCACAGCCAGCAACTCAAGATCAGGCTCTGCCGCAGCAGGGTTACTGTTTTGTGACGTTGAAGACAATCCTGCTCTTGCGTTTTCATTAGAAGGAACCTGTGTTTCTGGGACGACTTCAGCGTCGGGTAACTGTTCAATCGAAATCACTGGGGTTAGCGAGTCATCATAGTCCATCTCGCGGTCCCATGGCTCTTTTGGATTTGGGGGTATCTCTTGGACTGTCCTGTAGATAGTCTCTTTCTCGCGGCGATTCCTGTTTTTCTGGAATTCAACTTCTTTGCTATCCTCACCTCCACCCACCCTCCACTGATCGTTCAGTTTTACTTCTGCATAATAAACCAGTAAATGGGTTAAAGGGATATGATTTTATAGTTGAAAATAGATTACAATGTTTCTAACCAATGGCGCAAAATGTTTTGTGTCAGGTCTTATTTTCACAATGACAGGTCGTGAAAGTAAGCCGTAGACCATACTGCTTTCCTGCACTGTCAAAGTTGGCCAGAATAATCAAATCAACTTACTCAGCTCATCACCCAGGACAATGAGTGAGAACAAGATTAAGAATTATGGGATTCTGTATTTGCCCAAAGAAACTAAGGACAATAAAAGGAAAGCGACTAGTTATGTCAAAAGGTACTCATTTAATTTCCTGTCACCCGATGAAGAAAGAGAAATATACCCAAATCATCACTCCTCCATCAAGCGTGAATGCATTGGAGTGCTATTGACCATTACTTCACATAAATCTCAAATCAATCAAATGTCACACCAACGTGCTTGCTCAGTGTAGGCATCCTCAGAATTTTGCTCTTTTTTATGTAAAAATTTGTTTATGTCTTCTGTTGAACATACCACTCTAACGTCCAACCAAGTGGAATTGCACATTTTCGTGAACTAAAAAGTGATTTCTCTATTTATATTTGCAAGTCAGATGTTGAAGTACCATCCTCCATCCAGGCAACCCTCTCAGAAAGTCACTGCATAGTGAGGGGAAAAAAAGACTGTTCCGGAGATCCAGATGTTACAGTCACATTCTGGAGCAGATAGTTAATCGTTGAAGAGAATCAGAATTGTTTCATTCCATTTTGCTCACGCACAAGAGTGCCAACCAGAGTGTCTGCTTCAATTAGCATAATTATCTTAATCCACCCAATTATCAAATTTACACAATAACAATTCTTGAAGCAATACAGGGTTAATGAAACATTGTCAGCCGGCAATAAAGCCCATTCCATCTACTGATAAGAATCAAATTCGAGATTCTAGTTTTGAGTCAAATGGTTCAACAAATCGGTGGAAATGAAGGATCCAAACCGAGTATTATGGGTGCATATATTAGACAAGACAATGCTCTCCGATTGTGTCAAGCAGATATGCAGGAAAAACTTATTAAGATGTCCCCGAGATGGTCAATATAAGGAGTACTAAACAAGCAAAGATCTCAAACCATTGTTCAAAACACTACCTTGATCCTCCAATTTTTATTTTTATTTTTTAAAAAGGAGGATCCTAGAAGTGCCATCCCAAGTGGTTAGTTCTAAACATCAAAAGGATAATTTGACAACGTTCTCCTCTCCATCCATTGAACTCCACCAAATGTTTGACCAAAAAGAAACTCAAAAATGACAAGAAAAAATGATTATACAAGTTCCTGACCACTTTTCATGTCTTGTAAAGCAGACATCACATAATAAATGATTATACAAGTTCCTGGCCACTTTTCATGTCTTGTAAAGCAGACATCACATAATCGGAGTGAGCATGGTTCTTGAGCAGAACCCAGAACTAAAGAACCGGACTGGTGGAAACCTGCCCGGTTCTGGGTTTCAAAGTACACAGAATAGGTTCCAAGTCCTAATAATTGAAGAACACGTTCTCAGGAGCAAGTTAAACAAGCTTTTGTAATTTTCTTGATCTATGTCCTCACGCGATCCTGCGATATTCCATTGCATCCGAAGATAAATGTATATTACGCAACCACTAGTCCAAGCTTCCATTTTATGACTAAGAGTTTTACTTTGTTAATCTTTCATATTCTTCGTTTGTGGTAAGTGAGTTTATGGTAAGTGAATTAGTGGTAAGTGATCATCATTAAAGGTGATGATTCATTGTAATCGTTCAATTAATTATATAGATGGAAATTCGATAGACCTTGAAACCAACTTGAAACCTATGATAGGGTAGGTTCCAAGTTTCAGGGTATGCAGAGTAAGTTCCAGATTCAAAAAATAAGAAACCCGTTCCATCGGTTAGGTTCTATGTCTCACCCCTATCACATAAGGTAGCTAGCAAATCACTGTTTGTAAGGAAAACCCAAACAAGACCCACAATATCCACTCGTTAATTAACATTTCATGACCTTTACAGAAGTCTCTTTATCTCGTTATTCCCAGGCAAGATTTATGGTCCTCAACATATTATTGCAACAAGTCAGAAAAACCAAGAAAGGTTCTTGAACAGCAAGATTACCTGCTGGTCTCTTCCACGGGATCCGAACCCTCTTACAGTCCTCCAATACAGTCTCCCTTGAATCCAATTTGTTCTTTGGAAAAGACATATCTAGCTTCCGAGGTGCTTCAAAGGGCGTCACATTCTTTTGTAGTTCACCTTCAGACTGAGCATGAACTGTAGCTGCTGGAGGCAAATTGACTGTCTTAGTCATCAAAGTTTTAACAGAACTTTCAGCTTTTATTTCATTACTCTCATTACAAGAGGACCCGCTCTTTCCATATTTGTTCTGCATGTGCAGTGCCCGCATTTTTGCCTTCTGAATATCGTCAACAGACATTGGCCGACTGCGGCTAACAGAAGCCACTCTGGAAGGCTGTGGGCTCCTGCCAGCCATTTTCTGGCCAGGCTGTTCCACCATCTGCACTTTCCTGCGCTCTCGATTTTCTGATATGGGCTAAGGCAGCAACTACAGCGCATATGGTACATTAATTCAAGCAAACAACGGTACAAGCAAATTCAACTCTCAGACATCTTGAGAATCTTCTAATTCATTTTCTGCACCCAAACTATCAATTGATAAAATTAAATTGGACGCATAAAAATCAATCAGGCCAGAATATGACAATACTTTTTCAAAGGTATATTTTAAGTACAAGAAATATGGTTGAAGCAACCCTAGAAAATCCACTCAACTACTTAAAAAATCTAAGTTCAATTATCATCCAATACAATTATAGTCCCATCAGTCTTAGCCAATCCAATGGCATTGTGTTACTTCTGGCCCCATCAAACAAACTGCTTAGTACAAGTTTAGTGAGAACTTCTTTTCCTCAGTTTGCAAACTCTATTATCAACAATTAACTACTCCAAAATCCAAAAGGGAAAAAAATGACCCACAGCAGGATCATTCTTATGAAAAGTTATGCCCAACGAATTTTCAGTCCACTGAACAGAGAACTCAGTTCCCTAATCAGAGCAGTGAGATATTCTGGCTTTAGGAGAAGAAGAAAGATGGATAACAATGGTAGTGAGGACTAAGCATCCATTCCTTGGCTGAGCAATGGACTAGCAGATACATAGACCTGTCAAAATGGGTCAGTAAATGGGTTGCAAATGGGTTTAAAATGGTAAAGCTAAAAATAATATAAGTGTTAATTGAGTTCGCAACTTACTTAAACCCAACGCACCTCTATGACTCTCTCTTCACTCTCTCACACCCTCACTCAATCTTGCACTAGCTCACTCCACGCCCGCACCTCATTTTGGGTATGAGTTTTCCTAGATTGAGTTAAATATGAAAGTGTTCTAGCAATACTGGTTGGATTAGATATGAGTTACTAGATTTGTATTGAATGGAAATGGGTCGAAAACAAGTTTAAATGGTATCAATTTGGGTCGAACCGTTTTCAACCCAACCCAACCGTTTGATGAATCTAGGAATATATGGAACTTAGAAAGTCCAAAGAAAATTCCCAAAAGGATACGGGCTGAAGTTACACCAAGGATGTGTTTCCTGCTTGAATCATCCGCTGGAGCAGGCAAGAGTTTTAGTGCTTGTGAAGATTCCAACCTCCTGAAGCAAGAAATGTTGCTCAAAACACTTTCAAGACACAAAAGAACCATCAAAACTTGATCATAAGTTGCCCATACCTGGTATCCTCCAAATTTTCACATGAAGCAAGAATCTCTTCCTGTCAGCACTTAAATGGTTAACACCCTCAATATAAAAACTTTTAGCAAACTTAATCTTATTAAAAAGAGATACTTACAGACAAACTATTATCTGAATGCCATGCTTCATCACCCATGATTTCCCCAAAACTGCCAAAAATAAGGTTTACAAATAATGAGTTTCTATCTCCAAAATTACAAAAGTGGATGTGACCATGAACTTGCCTCTGCTTCACCATCATTTCTTTCTGCATTGCATTACGAGATCTCACGCCATTGGGCTTCTTAATAACCTGGGCACGTGCAAACATTTTGCTCCATTTTGATAGCAAAGCCTTTGCCCTGTTTGATACATCTGATCTCCAAATCAGATAAATGAGTTTCAACTTTAACATGAAGAGACACATATGATACATGCACGCATCAAAATTCCTCTTAACAAGTACTTCTCACTATCATACCATAAAAAGAGAAAACTACTTGACCCTCGACTCATTCACAAAAAAGATACGAGAGAGAGTACTAGGCAATCAAGCCCCCAAAAAATTTACAAATGATTTTGGTTTGGTTATTAATTCTTAACCATTTTCTCTTTAAACAGTCGAACCGCGGTTTCCTCACCCCCCAAAAAAAAAAAAAAAAAACAAAAAAAAAAAGAAGAAGAAGGGGTTTGTGCTTGTTCATCCCCTGAGAAAAGAGAGTATCTCTACTGGAATTAATCGCATGAAAGAAATAAACACAATGGCACTTTATTTGAGTAGCCAACCAATCACACAACAGTAAACCATCCCAGGACCAGGTAAGACAAAATGAGGAACAACCATAAGAAAAACAACAATAGAGAATGCACTGAGTGAAAATTGTACACTTCCGTAAGTAACAGCACACCTGATGTCCTATAGAACCGCAGTCTATTAACAGTTTGGAGAACAGCAGACAACTGACTAGGAAGAGCTTTATGTAGAGGCAAATGAGAGAGAACCTGCAAGTGATACAAAATAATCTTTAGCAACTTGCAATGCTTGGTGCAATTTCATTTATGACTTCGATCATTTTTTACCTCAAGGATGATAGAAAGCACACTGGTTTGTTCTTCAGTGGATGCTTGGCTCAACCATGTTGCCAAGATCATTACACCACCTTTAGTCATAAACCTGGAAGCATGAAAAGAAATTACGACAGATGGGAAAATTTCTAGAAATACAGACAACAAAGAATCGGGTAAAAATTTACCAAGACAGTACTGAAGAATTCTCTATCCGCAGAATCCACTCCATTAACTTCACCTGCCCAGAAAATGTTTCTTCTTTCCCCATAAGTGTGAAGATATTCTGAATAAACTCTTTATCAGCCTCGTCTATGCCAGGCAAGAGATCATTTTGCACAGGGCAAGATGAGGCATCTGCAACATCTGGCGCAATAGAGTTTAATGGAAGTGGATCAACAGGTGTTGCCGTTGCTGATTCAGAATATACTGGGGGAACAACATTAGAATCTTTCGGAGCTTTCAATCTAATGGCTTTCTCCCTTGAGAGTCGTACGAACTTTCTCACTCGTGACCGTTGACTATTAAAAAAATCACGAACCTTCAAGTACATAAAATGCAAAGAGGTAAGGGGATATATACTAATATCAGTAATTAAAGACTCTCAATAGATTGCCAATACAAGTCCCATGTCTCATTCCCAGCAAGTAAGAGAAGATTACATAATCTGTATTAATGCACAGAAATAGTGAGCTACTTGAAAGGTCCAAACTTCAGGCATATGGTGAGAGTTCAATTGATTAAAAAAAAAAGCAATTGAAGAGCCAAGAGAACCGAACGGAGAAACAACCTGAGTGATTGTGACTCCAAAAAGAGCACTGATTTCCCGAGATTCCTTCTTGCTAATTGCATCTTTAATAGAAAAAACTGATTGCATATACTTCACAGCCTTAGGATTTAGCAAATCTCTAGGTCTTTTTCCTGAAAGTTAGTAATCAACAGTCAAGATCAGACCAGCAGCAACAGGTAAAAAGTAGAAGAACAAAACCTTTTTGTTTTGCAGCTTACATAGCTGTTGGTAAAAGGAAAATTGTAGACTCTTGCAGGATTTTATGCAAAAATGTTACAACAAAACTCTCACAATAACAACAACATTGCACAACAAGCTTCTCAATTCACCAAATAAACTCCATCAACCTTGAGATTTCACTAAAACCAATTGGGCGCTAATTATTCTATTGAGACTTACCAATTTTAATTGACAATGCTCCAGCCGCCTGAAAATCAGAAGTAGAAATCTGTTAGTAGAATTTAATCTTGTGGAAGAAAAACTACCATAAATCAACTTAGAGCAATCTAAAGCACGAAGAATGTAAGAGATTTAATCTTCTGAAGTGCAGCTCAACTAAACCAAAATTACAAGAATAAGGTCTTTCTTGTTCTTTAATAAATAAATAAAAAGACACTGATCTTATATGTTTCTGGAAGAGATGCATTAATTTGACAAAACTTAGCATAACAACGAGATGATCAAACCTGCCAACTACGTGAAATATGAAGAATCAATACATTTGCAACTTCCAAAAATTAACTGACAGAAATTAATAATAAAAAAACCGAACTTTCACAACCATAAGCTACACCATACAATAATCTTTTCAAACACATCATGAAAATCAGAGTTAACTTGAACCCCAAGACCTTACTGACGAACGGAAACAAAAACAAAAACTTTTTGCAGGCATGGCCAGCAATGATCAGATATCGAACCCATCTGTTCTTCCGTTATTCATTTTAATACGGAAGAGGAAGCGTCGTCGTCAAAAGACAAACCACACATGCAAAAAAGTTAACTTCCCGCATGACCCATGAACTATCTTCGAGCACATTGAACAGATAAAAGCCTCTTCGAGAAATCTTTATCCCGCCGAGCAAAATCAAGTCCTAGGCAAAGTATCCAGAACTCCCCTCCCCCGAGAACCATCACACCAAACAAAAATCACGGCACCAAAACTCGCTTCCCCGCCCTTTGCATGCTCAGAAAACTATCGATATCCAACAGCCCTTCCTCTAGGTCGCTACCGAAACCGCACGGAAAACGCACCATTTCCTGGGCGAGAGGGTTCACGCCAGTGAGCTGACATTGGGCGACGACGATGCTCTGGAGCCGGTCGATTTGGCTGTGGAAGAGCGCCCTCTGGGAGTCGAGGAGCTTCCGGAGCGACTCCGGGGAGCTCCCGATCTCCTGTTCCGACAGGTCCTCCCCCAAGACCTCCATACGAAGCGCCCGATGCGGAAGGCTCGCGGGTCGGTGCGGCCGATCGGCGCGGCTCGCGCATTAGGCGATTCGGCCCCCTGAGGAATCAAAAAAGGCCGAGCAGGAGCAGGAGCAGGAGCAGGAGCATGAGCAGGAGCATGAGCAGGAGCTGAGGAGCAGGAGCACGAGCGCGCGATTTGCTGGAGATTGGGGACGATGTCAGTGCGAATTAGGGTTTGGGAAGAGAGAGAGAGAGAGAAAGAGAGAGAAGGGCCGTAGGGAAAGAGCCTTTTACCAAACCTCTTGCGTATGATGTAAACGGCGTCACCGTCCCCAGGAACACGTGAAAACGCTGGGCGATGCTGCGGCGGAAATCAAGAATGATCACATAAATCATCTTCCGACTTTGATTTAATATAAAATGTAACTTTAACTTAATATATAATATCGCCTATAAACTTTTAATGTATATTCAAACTAATCCTTATTTAATTTAGGGATAATATCGACATCTTCATACAATCCAAGAACCTGTGTAGACCAAAATTTAGAGACCGTATTCGATGAATTAAAAATTTAGAGATCGCTTTTCATATTGGAGTGAAGTTTAAAAATTATTTATGTCATTATCCCTATATTACAATAATTTTTTATTACTTTTATCAATATATGATGCTATGGTCAAAAATAATAATGTATTTTACAATGCTTAATTACTTTTTATTTGTAGTAAAAGAGAATATTATATTTTCTACTTATTTCTTTAAAAAATAATATCTATTTTACAATACTTAAAAAAAAATATACAATGTAATTCCTGAACTTCAATCTAATGTGCATTATTGTTTATGAACGTTCAATGTCCTTTTTGTACTTTTAATATATGTTCAAACTAATCCATATTTAAACAATATTGACATTTTCATATAATATGAGAACTACTTTAAACATTTACCAAAAATTCAAATATCATATTGAACAAATTAAAAGTTCAATGACTATTATACATTCAGCAAATTAAAAGTTTACAGACCGCATTGCATATTACACTAAAGTTTAAGATCATTTATGGCATCATCTTTATATTTTATAATGTTTCGTATTACACTTTTATCAATATCTGATGCTATGGTAAAAAAGAATATTATATTTTACAATGTTTAATGTATGTACCTATTTTCTACTTATCTCTTTAGGTCGACAACTTCATACTAATAACGCGAGCATGAGAACTAGTATTTGAGATGCAGTATGTCCTAAAATTTGCATTAGAGATTGTACCATAGCAATTTAAAATCGAATCGATTTATCAAGTGGAAAATTTGGAATTACGGTAGGTTATGCAAAGAAAAGATAGTGATTTACTTGAAATTTTGGTGATCTTCAAGCAAACAAATTAACGTCGGTAAGTGAATCGAGTATGAGTCCTTAGCTCAACATTAAGTAGTAATTTAATTTGAGAAAAGTCGGTGAATGAAACGATAATTTCATTTAAAGTTAATAAATCCAAAATGCCGGTAAGACAAACAGATAAAATTTGGTAATTTGCTGGAGAAGTCAGTAATTTTCATACAATGAATGAGAATTGGTAACTTCGTACAAGAGGTGATAACTATTGACTGTTTGCTTGGTGACTATGTGCTGCTACATGGAATCGACTACATTTCCTGAGATCAAGAAATGTCCCACCGGTACCTTTAAGAACCGGAGCTGGTTGCCTCCTCTGGTTCCGCCGTTCATCCATGAATCCTGTCTACTCTTGGCTCCCAGTGGAAGAGGATGACGCGGGCTTACTGAATGAGAATCAGATCGCGCCGGGAGCATCGATTCTCTCAAAATGAATAATGCCCCTGCTCCATGATGTCGAATCTAGAGCAATTGTTCCCAGATGTACACGCCAATCCTGGAGCGACTGGATCAATGGTCATCCTATAATCAGGCCATTACACATGCTCTATGTGCCTTCAAAAATTAATTCACCTACAGAAGATTGCAGATTATAAAGACAAAACCAAACAATCCTACATGCTAACACTTGGTGACAGGACGAGACTCTCCAGTAACTTGATTCAGGTGGCATACTGTGAATTTTTATCAAATGAACATCTCATGAAAACATTGCTAATAAGAAAAGGAAACCTAGAACTCACAGAATTATAGTAAAAGACGAAGGACACTTTTTTTTATTGGAAAAAGGGTAGAAAGGGGTGACTAGCACTAGCGACTCCCCTTGGATGTTACTATAAGGATAGCACACTGGGTACGGAATGCTTGCTTTAATTTATAATTGTCCTATAGCACCCACAATCGAAAGGTCTGAGATTGGCTAGCCTGTTCCACAATCCCACCAAGATGCTATCGGCCAAAAAGTCCTCCTAATACGAGGTATGCTGTGTCTGGATAACGCAACACAAGTAGTTTAGAGGTTCGCTCATGACGGAGGACTCTATTAGTATGCTTGAACGTGAGATTTGGTAAATACATACCAAAGAAAAGCAAACTTAGAAGGTAAATGGAATTTAGACTGCCTAAAGCAAATTTTTGAAAAGTAGATGATAGGGCCAGAAACACCACCTACTACCGGGTTAAACACAAGCTCAAACCACCAGACAGATCCTTTTAAAGCAACATAAGGCAGAACTTTCAAGATTTAAGAGAAATGCAGCACCGCAGAACAGTGGTCCATAGATTGAGAGGAAGCTTAAACAATCAAGTAGAGTAACTCAACGCCAATGGCTAGAAGCCCAATAGTAGAATGGGGATATGAAAACTAGACAGTTAAGCTTCTTAAATGAGATTAGGATTTACCCATAACATGAACGAATAATCCACTGTCTGCCATGGTTTCCTTAATTTATTTTGAAGAACCTTCAAACTGATCCCTCAGCAACTCATACTTCTTAAGCTCGGCCATGGAGAGGGAAGGGGAGAGTTCTCCCAAGACCTGCCAAGGTAGATCCGAATTCAGGCATATACACTTTCAGGAAAGCATATTCTTGTCATTTGCTGCTCTCATGCAGAATGAAATTTGAACACCAGATAAGATGCAGGAATAGTTATGACTTGAAGTTTCTCATCAAGAAGAGGCACCACCAGTCATGCAAATCAATGACTAGTGAGTAGTGAAATTCCATAATATTAAACTACCAAATACTCCAGATAATGTTGATACAAGGGAAGTTTTTTCTGCGGAAGGAATTAAACCATCGTTGGCGTTGCATGCCATTACTGTGATAATGGCAAGTATTCTCTCTCGACATGATCCCAAGAAAAGCAAAAAAGAAATCTTCAATTCATTGAACCTTGGTCTTACTTTTACAAGGGAATGCCATACCATCATATATTGCCCTCCAGGCTAAACTCATCATGTTCAGATTTCTTTCGTTTATACTTTATAGGATTAATTGATAGATAAAGTTTTTACCTAATGAAACTTTGGATAACTTTGCCACATCAAATCTAATTAAATGGGTGTAAACAAGGCAACTACTCCTGGAGTACAGTTGGCTAAAGATCTCATGACCTAGGGTGGAATACTCCAACACTCCTCGTGTCTCGGACAAAATTGCAGTGATAACCACATGTTGGGAAAATTCACTTGGTCACCCCGTGTCAGGGTCTATTGGATGGAGCCACCAAATTTCTCTGACTGATGTCAATGTCAGAGGTTGTCACGGTACCCTAGAATTCATAACCCTAGCTCCTCCCTTTCTCTTTTGTCTGAGAAAAACCTCTTCTCCTTTTGCAGCTGAAAGGGAGCCTGCTATCTTCTCTTTTGCCAAGGTATCGAGATTCAATGTTAGCAGCCATTTACACATTGAAATCTTAGAAAATCATCACAGCTTATGTTTCCTCCCTAGTCTCAGAATAAGTTTCTGAACATTTTGCATGTTCGATACCAACTTAAGTTTGTTTTTTCCCTAGAAACTAGCTTAAGTAGAGCTGCTCGGTCCTGTACCCATTATAATCTTTCAGGGCAGTCAAATAAAGCATTTATTTTAAAAGAGCCTTCCTGTCATCGGTCCTAATGAGTTATTCAGTCAAAATTTCTATTTCATTTTTCATTACTAAATCCCCATTTTTGTCTTCTTTGAGCCAAATTTGAGGGGGTATTAGGTACCATATTTTTTATGGCTGGGAACCCCCTACATCTTATGCTTTTTATGTGAGTCGCTGGATAAAGCTTGTAGAACAGCGATAATTCCATATTGTAGATAAAACCCTCCAAACAAAAAAGTGATATAATAGAATCGTGATGTGTTCTTCTAATTCGATAATTAAAGGGTCAAAGAGCTATTACCTCTACAAAATTTTCATACTCAACCACAACAGAGTCGGCCGCAAGGTCCTTGGAAGAAGAATCTACGTCTGAACTTAAAACCTGCACACAAACCATTATAAGAAGCATAAATTACATGCACCAAGAAGCCGATGTAAAAGAGAAAAAAAGTACTTGGGTTTGCTAAAAACTCTAAATCAGTGTTACGGAAGACACAACTCACTTTGCTCTTTGCAGCATGAAACCAAGCATCTGCACACAGCGCATACATGTCTGCACCAGTAAAATTTGGCGGGCATTTCTTGGCTATGGAGTATAGAGATACATCTTCGTGCAATTTAAACTTTCTTGTGAGTGCTTTCAGGACCCTGGGAAAGGTCGTACAGAAACTGTAAAATCTCCAGGGAACTATACAACGAATGCAAACAGAAAGTGACTTGCACAATTGGCAAATCCAAAGACAAAAGTTCACCGTTCACGATAAGATGCATCAGTGTTGACCCCGACATAGAGTAATTTGTCAAATCGACCTGGCCTTAGAAGTGCTGGATCAATAAGATCTGGTCTGTTGCTAGCCCCAATTATAAACAAATCCTAACATGCCAAAAGGATGTGAGGGTAAATGCACTCTGCTGAGATAGCAGAAACCTCAAGAAAGTTAAATTGGGAAAGATAACTGGAGGAGAAAGAATAGGCATCTGCATTGTAAATAACCTGTGTGTCATCATTTAATCCATCGATTTCCGCAAGCATCTACAATAAGAAGATACCCTTGTTAATTCAATAGCTCAGAGTGGAACACATGTAGAAGCTTACATGAACAGGTTTCTGTCTTTACCTGAGAAACAACTCTATCCATTACGCCACCGGAATCTCCAGAAGCACCACGAGCTGGAGCCAGAGAATCAAGTTCATCAAAGAAGATAACACAAGGACGAGCAGATCTTGCCTGCAGAACATGTGGAGCATCTTGATATTAACTTTTGAGTGAGAAAAATTATCACAAATAACATCAGTTGAACATTTAAAAAAAAAAAAATCTTAAAGGAACGTTGAAAATAAAGCAAATATTTCACCTTCTGGAAAATATCTCGAACATTTTTCTCTGACTCTCCAATGTACATATTAATAAGCTCAGGTCCTTTTACACTGAGGAAATTCAGGGAACACTCTGTTGCCACAGCCTTTGCTAACAAGGTCTGGAATTTGGAAAAGAATCAACATACAACCACGTATACCTTGTCCATCTATTAACAGAAACCTATATAAACAAAATGAAAGCAGATTTCTGGACAAGGACTGCAAACCGAAATACGACTTCAGAACTCACTTTTCCGGTTCCAGGAGGACCATATAGAAGAACACCAGACCGTTTGCGTAATCCCGAAGAAAACAAATCCTTGTGCAGTAAAGGCAACTGCATTTTGACAATACCTCAGTGAGTAAAAAGCTTTTGATTGGATCTGTACTGGTTTTACCTTTCCTTATTTGTTTCATATAGGTTTAGTTTTAAACTTCTGTGCTAATTAAAACTTCCATCCAAGAATGATAACAAAAGGAGTACAAGAAATATGCAAAATCTAGCAAAAAAGGAAAAATGATGCAAATAACAGTATCAAAACAATACAAGGAACCGGCTGTCAGGGTGATAACTGCACCACATCAGCACACATATAACCACAATTTGCTGCTTACATAGTATATAACCCCACCCCTGGACTTTCTCATAAACATCATTGTAAACAAGCCTCTAAAAATACATCTTCAACACAAAACTAGTTCCTTAGACACTTCAGTTGATTTCTTATGCAAACTGCATAAGGTGTCAAATTCATGGATATAAACATAATGTCATGTTTAAACCAGCTATAATCGTGTAACTAAAATAAATAGTTGAAGAGATGGCATAAGCAAATCAACAGGATAAATATGAAAGTAGATGCTGAGGACACGATGAGAAAATATGGCTAAGTTAACTTCTTCTTCTTTTCAAAGTTGACCAAGGTACAAATTGATCTTGAGGGTGGTGTTATACATGATTAGCTAAGAACTTCAGTGGCCAGAAAAATTTCCATATCTTGCAGCCTGTCTTGCAAAAGGCATTCTTTCAGAACTAAATTTTCGTTGTTTATACATTGTTCATTGTTTCTTTCATCTGAGTTTAGGTCAAGTATAACTCATGGTCCAACAAAACCGGCTAAATGTGTAAACCCCGCCGATGTGTAAATCACACCAATGTATAAACCACACCAATATATAAACCCGCTAAATATGTCTATGTGCATGCTAATCAGCAAGCATAGTCATGGAAGTTGATAATACAGAAGCATAGGCATCTGCCCTTTAAAAGGAACAGGGGTAGGCCTGATTTATCAACTAGTACTGATGACAGATAACAGAAAATAAGATTCCACCTGAACAGTATCCAAAATTGATTTTTTTACATCCTCAAGACCTCCAACATCTTCCCACTTCACATTAGGAACCTGTGACACAAGCTCGAGTTAGGGTGCATCTCCAAGTAATAGAAGATATGATTGATGATACTGTTGCACAGTCAACTTACTTTAGGAGTGCCCAAAGCCACTGCATTCCTCTTCTTTGACCGTTCCAAGGCTTGGGCCAAATCAGCTTTCCTGAGAACCTGATCTACAGCCTCTTTTACATCATTTTCGGGCACAGTTTTGTCTTCTACAGATTTGTTAGGCATATTCCCAGAATCGACTCTGTTTTTATGCAAAATGCTCCCTGGCATTATGTTTGCGCCAGCATCGGCAATTAAAGCATTCAGGTCCCTCGGAATAAAGCCAGACGTCTGTCCGACAATATCTCTTACAAAATCTTCTGGACTACTCTGCAAGATCCAACCATCCAAATGGTCAAAATCAACAATCATATGGAACGAACCATACTAATGTAAAGCAAAAGGATATTTTGAATATAGGCCTATCTTTCCTAAATTCTCAAAATCTTGTTTGCTATCAAATAGATTATTTGGGGCCAGTTAATGTTCCAGCATCCAATAACCATTTCAGATCATCAATGAAAAGCTAATCCAACGAATAATAAATATAAGAAAATTTGCCAGGTGACCTCAACAATGCCAACAATCTTCATAGACGATGTCTTATTTCCCGACTTTAAAGGCATTATAGGTGCAAATCAACTCAGGAAGGGAGGGGCGGGGGCGGGGGCGGGGGCGGGGGGGGGTGTGTTGAGGAGAGAGAAGTGAAGTCAGGTACTAATCAAACTAGAGATTACTAAGTTAAGACTTGAGAGCATTTACATTCACTAGGCGGAGGTCCCAACAGGAAGAACATATTGCCGAAGAAGTTACAATTTATTTACGTACATTAGGCAGCAGATCAGAAATGCTCTTCAGTGACTGGCTAAGCATCTCAACCCTTTGTTCCTCAGTTAAAGGACCCATAGTTATCTCATGACTGAAGCAACGTCTAATGGTAGGAGGTAGGCCTTCAGTGCTATCAGCAGTTGCAACTAACAACACCTTTCGCGCATAAGTATTTCCAGACTGCTTCATGAACAAAATATAGATGCACCAGTTACAAAGAAATTCTGAGAAATTCATAGTATAACATTGGAGATATACCAAAAGAACATCCATAATAAAAATTAAATTCAGCAAGCGTTGAAAACCTTCCTCTTGACAAGCACTTTTAGTTTCACGGTTAGAACCACAGAACCATTTGAGCCCAAGATCCATATTTAATCATCATAGCAAACAACAAACACATTTTTACCATCTACTGGAGCTTACATGAATTTGTGAAAATACGAATTCAGAATATAATGAAGCATACTTAGAAAACCATTGAAGGGACTATGGGATGGTATTTTAATGACTAAACTTCCTTCCTCCATGAGCATTTTATATGATTCTACCATTTAGGTGAAGCAAAAATTGTTAATTAGTGTTTGTTCATAGTCTCCTTTTCCTATTTTTGTGTATCCATCATGTTCTTGAACAGTTTTGTGATTTTATCTGATAAAAATATATTCAGCAGAAATTTTGTTAATATTTATCCCCACCAATTCTACTGCCCCTTCCTCTTTGCTTCTCTGAATTGTAGCACATCAAAATTCTTAATGAAGGGAAAGTTTTTAAAAAAGAAGAATATTTATTGTTCCTTGACTAAGGTCATTAAAAGGATATGATACATCAACAGATTACAAGCAAATGAGTTTTATTCTTCTGGGAAAGAGCTTGATACTTTCTATTCATACCAAATCACCATTTGAGTTTTCTGAGGCATAAACATCCTCATCTTCATTATCTTGGATAGTGAATTCCCTTATGACTGATGCAAGTTCAGAAGAGATGCCGTTTTGATCATTTGGTAAACCCTCATTAGATCCCAAATTCCGAAAAGCATCAAAGTGGCGGAGGAGAAGTATTGATGGTGAATATCTACAAAAGGCAGGAAGGGTGACTCAGTAATAAAGGAGAAGTATCAACTGTGAATATCTACAAAACCCTCATTAGATCCCAAACTCCGAAGATCCTTTTTCCCCATAAAATGTGAATAGAACCCAGAAATAATAAATTGCTGAAGGAAGAGCACGCCTTTTACTCATTGTTATTGAATGATTCATCTTATGAATCAACATAAAAAACAACTTAAGAGATTACTTCTTCACCTTTCTGCAGTGTTGAATGCTTCAGCTAGGGCAATGGATGTTTTTCTCTCAGAGGAAGATATTAGACTGTTACAGCTGAACTCCACCACATGCAGACCCAATCGGCGAGCAACAAACCTAACTACAGTTCTCTTCCCACATCCTGCAAAATCAGTTATTAAAAACCTAAACAACAAGACTTAAGGAGATATAAAATGTCAACAAACAATGCAGCGTTAAGGACATCTAAATTAAAAATTCAGTTGCTAATTACATCTCATCTTTGGGTTGCATTCACCTGTCAAACCAGACAACAAGACAGCCACTCTAAATTTAACAGCAAGTGCTGATGAACACAGAGATGGTGTGAGCACAGAGGCCAAAATCTTCACGGTATCTCCTTGCAAGGGTGCAAATGTTTTTGAGTGGTCACAAAGTAAATCTGGAGGAACGCCAGATTGGACATTCCCTCCAAGAACAAGGGCAGTTTTAGTGCGGTTAACTCGAAGAACAGGGTTGTCTGATGGTTCCATAGCCACCACCTGAAGACCACAAACTGTCAGTGTACCCAGCCTTCACAATAAGCTAGAAGATCTCTTACACATATCACAATCAAATCGTGGGAATAATGAGAGCTTTCACCTTGAAGTAGATGACATCATCATTTGGCAACTTTTGGCTGCAGCGAATGCAAAGTACTGAGTTGCAACTCCATTTAATCTTAATACTGAAAACATCACCTATCGCAAGATGCCTATCTATTTCAAAGTAGTTCTGTAATGCGAGATCGATCATTTCTTGGCGATCCTCAGCTTCAACTGATGAACTTCCTTTAAGAGATTCAACGGTGCCACATTCTGGTATCTTCACAAAAGAAACCCGCAAGTGTGATGCATAGTTTAGTAATTGTCCCAGAGGTTTCAGCTCCAAGTCAATTACCGGAATATCACCACCCTGTTCCGACATTCCATTATCTACCTTAGCTCTGAAGAATGATGTTAAAGTGTCTTCTCCATGGTGAACAAGAGTTCTGAAGCACGATAGGTGCAAACCGAGGTTAAATGCTAATAAAGGAGACAAGTAGGCAACTTCACGGTCTGGCAAAGCTGGCTTAGTTGGAGGGATACTACACAAAGGGAAGATCAACAATTCCTTTTCGCTCTGGGAAAAGGGAAGCTTAACTTGCTGCGAATGCTCAAGTGTGGACGGAGGATCGAGAACAACTACTTGAGCCACTCTCACATGGTTCGTGTCGAGATTCCTTATATGCACCTAGTCCACAAAATGAAGTATAACTAAGTCAATGACCAGGCTCAGAACAATTCCACATGCTTTCAGATGAAGTTGGTAAAAACTTAAATAAAAAACCGATATTCTTTTGCTGGCAGAAAGCACCTCACTTTTCGTGAGGGGAAAAGGTGAACGGATGGAGACAAATTCAAGATTCTCCATTAGACTTAATGTCAGTTTCCGGTAGTTCTCTCCTTTAA
Organism: Corymbia calophylla; assembly: GCA_014182845.1. NCBI lineage: Eukaryota > Viridiplantae > Streptophyta > Magnoliopsida > Myrtales > Myrtaceae > Corymbia > Corymbia calophylla. Next base: position 9,780,546 of record CM024700.1, read on the forward strand.
AGTCCTTTGTGCTGAAAGAAAATCACAAGCAACCACCAAACATAGCTTTACAATTCCACAACTGTGACAACCATCCCGATTCATTGTAAACTGGATACATCTACCATTGTGAGCTCAACTAGGCAATCACCAAATTTCCATCGCAAAGCGCGACAGCTTAAAGTAGCTCCAGTAATTCACATACATCTCAATCACAAACGCTCATTTTCCAGCTGCTTTGCCAGTTCGACATATCTATACTTATACGCTTGCTAATTCATGCGTTTAACGAATGAAATAAAGAAGCTAACGATCGACAGCTCAAGAAAACCTTTACATCTCCCGTCCGATTCAATCACATTAGTTGCTTAAAAGAAAGCAAATTCCAAAGCTCATCGCATCATCTTCTCCTCGAGCCTCCCACCAATAGCGACACCAAAGTTGCTTCGACCTCGTCCTTCTTCTCCAGCGAGAAAGGGAGGGAAAAAGAAAAAGAAAAAAGAGATTCCCGAAACCTTACCAGCGAACCAGAAGTTACGGAGAGTCGCTTCAGAGCGGACGTCGACAGCCCGACCAGAGCCGCGTCGTCGAGCTTCGCCAACCTCGGGTCCGACTCCGGGACCCTCTCCCTCGCGAGCCGGAGGATTCCGGCTGGCAGCTTCAGCTCCGGCGGCGGCGGCTCGGCGCCGTCGGGTGCGGGTGCGAGCTCGGCGCCTTCGAGCCGGGATGGGCCGAGCACGGAATCGACGAGCGATTTGGTCGAGGAAAGGACCAGAGGCCTCCTCCGCCCCACCATTCTCGAGCGTGGAGGAGCGAAGCTGAGCGGCAGAGCGAGAGAAGATACGCGCGTTTTCTTCGGAGTTCCCGCCGCGGGGGGGAGGGGGGATCCTTACCCGCGACTCGAGGAGGATGACGACGATGACGATGACGACGACGACGGAGCGATTTCACGGCAAGTTCTCGTGGGAGTCTGAAGCCGTGCGAGTGCGCGTTGACTGCTGGCGGTAAAAAAAAAAAAAAAAAACATTTTTATCTATTTATTAATAATAGACGTATGTATTGTGAGATTTTATGAAAATATTTAATAGAGACGATAAATAAGAGCAACAAAAATTTGACTTCTTATTATCTAGAAGCTTAAACCATGAAATCAATGCATAATTTAATATATAAATATTTTAACACTTATTTTTTTATATTAAAATGAGGAAATATTTAAACTATTTAAACTTGCTCTAGTAGCCACCATTTTCATATGAAAAATAAAAAGTGAGTGATTGAGTTGGTGTGGAGATGTTTAACTTTAGATATGAGTTTTGATTTTTAAAATTTTGGAAATAAAGTAAAAATTTAAAAATGAGTTGAGAATTAGAGTATAACATATGACAAAAATTTGAAAGCAAATAGTAGGATAGACCTAAAAATAAAAATGAGCAAGCACTTTAATGAAGTCTTCGATGATTTTAAAAGAACCTAATTAAAACAAATAAGCGAGATGTGAAGCCACCTGATGAGTTGAATTGAAAAAAGTGTCAAAAGCATATCAAAATTTTTACCCCGAATACCTGCCCCTATCAAAGTGGCGATTCTCAAAATTTGTTTATTCAAGTGCAACTTGTATATTTGAAAGTAGTGATATGTCAATTGATTTATAAATATGTATTTGGATTAGAAATATGATAATTCATTATTTTTTGCATTTTTTGTAAAATTAAGCAAATTAAGAGCTTAGGCCCGAACCGACCGGTTCATTCACTCCGGGCCATTTCTTGCATTACTAGGCCTGGCTAAAACTGAGAGCTGATGTCGAGTCCCAAGTAAGCTCCCGGTACTAAGTATTCGTGGACAGATCTCTCAAAAACAGAACCCACAGAAAAGTTTTTGATCAGCTAACCTGAACGGAAACGAGAAATAAGAAGCGTGGCCTTTTGGCGTGCCTCTGTATCTGAAGGACTCTGTTCCTAGCATAGAAAGACACGACACGCACGGGAACCTTACCCGCTGCGGCATTCAACGTGTCTGATGATCTGCTTCGGTCATTATGCTAAAATATCAATCACTCCAGAAGCAACCCGAAATTCCTGATCCGCCACCCTACCAGTCCACTCTTCAATCTCCCTCCGGTCGGGGTTTCAAACTTCTGACCGCTCAATCTGCCACTGATTGCGCTTGTCACAGGATTGGTGCCCGGGGAGTTTCTGAGCTCTCGATTCATTCGCTTCCTTGTGACTTTGGTTTTGCAATAACCCTGGGATGTCTCATCACTGAACATTCATGATATTTTCGGGCTTCCAGAGTAAACTTTGGCTTTCTTTGCATATGAGAATATCAAAAGGCTTCAATAGACTACAAAGTAGTAGCAGAAGAAGAAGAAGAAAGCAAGAAAGAGCTACTCTTCTCATTGAATGGAGAAATAAGTTTACACAGAATAAGAGGGTGGCACCAACCATCCAACTCAATACATGGACGCCATTTTTCTTTACAAATAAGTAAAACTCCATGTGCAGATATGCCATCAGCCAATGAACTAAATGTTACCAGGGAATGTAATGGCAGAGCAGGAGCGCATCTTCTGCATAAGTTCAACATCAATCTTCTGTAGGCAATGCGGGGGAGGGATTCCCCTTCCCCTTCCTCCTTCCAGTTGATTGCTAGCCCAACAATCCCAAAACTATGGCCACAAGACACCAGAACTCAGCTGGCTGTTGCAGTAGCAGTGACGGACTCTGCTAGCTCTTCAAGTAGTTCTTTCTGCTCCATTGCAGCGCAAGCCTGCAAGAGAGTTTTTGTGGTGAGGAACTCAGTTTCTAGCAGCAGCTCTAGAGAAATGAGAGATCCTAATGAGAATCATGTCAATCCTAGTGATATTCACCTTGAGCATTCTTAAGAGATTTCAAGTTCACAGGATTTCCGACAATTGTGGGATACTAAATTTCCAGCAAAAGGCAAGGACTTGGTAGTTCCCTCCTCTTGAGATTCGAATTTTCATGACTAAAGTCCTAAACCGCTTGCTGTGGCACCTATTATGTTCATTAAACTTATAGTTCTGTAATTCCACAGAATCAGTGAGTTTAAACTTGCCCAGGATTTGCATTTTACCAAAACAACTAGACCGAGGTAACTTCTTTGTTTCACAAAATGTGAGATCCTATTGAATCCACAAGCCTGCAACTGGGAGGGGGTAGTGACTGATGTGAGATTGTGCAAGAATATACCTGGACTGAGTTCTCGATATTGCCATTGAGAAAAGATGTCAGCTCAAAGTTCATCTTTAACCTATGGTCTGTGACTCTGTTATCCTGACAAAAAAAATTGCACTTCAGAATCACTGTTTTGAAGCAAGAAGAGATTTATATCAACCGTCCTTTAAAACATATCCAGAACATGATAAAATAAAGGTATCTACTAATAGAATCTCAGCAGCTGAACCAAGGTGCAGAATTCTAACAATAAAACCATATTTTGATCCCAGGCAAGCAAGTGTTCTGTCAATTAATGTATAAACAGTGCATTTCATGTGCACTCTGAAGAACCCAAAAGGGCAAACCACATCTACTGCTTCAAATATCCCCAAAAGGGCATGAAGGCAAATTCATACACAGCTTGCTTAATAAACAGAGGAAAGACAAAACTGTGGACCACATACTTTGTAATTGTACGTCCTAATCTTTTCTGCCCGAGCCCCAGTGCCAACCTGCACGTGATAAGTAATATCACATAAGGACTCGTACAGCACACAAAGAGGACAATTATGAAATACCATTCACTGTGGCATTTTAAAGATATGCCAACCATGCCAGAAAAGATTTAATGCCACTCATCCATGAATATACTACTGGCAGCTAAAGGAAACAGAAATCATGCTTACTAAAATTTCACAACAGAAATCATGAAGCACATTCTTAGTGAAATTGCAAAATAATAGGACAGAATACGCATCATCCTGACAGAGATGTATCTACCAAACCTGTAATTTTCTCTGATTTCTTATCTTCTCTTGCTGCTCTCTTACTTTCATCTCATACCTGTATGCAGCAAAATAAGGACAGAAATCTTTATATAAATAGAGCCAATGAAGGGAATATCATCTTCTACCAAAAAAGAGCTATTGAAATTAATTGGATTCAATCAATAAGCCAAAAAAATTCCACGAAAGAAGGATTATTGCCATTCGATAAAAAGGGTCAAGTGTTGACAATGTTAGGTGTTATTTGTATGTAGCAAACTGATTGTGTAGACAATACATACAATTTTGCTCGCAGAAGCTGCATAGCCCGACTTTTGTTTCGAAGTTGTGTCCTTTCTTCGGTACAGAATATCCGAATTCCTGTTGGCTTATGAATAAGATCAACAGCTGTCTCAACCTTATTCACATTCTGACCTGTATCAGTAGAAGTACCATCAGCAGAAACTTTCTGAAACAAGATTAAATGAAGATACACATGGGAGGGTATTCACTATCAAGTAAATATGAGCAAAGATCATCTAATTGTTGTCCTTAATGCCTAATTCTTTGACTGAGGAAATCATAATAAAAGAAAATACTATTCATCTTGATGTTTATTGAAAAGTACCTCCAGCACCACCGGACCTTGCAGTTGTAAGTTCAATATCCTTAGGGTCAATAACCACATCAACTTCATCAGCCTGATCCAAAATATGGTACAGATTAGTCAATTGCATTCCCTTAAAAAACAAAAACAGTATACTCATATAGAAAGCAAATTCAAATTTATCATGCATATATCTAGTCCAAAGTGCCCGACTAAACCTAGCACAACAGCATTACTGAGAAAAATAACTGCATTTTTACATCTTGCGCTACTGAGAAAGCTGGTTTTTTTATAGTCACCATGCAAGCAATTGAAGAAATGCAACCTGTAAGACAGAGTCCTAACTGGACTGTTTTTTACATCCCTCATATACAAAAGGAACTTTAGGCATATCAAGGAGCTACTGGAAAAACAGGAGTACTTCTGGAACAACTTTTGCCATGGGTTATCAGAGAACATTAACATGAACAAAAAATCAGACCATATACAATCATGTATTGAAGTCCATGAAAATCTACCTCTGGCATGATGGCTACTGTGGCAGTTGAGGTATGCACACGTCCTTGTGCTTCTGTTTGAGGGACACGTTGAACACGGTGCACACCTGACTCATACTTCAATTTGCTATACACTCGATTACCTCTAATCTCCAGCACATAGGTTTTATACCCTCCTTTTTCAGCCTGTAAAGATAAAAGGATTGCCTACATATCCACAAAGCACATAGCAAACTGCAAACTTTTGGTAGTGAAGAATGCATACCTCAGAATAGGAGACCGGGGAATATTTCCACGAGTTCTGCTCACTATACCTCTGATACATGCTTACCTTAGCAAAGGAGCACACAGGATAAAAGAGTGTTTCAGGATTTGCAACAATGCAACTCAATTCAAACCTCTAAACTTCATATTTTCTAAAGCTTGTCAAATATGATAACGTACAAAAATAATAAAGAACAAAATTTACTTAGCTTAGACAGACAGTAGTCCAGCTTAAATATATTCAAAACAGAATTACCAGTAAGAAAATCTTTACTTCATACAGATACTAATAGACAGTAGTCCAATACACGGATGTGACAATTAATTCCATTCAAGTTCATCTCCCAATACGAAAGATACTCAATAATTTTGAGCAGCATGAAAGTCAACTCTTTTTCAGACAATACAGTGACCAGCCCCCCACCCCCCAATAAAAAACCACCAAATGTACTTCCTTAACAGCATTTTTGAGTACTGTAAAGAATCTAATGCCAGTGATTTAACCTCTTTAAAGTGAATTCTGCTCAAAGAGTATCAAGTTTTGAATATGAAATGATATAGAAGAGAGTGCACTCCAAATGAACAAGGAAACATATACCTACAAGATCACCAGCCCAAATCCCAGCTTCATCTCCACCAGTGCCAGCCCTCACTAAGTAAAGAACAAGTAGAGATATTGCAAATTAAAAATAGGAAGTTACTGTCAAAACATGTGAGCATCTATCAGCCAAAAGACAAAAATGACGAGCATTTGAAAACAATCAGGCGGCCAAGCACATGAACTCACTTCAAATGATAACAGGAGAGAAGGTTAAAATATTTAATTAAACCTTACACCATATATTGAAAAGGAAATATGTAGTGTGCAAACCTAATTCCCCAAACGCTCTCCCTGGACTAAAAGACAAAACAGGACATGCTCTGGCTGATAATTTAAAACAAGTTTGAAGGCAAAATGCCTCGTGTCATCACTTGTACTTTAGCTTCTTATTGTTAAGTTTTTGACATCCAGTGCATTGACAGAAAGGTCAAATCTATTTAAAAGTTTAAACAAACAACCTCTCGACCACCAATTTTTTAAATAGGCACTCTGCTGTAAAATAAGGGGCTGTTTTTCCTTTCAAAATTACATAATTACTTCACTCCTTGCAAATTTATGTAACCTACAACAGGATGCATCTCAGACTTTCACACACCGCATGCCATTCTAAATTGTAAGTTATAGCAGTAAGCTAAAGTAAATTCTGAACATAACTGAAGTTCAAAACCTCATGACAGCTAACCAGATATAAATAACTTATTTTTCTTACTTGATGTAGGATTTGTTCCAAATCACATCTAATATGGGCAATCTACCAATAACTCTCCATGATTGTTTGCCATCCATATAACATGGCATGGTCATGTACATTCGGTAACCACAGGTCCCAAGCGCATTATAACAACTTCTAGTTAATAACAGAGTTGAAATGACAGTAAAAGATAGTGTGCTGCAATTATTCATCAATATTACAGTTATTGTGACAAAATAACATTCTTCCAGCCAACTACGACAAATGGAAAATGATCGAATAAATAGCATTTACTGTAGTTAATGATGTCACAGAGACAAGACCCAAGAGTACATATAATGATGATTCAGTCCAAACATCAACCATTAATGTACAACTACTAAGTTTGTGTTTAATGTGAGTTTATTATAAGCATCAGTTTGGCAGAAACTTGAATTGACACACAACCTAAACCTTGTGGTTATGGTACAAACATTTGGAAGCAGACTTCACCACATACGAAGAACGAAATTACAAAGCTAAAGTACCTCAAGTATGATTAAACAACCAATCTTGCAGTCATTACTTATATATTCCTCAAGAATCATCCCCAATTTCTCCTCCAACATTGAATTTAATCCATGAATATTATGAGCTTTTGCATCCGATGTTTTCAGAAAACATCCTAAAAGCAAATGTGTAACAAGCTACAAAGATCGAACAAATAATTTTTACCTTCAAGCATAATGTTTTTTGCATCGAGTGGATCGCTTGGAAGCAACAATACCTGCAGATGCAGGGACAAGTGCAGCATGAGATCACTGCTCCATGACCAAGTAAAAAAAATTGATAACCCTAATATAGGATACAAAAAATTCAGGCTGTATTGACCTTAAGCTTCTCCTCAATCTGCTTAAGCTCATTCTCCAAAGAATCAATTTCATAAGCTATCATCTCAGCCATTTCTCCACCATCACCTTCCTCCTTTGCCAAAGCTATACATTGACACAAGAAAAACAGAAAATTTAACCAAAAAGTTCGAAATTGCCAAAGATTATTCAGTTAAGCCAACCTTTCGTGTCTTCCAGATTTTTTTCACAATCCTTAAACCTTCTATACGCTGCGACAATCTACAAAGCAGGGCCATTACACCATGTTCAGCAAAAAGCAAACGACCACATAGAGGATTCGACTCTCACCAAGATATGAGAAGAAAAATCATATGAGTAGTACCTCGTCGAGCTCCGACACAGACTGAGCCAGCTTTTGATACTCGCCAGGGTTCGACACTACTTCAGGATCAGCTAGCTTGACCTGCAATTTGTCTCTAGTTACAACCACAATGTCCACGTATTCAGCAAACATCAGAACCGAATTACGCTCCCAAAACACACGATGAAAACAACTATAGTCACGAAATGCGCCCACAAAGAAGCGTTCAATTAGCAACTATCACAAAAGCTTCGCAGAGCCGCAAGCAATAGCAATAACCTTACCGACAGCTCTTTCCAAGTCTTCTCCGCCGATACCAGCTTCCTGATCAGGAAAGGCTCCTGCACATCCACCACGGAAACACCGAACACCGCATCAACTCGGCGAAGCTCTCGGACGACAAAATCAGCACAATACATCGATCGAAAAAGCAAAAGATTAGCCTAGTTTCGTCGGAAGAGCACGGACCGCCATGCAAACGGTTCTCGGCGCTCTAGGCGTCGGCGGGGGCCGGAGCAAGGCGGTTCTCCGGCTGGAGCGATCGGCGGCGCCGTCTCGGCGCCGGGGGAGGAACGTTCGGGCGGAGATGCTAGTCGTGCAGGCATTCATTTTGAGGGGCGAAGATGGTGTGGCCTGGGTTTGAACTTCGAAGCACAAATGCGAGGCGAGCGTTATCGGATTAGCTTCCCCCAACGGACTGTTTGGGAGCCAGGTTAGTAAAACCCGTTACAGGGATAAGGCTGCGCCGGAGCCGAATGTTCTTTTCTTTTCTTTTTTTCGTTATTATTTTTTTTCCACGACAACACAAATGAATTTGCTTTTGTTGAAATTTTAGATGAACAAAATATAGAATAATAACACTTGTCCTCTCGCAAAATCATAAGTCGAGGTTGTGTCAATTTAAAAAATAAATTTTAACTTTTCTGAGTGATTTGATAGTAAGTTCTTTTGATAAAAAATAAGAAAAAATCCCAAATAACGGTCCAAAGTACTCTCATTTACTTAAATAATGACATGAATTAGACCTAGTTTCAAATAAAAACCCGAAGTGCCATCATTTTTTTAAATAAGAGCCTGAAGTAGATCTTATTTCAAATAAGACCTTAAAATGGCATATCAATCTAAAAAATGGGTCTTAATTCACCATTTGATAAGGGCAACTTTGTCTTTAATTTTTTTTTCCTTATTTCTATTTTTTCTTTCCATAAAAAAATTAACTAAAAATAAAATGTAAAAAAAGAAAGAATAGAAACAAGAGGGAGGGCTCCATCTCACCTATGGCCACTGCTCCATCGTTGGTGGGGCAACCCCGCCGGCCCTCACGCAACACCGGCGGCTTGGGCTACTTCTTTTTTTACTTTTTTTTTTTAGTTTTTTTATTCTAATTTAATTAAAATCTAAATTATGTTTTGACGAAAATATCATTGGCCAATCGGAATTTTTTGCCGGCCAATGAGGCTAGACTCTTATTTGAAATGAGTATAACCACTTCAAATCCTTTTTGAGACTAATATAACCACTTGAGATCTTTATTTGAAATCGAGTTCACTTCATACCTTTATTTGAGAAAATGAGAGCACTTCGAGCCCTTAATTGAAATTTTCCCAAAAATAAATATTTTCTTTTTCTCATAACTTATTAGATACAATTTCAAAATAGAATAATTTAACTACTCCATGAGCAGAGTAGCGTAAATTTATATAAATATTAAGCAATGCGATAGAGATTAATTAGACTTAAGTTATTCAAACACTCTTGCTGTTTTTTGGTCCTCAATTACATTGCATAAATCGCATGATGTTTTGCCCTTAAAATATTTCATGAAACAATCGGTTACCTCATAGAAGCCTACACAATAATGTTCAACAAGGTTCTCCAGCAGGAACACCAATTCTTCATGATATAATTTATGATGAAACTTCTTCACTAATATGAAAGAGAAAATCCACCAACTGCACAACACTAACTCCATGCACATCAAGGGGGCCTCCTAGTCCTATAGCATCAATCACCTAGCACATTGACAAAACCCAAACACAAGCACTTTTTTTTTGAGAATATGAGGGAAGGGCCGAGTGTTATCTTATTACTCTCCTGATAAAATTTGATTCAGTCTGATCTTCCATCAACAAAGGAAGTAAACATTTTGGCGGCCTATCAATGCTCAAGTGTCATTCATATCACAATAATCAGCTGATAAGTTCTTTGAGCAACTCATTCACGAAGTAAATATACTCCTAAGTATTTGTCAAGATAATTTGTAAGAGAGAAGCCTCCCACAGTACTGATATGGAGCATTTTGTGCCAAGGGACATTGTTAAAGCGAAAAAACATATATTTATTAGCACTAATCTTTTGACTTGAAGCATCGCAGAAAGAGTCGAGGCACTATTAAATAACCTGCATTTGATCAAGAAAGGGTTCAGTAAAGGAAAGGAGATCATCTGTAAACATCAAATGAGATGCCATAGTAATTTCTCAATGAGTTTGAAATGGCTTCCGATCACCCTTGTCAACCAAATTTCCGACCAAGCAAGAAAGATGCTCCATACAAAGAATAAAGATGTAAGGCGAAGTGGATCCTCTTGTCTCTTATCCCTTGAAGGTTGGAACACATTTGTTAGTTCCCCGTTCCTAAAAAGCTTAAGAGAATAAAGATGTAAGGTGAAGTGGATCCCGTTGTCTCACATTCCTTGAAGGTTAGAACACATCTTTTACTTCCCCATTCCTAAGAAACTACATACCCTTAGTTTCAATATCGTTAAACCCGGATCACGCTCGTAACGAAATTATCTACTTTGAGTCGGAACTTACACGATTTTGTTCTTTTGGGCTTCGCCCAAAAAGGGTCTCATTATAAGTTAGGACTCATATCATAACATATATGGCACTTTACCTCACCACATCAAAGTGATATGAGATTTGATTTATTCCTACCCTCTTGCCATCCTAGAGCCAGAGCTACACTTTATCCCAACCTCTTTGGCCCTGATGATCACTCTTACTCTCATCGGGTTGGGTCGTTATTAGTTCACTTGGCACTAGCTTTTGCATGGTTCATCTCAGAACCTCACACTACCAACTAGCCATTAGCTCTAATACATAAGGTTAAGCCCAAGTTCGACTTGTAATAGTATCGTCTGCTTTGGGTCGAAGTTCGCACAGTTTTGTTCTTCTAGGCTTCACTTAGACCTCATTATCACATATATGATACTTTACCTTGCCAAACTTAGGTGATATGAGCTTCAGTTCATTCTTGCCCCCATCACCATCATAGTGTAAGAGCCACATTTCGTTTGGGCTCTTTTTGGTCCCGACGATCACTCTAGTCCTGGTCGAGTCGGGTTGTTATAAGCCCATCAACTTTCTTATGGTTTGTCCTCGAACCTAATAGTTTCGGTTGGGCTATTAGGTAGGAAGTACCGACACTTTTCAGGGGTCTTCATGTCGTGTTGGATATTTCGACACATGTTCGATACTATCCAACACTCGAGCAATACGTGTTGAAAAATCCGATATTTAATCAACTCTCCTGATACTTGAGTTCATAATTACAGCATGTCATTTCGACATGCACAAATTTTAAAAATTTCAATAAATAAAGGTTTAAAATGTAAATATGTAAAACAATAAAAATAATAAAAGGGGAAAAAATAAAAATATAGTCTTCTCCTCTCTTCTGGCTCTTATTTCCTGTGACACACAATTCATTATTAAGTTTTTTTCTTTCTCTTCCGATAGACTTTGACATGCAAGTCTAGAATGTGAATTGCTTGTTTTTTCTTTCGAGTTTTATGAGTTATTTGAATGGAGTTGAATTTGTCAAATTGAAATAATGAATGATATTAACAAATGGTGGATTAATGTTTTTAGTGCAAATTCATTCTATACTCTTTTATTATTATTTATTTATTTGCGAATTTGAATTAAATTAAACTGATTAAAATAATTATAAAAGTGATAATTTATAATGTATATATAAAAATATACATTTAATATACAACATGTTCCAACGTATCGAAATTCTCTATTTTTTGTGACAAATAACGTGTCAGCGTGTTGTGTTGTATCATATCGCGTGTTAGTACTACTTAGGCTATTTTTGTTACCTTAATGTTAATCCCAAAACTTGTTGATAACGATATTGTTCACTTTAAGTCAGAGCCCACGCGATTATGTTCTTCTGAGCTTTGCCCAAAAACGTCTCTTTATAAGTTTGAATAAGTGATATCACATATGCAGCACCCTACCTCACCACATCTAGGCGATATAGGATTCGGTTCGTTCATACCCTCATTATCATTCTAGAGTTGAAGTCGCACTTTGTTCAAGCCCTCTCCGGTCGGTAATCTCTCCCTCCCTCGTCTGATCGAGTTGTTGCAAATATATCACATGATGAGATCCACCAATGAACCAACAAATTCAGCCATGTCAAGGGCCCTATGAATTAATTCCCATCTCGACACATGGTACGCCCTTTCTAAATTTATCTTGACCAGGATGTAGTCTTTTTCACATGATTACACACTTTCAAACGCTCTTATTTGGGTTAGACTTTTACTTATAAGCTCAAACTCGGCACATATGCACAACATAACGAGACAAATAGGGACATAAATCGGACAAAAGCAATCTTTACTGAGGAAAGGTGATCACAAAAAAATGGAAAGGGCCATTGGATTTCTGACAACAATCGAATTATCAATCAAAAGATTCCACCATAGCTATGTGATGAGATTGTATCCTTACGCAAGTGAGGGAAGAAAAGAAAGGAGGCAGGCAAGACGTTTGCTTGATAAGAGCACTCGACGGTCGACCATCAGAGAGAGTATTGAACAAAACAACGACGGCAAAGGAGAGAAGTTAGCCGGTCGGTCACCGGCACCGGTGGACTTCGACTCGCGGAGGAGGGGTAATTCTGTCTCGTAAGTGGAAAAAGTCGTGCCCGAAGCAAAATCCCGACGTGGAAAGAGCAGATTCCTCATTCCTTTTTTTTTTTTTTCCCCTTTTTCTTTTTTGGGTTGTGGGAAGTTGGGAACGATTGGCTGGTCGATACGACACCGTGGAAACGGCCCGGGATTAAGGCGATGCCGACACACCCTCCCCAACGACCGTACAGTGTACACCCCTTTTAGAGAGGGAGAGAAAGATCTTAGAGTGAGAGAGAGACAAAGAGGGAGGGGGTGGTGGCCTTCTTTTCTCTCCCCCCCCTCTTTCTCTAGAGAGAGAAAGCTTTAAGCTCCCCCTTTCTCTCACTACTGTATCATTACGACCCCCCTCTCCTCTCCTCTCCTCACCCTTTCTCTCTCTCTCTCTCTTCTCTGTCTCTCTCAGATCATTTTGGGAAACAGTATAAAAACCCTAGACAGGGCAAGGGGGGGATAAGTAAGAGAGAGAGAAGCCCATCCGCGGCCTTCCATTTGTAAAGTCAAAATTATCACTTTTGTACAGAATCAGAGCAGCGAAAGTAAGTAAATAAGCAAGGGAAGGGAAGGAAAAAGGCGAAGGGGCAGGGGAGGGGAAGGAGGGGAAGGAGGGAGGGGAGGTTGCCATTTCTTCTAAAACTTCCATGGAGCTGTATGGTCGCAATCCAGCCAGAAATGGGTCCCAATCGGGTCACAATCCTTCCGAGTGGAGCCCAGTGGGCGGCGGTGAAACCGGCCTCGAAGGTCCTTCTCCTCCCCCCCTTTCCCCTAATTTCAATTTCCGGTTGTTCTTTCCGCTTTTGATTCTTTGGTTAACTCCCCGCTCGGAATTCATTGCGGCTTCTCTCGTAATGTGGCGGGTTCGATTAGGGTTTTCGCGTTCTTCTTCTTCTTCTTGTTCTTCCCCTGTCTGATTCTTCTTCTCTTTTGGGGGTGGTGGGGGAATTGGAATTGGGTAGAATCAATGTGGCATCTGGGTCTCAGCAGCGAGTCCTACCCGGAGCGTCCCGGCGTGCCCGACTGCCCGTATTATATGCGAACGGGGTTTTGTGGGTTCGGTAGCAGGTGCCGGTACAATCACCCGCGCGATCGCGCTGCGGTAACTCCTTGATCATTGCTCTGAGTTTATGCATTTTCTCAAGTTGTTTGCTTTGATGGAATGTGTGTAGCTGGTTCTTGAATCGAAATTCGACTCTGTCATGGGATGTCAAGTTGTTTACTTTGATAGAGTGCGCATAGCTGGTTCTGAAATCGAAATTCAGCTCTTTCGTAGGATGTACAATCCATTCTTGCTTTGTTTGTACTTAGAATGCCCGAGTTTTGTATTGCGGGTAACTTTGGCTTGGATTGATCATCATAGTGGAAAAGGATATTCAATACTGGCACTAATTAGTTTTCGCTTTCTAGTGTTAGTGGGTGTAGTTATTAGACTCATTTGCAATTTGTGATCTTTTTCTCATTTTTGATGATCTTTGATGACTGATGGTAGTGAAAGACCCAGTAGGAATTCAGTTCTTTCTTTAACTGGTTGCACATTTAGTTATTACTGAAATGATAGATTTGGGGATAATGAATTTCTTTCTATTTCCCCCTATATGGGGTTGTAGAATATAACCATATTCAGTTGAGTGCGGATTTGTCATTTTCTGTAGGCCAAACCTGGAACAGGACAATAATTTGACTCCACAAATACATGAATTAACTGACTACTGAGTTACTAATGAATTGCAAACTGTAAATCCTATTAGATCCTTTATTCTAAAATGTTTTCAAACTTGACACATCAATCATTACACCATGCTCCTCCCTGACTACTTGTATGTTTATATCCTGATCTCCACCACATTTTGCTGAGCTTGAAACACCATGAGCAAGTTGATATCACTCTGAAGTAAACAGTTTGACTTTATGAGATCAAGCAGGATGATGCATTAGATATATTCTTCCACAAATAAGGATTCATGAACTTTTGATAATTTGGTATTCCAATGAACTTCAGCAATGAATTAAAGGCATTGAGTTCGGTCATCCTTGCTTGCAGTCCAATTAATAGTTGGATAGAGGCCCTCTTGCTGAAGGTCAATGCCGTCTATTATGGTAGTGCTTGTGGCCTCATGACAAGGCCGACTAGTACCCCATATAGTATGTGTTCCAACGTACCTTCCAGCTGCTGGTTGCTTGATTAGGTCAGTGTTAAGAAGATATCTAAACCTAATGGTCCCAGGTGAGATTTTCAACTTGTAGGTGACAGAGTATCAGATCACAATGGCCAGTTTCATCAAGCTGATGATATCATAATTAGAATCCAATTGACAATTTGTTTTTCCAGAGCACCTAATTCTGTAAACCACTTCCACTTTGAAATACAGTACCATTTCCAAGACTTAAAAGGTAATCGATGCTTGATTTTCAGTTAGATTGGATTCAACATCATTTTTTTCCAATAGTTCCATGAACTTGTCAATGATGATTTAAAATAAAAGATCAAATTCATATATTTCTTTCTCAGGTAGCACTTTTGGGACCAAACAATTAGTGAGAGTTGCTTACCTAAGTCATTCTCAAATTTGAATCTGTGAAAAGCATGGATCTGATGACTATCACCCCATGTCAATTCAGATAATTATTCAGATCATTGTGATGAACTTCCTATTTTTCTCACGCATAGTGTTCAACCTTAACAAAGCAAAGGACCTCATATCGGAAGCTAGGCTTCCTAGACACTGATGTAACCGGATTGAGAAGCATGTATTTGTGTCATGTAACATTTCACCACACCTTAATCTTTTCTTCTCTGCCTCCTCCTTCTCCATATTAGAATTGAGCAAACGTGGTTGGGTTTATGAACCCAATTGTTGGGAAATCCATGAACTTGTTCCTTATTTCAGCAAGACCTACTATAGTTCATAGATACAACTGCAAACTTCTAAAATTAGCATTCAAAAAAACGAACTTCTCTGTTATTTGTTTTGGTTTCTAGTGACCGCATGTTGATTTGATAATATATCACTGTGATCTTATGACAGGAAATTCTAGTTAATTGTTCCTCTCTATGGCATTTCTTAATAGTCCTGACTCCTGGTTGACATGGTATTCAGGTGGTGGCAGCTGTGAGAGCTACAGGGGATTATCCAGAGCGACCAGGGGAACCTGCATGTCAGGTATTCAGTTACTAATTATGTAAGTTGCTAAGCATGTAATAAGCTCTGCATTTTCAACGTCGTTAATGCAAAGACTCTGTAGTCACTGCCTAGATAATTGTATTGTTGATTGCCCCTCCATAAGCATGAATATGCCTACAAGAGATACTCAAACACACTGGTAGTGAGCAATGTTTCTGTTTTGGTCACTGTCTCTGCAGTTTTATTTGAAGACTGGGACCTGTAAATTTGGTGCTTCCTGCAAGTTTCACCATCCCAAAAATGGCGGTGGTTCGTTGAATAGAGTCCCACTTAATATTTATGGCTACCCATTAAGAATGGTGGGACATTGCTCTTCCCTATCTTAGTCAGTTATTTTGAAGTTACTTGACCTGGTTTCTGGAACTCTCTCTAATTCTGACTTCTTTGTTATCAGGGTGAGAAAGAATGCTCCTACTATTTGAAGACGGGGCAGTGCAAATTTGGTACAACTTGTAAATTCCATCATCCTCAACCTGCTGGTGCATCAATGCCAGCATCTGCACCTCAATTTTATTCACCGGTGCAATCTCCTTCGGTTCCTACTCCTGATCAGTACAGGGGAGCATCCACCAGTTTAAGAGTGGCTAGACCTCCTCTTCTGCCTGGTTCATACGTTCCAGGGGCTTATGGTCATGTGTTGATCTCCCCTGGAGTTGTTCCTGTGCCTGGTTGGAGCCCTTACTCGGTAAGTTTGAAGTTTTAATCAAATTTGATAGATTTTTCAATGGAACCTTTTGTATGATGTGGTTAGTCCTGCTTCTATAGGCGCCTGTAAGTCCAGCATTATCTCCTGGTGCCCGGCCTGCAATGGGAGCAACTTCACTTTATGATGTAGCACAGCTGACATCATCTACCCCAGCTATTGGTGGATCATATCCCTCCATTCCTTCCTCCGCTGGACCATGGGGCAGCAGTCAGAAAGAACAAGTATTTCCAGAGAGACCTGGTGAGCCTGAATGTCAGTACTACATGAGAACAGGGGATTGTAAATTTGGATCATCTTGTAGGTACCATCATCCTAGAGATCGTATAGTGCCAGGGCCAAACTTCCTCCTCAATTCGCTTGGCCTTCCTTTGAGACCGGTATGCAGTTTCTCTTTGTTGCTTTTACCATGTGATTCTTTACTATGCTTTCTAATAACATCCATTCAGAATTTTCGTTTTATTAGGTAGAAGTTTATTTAAATTGTTCAGTGCTGGAGTGAGGCCATATCTTTAGGACTTCTCCTGTAATGTTTGCTTTTGTTTGTGCTGATATGATATTAAAAGTTAAAACCTGGTCCATTTTTTATACTTTGAATGAAAATTCAGTTGTCCATCTGTAATTAGTTTTCTTTGTAGCAGGAATGTTGATCTAACAAATGATGTGTTGCCTAATATTTGTCCCTCTTGACAATCATCTGGTGTGCTAGTCTTTGCAATCCCGGTTCCCATGATGGATGCAGCTCTAGTAATCCTAATGACCTTTGGTTGACTAAGCTTGTAAAGGTTTTCGATCAATTATCACCTTATCTTGTCAATTTTTGACTTGCTGGTTGTTGTGGACGTCAACATGTTTAGGTCAAATTTCCTTTAGAAAATAAAATAACTAGTTAGCAAGTTTTGATGGTGTTGTTCAAAAGGGAACTATCATGCTTTGGCATTTCCAGCATTTCTAATGAGGAGGTAGGGTGCTAATTGAACTTATGTCTATAAAAAGTTGTCATAAGATCTGGTTAATTTTTTCAATCTTCAATAGATGTTTGCTTTGGCTTACCTTCATGAGAAGAGAATCTTGGCTAGCTGCTGCTAGAATGAGGGGGACTAATTCAAATTCAAAAAATCGAAGGGTTTTTTTTTTTTTTTTTTTTTTTTTTTTTGGGTCATAGAAGACCATTTGTTAAGAGTTGGTCTTTTGATTTTAGCTAGTGATCACGAAGTTCTGGCAACTGAGCTTTCTGATGTAATATGAGTTAATCTCCTTCTTATTTCAAATTTGTGTAAGAACAAGGTTTTAATTGATGTTACAAAATTCTTTGCTGAGAAACAAGAGGGATGTGCTTTTTGGTCATGCACTTGGCAACAGTATCCTTTGTGGTTCATGGCCTGCTCCTTTGTATAATGGTGGTTTTTCTGAAGTACTTGCATTGTGCATTGCTCAGGCTCTTGAACTTGTACATGCACAAGTTTATGCTTGCACCTTAAGACAAGCCCATGAACAGTGGTTAAGTTATGCGAGAGAAAGAAATGGGGGGGGGAGGGATTCTGAACTCTGAACTCTGCACAAACTTATCAGGCACTAGACATTGGATTTTCCTAGTTGGCTCTTTCTTTTTCACTCCCTGCATCTATTCTGAATACTAGTGGCCATTTTGTCCCTTTTCCATTTCTTTCTCATTTCTGAGATACTGTAATATGCTAATTATGTGTTCCTCTCCCATTGTAGTAAGGGCTCTGCTTCCCATTGTAGTAATTAGACTGGTCCTTGGCATAGTTACGCATTTGTCGGTGGTTATAGGAGGACATAAGTTAGATGCTAATGGTTTATAACTACATATTTCTCCTTTTGTTTTTTTCCCCAGAAGATGATGAAAAAGTCTTGTAGCAATGAACTTTTCCATTGTGAACTTATGAACAGCAATTGTATTCTTCGCATTGTATAATACTAGTATGCATGGTGTTGGACATTAATTTATTTCTTTTTATGTAGGGAGTCCAACCATGTGCCTTTTACATGCAAAATGGGCATTGCAAATTTGGGTCAACTTGCAAATTTGATCATCCGATGGGGACAATCAGGTATAGCCCATCGGCATCATCTCTCACTGACATGCCAGTTGCTCCTTACCCTGTTGGAAATTTACTTGGAACTCTGGCACCATCATCATCTTCAGAGTTGAGGCCTGAACTGGTTTCAGGATCCATGAAAGATTCTTACTCAACCAGGATGCCATCTAACGAGACTTCTACTAGTTCCGTTGGACTAATGTTTTCTCAGACTGGGTCAGTTCCACTATCTGATGTACAATTTTCAAGTCATAGTTCCGCCTCCTTGAGTAGTAGCAGAAGCACCATGCCAGGCAATGACGTTCGTCGATCGAGCTGATGAATCAAAAGCATTCAATTTCATTAGCATCTCTGTGGTTAAACCACAATTACATAAGCTTTAGATGTCAGTAAATCAATTGTGTTGATTATGATTTGGGATCGTCAATTGTTCAATGAGGGTCTAGCCAACAAGCTTGATTATAGCATTTAGGACCTGATGATCTCCTATAGGGTTATGAATTATATTTGAATAAGCTTCCATACTCTCTGATATGAAGTGTTGACTCAACGATACACTGGAGGTTGCAGCCATATCAGGTAAGGTCATGCTACGTTTGCTTTAGTTTCTGGAGTTTTCGGTACTCCCGTGTGTATATTTCTGATGTTCTTTCAATGAACTATCAGAATATTAAGAACGGTAGGCTTATTTTGTGAATTTGGTCTTAAGCAAGCAGTTCATTGTTATCTTAGGATAAGTCCTGAGTTACATTAATTCCCTAAAGCTATCTTCCTTCACATACCGTCTCACTCCCATGGTTTCTTTCTGCTCAATTATCAGTCTTCGTTAATTCATTAGCAAGATTGGATGCGTGTCAAACCGATTTGATTAAAATTAAATACGTCCAAAACTTGCCAGTGATTTTCTTTTTTATACTGTTGGCAAGAAGGCTAAAAGCAGCTTTCGATCTCATAATTGAATTAAGTTTTCGACTTGGCCAGTGCACTTTATAGGCATGTATTATAAGATCTTTCCCGCGAACATGATTGGGCAAGCAATCGATGCCCAGAAATTCTCATCCAGTGTTTGGCCAAAAAAAAACAAAGCCGAAATGAAATGACCAACGGTCATATCAATGCATCAGCATTCGGATAAGTGAACTGAACCGACATCGATCCTGCAGAAATTGATGTACCCAACCCAGAAAAGAAGAGGAGAACGGACCCAGAAGGGGCAAGGATCCTTCTGCTGTGCATCATTCTTTTGAATGTGAGAAAATGAGAAAGTTGATGAACTGTGGCCATCATTGCAACAGGTAAAATCCACCTCACTCCGGAAATGAGCTTTGCGCTCCCTCAGGGTTTCGCCCTTTTGTTTAGTCCAATTCTTTAGTGCATATCATTCACTGGCAATGATTACCGTCCCCCCAAAAGCAATGCAGCAATCGCACACGCACAATCTCGGTGATTTCTCATAGCGAGAAAAAGAATGGAACACAAGGCCAATCTGTCACCCGCCTTTCCCTCCCAACAAAAGTGCACTCACACCTGCATGCCTCCTCTCCTCGACTTTTTAGAGCAGCAGCCATCATGGACACTCGAGTAAAAAGTCACACCGCCATCATCAAAGTCATCACTCATCATCCCCAAACGCCCCTTCACCGCAAAACGCACTCGACAACCGGGAAGGCTCGAGAGACGCGGAATTGCAATGCGAGGGAGAGGAGCTTTGGATTAGAGGACGGGCTCGGCGGGTTTGGAGGTAAAGGAGAGATGGGTGTGATAACAGTCGGAGTTGCCGAGTTGAAGCCGAGCGTTTCGGGGAGGCGGTCGCTCCGTCCGAGTTCGAGTGTCCGACACACCATCGAATGGTGACTATCTTCCTTCTTTTTTTTTCGCTTCTTTGCCGTTGCCTACCAGAACCCTGTTTGTTGCATAGCAAGTTGTTTTCTGAATCTTGGTGTTACTGCAGAGTGTGTTCACTTTTATCAGTTCAGCGTTACCAAGAAAAAGGAATCGAACCATGCACTGACTATTCATTTGGCAAAAGAGTAGAGCATGTGCTGCATTCCTGACATGAACATTCGCCTTCTTGTGAACGCTCTTCTTACCAAGAAATACAATAGTCTTCTCGGCATTTTTGGCTCCCAATATTCGCCAAGAATCACATGCTAGCTTTACAAATCTAATGCTCTTTTAAAGTAGGAAATCACACGGCTGGTAGAGGCCGCCCTTTTCCTATTATGATATCTGAAATTGGAAGATAGCTCTCTGCCTCGCCGAGGTCTTAAACTTGGATTTAATAGCTTCTGGCACTAGAGGAATTGATGAAAAATAGTGAAAAACTCTGGTTCTTTTCTAGGATCAATTGTCCGCACTGTCAATCTTTCAAGGACATAATTTTGAACAAACATCATGATGGACCATGCTGTCCCAAGTTAAGAATGTTAAGCACAGATGGAATTGTCGTGCAATCACAGTGTCCTCGCCTCAGACATGGTAATGCATGCCTACAGAAGCCTAAGCCGGTGCATGGTCCTTCAGTTGCTGGCAATTTCCTCTCGAAAATTAGCGAGCTTTTGCTGGTGAAGCTTACTTCAGGTTTTGAATTCGATCTAAATAATTGATTCTTGCAGGCCAATATCTGATGTCTCCAGTGATCTCACCGTTGAAGTAGGAGCGACAACCTTTGCATTTCACAAGGTATGGAGGATTGAATTGGAGAACAACTTAAGGTTTTTTACTATCTTATGAGGAGAGAAAAGATCTTTAGTAGGTTTATCATTGAAACTTTTTTAAAGATGCCGGTTTGCTCTGAACCTACTCTTTCTAGAGAAATTAATGCAGAAAAATGAGATAAAGATAGAGCTCAAGTGTATGCCTTTCCATAAGATCATTGATACACAGAGTACGTTCCTTGCAGTTTCCTCTTGTTGCACGGAGTGGTCGGATTCTAAAACTGTTGGTGGATGCAAAAGAGTCGAAAGCCTCACGGATTAGTCTCCGGGATGTCCCCGGTGGTCCACAGGCATTCGAGATGGCTGCCAAGTTCTGTTATGGCATAAACATAGACATTTCTCTGTCCAATGTTGCAACGCTTCGCTGCGTAGCTCATTACCTGGAGATGACAGAGGAAATGGCTGAGAAAAACCTGACATACCGCGCTGAAGCATACATCAAGGACATGGTGCTACCGATCATATCCAGCTCAATCACTGTGCTTCATCACTGCCAAAGCCTGTTGCCCATCTCTGAAGAGATCAACCTGGTCATCAGGCTGATCAATGCCATAGCAAACAACGCCTGCAAAGAGCAGCTCACGTCAGGCTTATCCAAGCTCGACCGCAATTTTTCAGCGAAGCCCATTGAGGATGTGGAACCAGAGACGCCCGTGGATTGGTGGGGAAAATCGCTTGCAGTGCTAAGCCTTGATTTCTTCCAGCGAGTTCTGACGGCGGTCAAGTCGAAGGGGCTGAAACAGGACATGGTCAGCAAGATTCTGGTGAACTATGCCCATAATTCTCTTCAGGGCCTCATCCTTAGAGATCCGCATTCTGCAAAAGCGAGTTACTCGGACTTGGAATCGCAGAAGAAGCAAAGGGTGATCGTGGAAACGATAGTCAGCTTGCTTCCGACACAGTCGAGGAAGAGCCCTGTCCCGATGGCATTTCTCTCTAGCTTGCTGAAAATCGCCATCGGAGCATCCACCTCCACTTCTTGCAGATCCGATCTGGAGAGGCGGATTGGCTTGCAGCTGGACCAGGCCATTCTCGAGGACATCCTCATCCCCGCAAATTCACACGGGAATGGGCAAAGCCTAATCTACGATGCGGATTCGATCCTGAGGATATTCTCCACTTTCTTGAACTTGGATGAGGACGAGGACGACGAGGACAACCAGCTGAGGGATGAAAACGAGATGGTTTGCGACTTCGAGAGCCCTGGATCCCCGAAGCACAGCTCGCTTGTCAAGGTTTCCAAGTTGTTGGACAGCTATCTTGCCGAGGTCGCCCTCGATCCCAACTTGATGCCGTCCAAGTTCATAGCACTTGCCGAACTGCTTCCCGACCACGCCCGAGTCGCGAACGATGGGCTCTACAGAGCTGTCGACATCTTCCTCAAGGTCAGGATCCTTATCCTTCCTATTCTTGCACCAAAACATTCTGCAATACAATTCCATTTAAACTGTACGCCGAAATGATCACATTTTGCGGATTCATAGTCCACTTGCTCGCACATCTCGTTGCAGGCTCATCCAAACATCAAGGACTCTGACCGCTACCGCCTGTGCAAGACTGTCAACTGCCAGAAACTGTCGCAGGAAGCCTGCAGCCATGCCGCCCAGAACGAGAGGCTCCCCGTGCAGATAGCGGTCCAGGTCCTGTACTTCGAGCAGATCAGGCTGAAGAGCGCGATGAGCGGTACGGGCGGGCCGCACCACGGCAGCCAGTTCTTCTTCGGGTCAGCCAGCATCGGCGGCGGGGCCGGCCCGTTCCCGCACCGCTCGGGGAGTGGTTGCGGCGGGAGCGGGGTCATATCGCCGCGGGACAACTACGCGTCGGTGAGGCGGGAGAACCGGGAGCTGAAGCTGGAGGTGGCCAGGATGAGGATGAGGCTGACGGACCTGGAGAAGGACCACGTCTCGATGAAGCAGGAGCTCGGGAGGCCGCACCCGGCGAGCAGGCTGCTGAGGTCGTTCACCAGGAAGCTGAGCAAGCTCAACGGGTTGTTCCGCATGAGCTCCGCCGGGGGGCTGGGGCCGGGGCTGCAAGGGAGCAAGGCGAACTCGGAGACCGGCTACTTGTTTCAGAACCACAAGCGGAGGAACTACTCGTTTTCTTGAACCCTACGTTCGAGCATTTGCCTTGTTTCTTATCGGGTCTAGTCTACCTTCGAGAGTGTATAGCATTCACAGTATCATACTATCATCTGTATCTCATCATCGTCGTCTTCTTCCGTGCTCAATTGTTCATAAATGTCGAACGAAGTCGGATGAAATTTATTAATAATGTTTTCGAAGGAAACCTGTCAACAACAGGACTCCGTGGCCCAATGGATAAGGCGCTGGTCTACGGAACCAGAGATTCTGGGTTCGATCCCCAGCGGAGTCGACTTTACGTTTTTACCTCTTTTGATGGCCAATTTCCTTTCTCGTGTAAAAGGACATGAGTAGTCTATGACATCCTTATATTTTTGACTTTATTTTTTCTCTTTTAGTGGCAAATTTTAGTGGCCTTTCTCATGGCAAATAATACAAAGATCCTTATATTTCCAAATCGTTTAATATGTTTCATGAACTTTTTGTAGATATTTAATTTAGTCCTTGAATTATATGAAAAATGTTTAACTTTGTCATTTTATTTTTTTATAAGAAATTAATACAAATAGTCCATGGACTTTTCACTTTATATGCAAAGTGATTCCTGGATTTTTAATTTGTTCGACGTGGTCATGGAACTTTTTATACATATTCAGTTTAGTCCATAAAGTATATTAAAATATTCAATAATGTTGTTTCATTAATTTAAATTTAGGGACCATATTCAATATTTTCACATATTTTAGAGACTAAGTTGAGAATGTAAAAAAATTTTGGGATCACATTTCATATTATATATTGAGATAAAATTCTAAGATCATATTAAATAAATTAAATGTTTCACTTTATATATTGGATCAAAGTCCGAGATTATTTGTGCGGTTATCCTCGTTTTTTGATTTGGGCTTTTGCCCAATAGCTCATTATACTTCTCCCGTGGGCTTTTGAGAGGATTGAGCTGAAGGGAGATATCCAAGAACGCCGTCCGTCCGTCCGTCCGTCCTTGCTTCTTCCTCCTTGGAATCTTTGTTTCGCCGCACGTACACAGCGCGGTGCAGCTTCTGCGGCGATCGGAACATCGGAGAGCGAGAGAGAGAGAGAGAGAGAGAGAGAGAGGGATCCACCGCCACGCAATGTCGTTCTCGCGCCTGCCCAGCTCCTTTCCCCTTTCCCGTTTCTTCAAGTAAGCGATTCGATGATCTCGCTTCGACCCAATTGCGTTTTATCTTCTTTTTTTTTCCTTCTGCGTGATTGCGACTGAGCAAAGAGTTCTGGGGTCAGTTGGTCGTCGAATTTCTGGGTGTTGAGTCGGTTCCGGTTATAAAGGTTTCTGATTTCCTTTCTGGTTCTGTATCTGCTCGATTGGGCATGCTCAGTCAGACCAGTTACCTCTTCTTTTTTCGTGCTTTTATGAATGTTGCTTGGTGTTGTTCCATTCACATCGAGAAGAGCCCCAGTTGGAACAAATGGGTTTTCCCGAAAATGGGAAGACGGATGGAGAAAAAAGGGAGGAGGATGAATCAGTGATTGTCGGGAGGCATGGTGGATTGTGGGGCATGAGTTGCAATGGCGGGAAAACGTATGCCCGTGTAATTCTTCCGTGGGTCGAATCGGATGTTTAATTGTTGGAATGATGGTTGGACAGACTTGAAGGCGGTTGCGCCAGGCCGGGAGGACTTATGTGCTAATCAATTTCTGCATGAAGCTTGGCAGCTTTCACTTGCTGCATTGTATCGTTTGGTCTAAGAACGGAGCTCATAACATTGGGGGTTTTAATTTCTGGGAGAGAAATTGATGTCCCGTGGTGTGGACAATGATCTGATCAGGAAATCATCGAGAGAGAGATTGATCTTTCTGTATCTAGCTTTTCTTCCTGATATTGATGAGCCACGTTTAGTAGTGTTTTTGGATGTTATAAGGTGGGAATGTTGTCGGCCTATGCTTGAGCCTTTTAAAAATGGCTAATTGCCTTTGAGTGTGATAGTTGATTGTTATCCTTTCCCCTTGGTTGTCTTTTCAAGATGAAATTATGGATAATCAATCTCGTGTCCTTGTGCTGGTTCATGGAGGACTTCAACAATTCTCATTATGGCAAGTTGCTACTTGACCCTGAACAAAAGCCTTTGTTTTGCATGAGTAGGCTTGTTAGTTGTAGAGGTTAAAGTGACACCGCCAATATTATGTAATGTGCGGTCGGCTAATCCCTTTTCCCCCTTGTTTTTGCTGATGCATTTGCAGTTTCCAGTTTGTTAATATTCCTGCTATAGCTATGGATGGTCTCAACCTTTTGGTTCTTGGTTTCTACTCTCGTTCTTTATCTTTTGATTTTCCCCTTTCCACAGGCAGTTGGAGCAAGAAGCGGAAACAGTAGTGAGGGTGTTGCAGCCTGGACCTTTGGGAATCATAGAGCACAAGTTCTCCAGCGAGGAGATAAACGAGGCCAATGCCACAGTCCGCCGGGCAGTAGAAGCTTGGAGAAGAAGCGCCGAACTAGAGAAAAGAAACCCATTCTTGAGAGATTATATCGAATCGTGAGGGAAGGCCCACGTGTAAGCTTCTTCTGATTCTCTGTTCAGAGTGTGCACACAACACTCTACTTCCCACAAGATCCATTTCATTGCCGATTTGATAGGTAGCAATTGTTGATGGTAGGAATCATAGAAGTAATGGGGGAAGGCATGCTTGTTCCTCTTCTATGAGGGGAAGGCATGCTTGTTCCTTCTTTTCCAGCCCACTTACTAAACTGACTATTATGTTTACTGACAGATGCATGCGCCATGCATTTTTTTGCTGGTTAACAAAGCACATAAAAAAATTGCAAACTAAGTTGCGCTTGCTTTTGCCCTTAAATTAGGCAGTGAATGGCTATATGCTAACCTTTGAGGGGGTGCCTGATATTATTATCTAAATCTTATGTGGTCCACCAAGCTTTAGTGTAAAAATATAGCGCAAAACCGGAGGTACCTTTCTGAGTTGCATCATTGCTGGTTTGATCTAATCTTTGCCCCACTTTCTTTTACAGATTCATAATGGGAAAAAGAACACGGTAGCATCTACCCGGAATGGGTAATTCGCCGTGGCCGACATTCCTTGACCCGAGAAACTGGTGAAAATGCTGTCCGTCGATTCTACTTTGAAAAAGTAGACTCTCTTCTTGAATGTTCTCTCCCTCTAGGTCCTCTACAACTTTGCATATGGATAACATTGGATTGGAGATGTGATGCTCTGTCTTGCCTCCTTCCATTCTCGGCGGGTGGTGTAAGATGTTTAATGAAGCATTGCATAGTGTTTTCGCTTCGAATGTACGCATCTACATTAGAGTGCATGTCATCATGTGTTCAAATTACGCATGTCTAAATCGATTCCCATTCGGAGTTTGATCCATGTGAACCATTAAAGGAGATGAGTTTTGCCATGGAAAGCATTCTATCAACTACATCTGATACATGAATTATCAGCAATGTATGGTGCTCAATGCCATCTGAGCAATGGATATTGAAAAGACTAACAATGGATTTATCATACTGCGTATTACAATTGATGGCCAAACGAGGTCTGGTGATGGTAGTTGTCAATCACATACATGATGCATTTCCATGAGTTTTCTGCATTAGCAATCTAAGCACACGAGTGAGGATAAAATAAGAATTGGAATGATCATGCATCATATATGCTCGTGATTCTTCTTGACACAAATGATTTTGAGATGACAACATATTTCTTGTTAAATCGTAAGGTTTATACCTCGATAGTACATAATAAGAGGGATTGTGTAACATAAAGATTCCGCTGGAACTGTTCGTTTGTTATTGTCAATCCCATTATTGGGATTGCGCATTTTGAAACAAGAACCCTACTCATGTGAAAGTTATCTATATATCTAGCAAAAACATCATCATGGTGATGGTAAAAAATTATCCAAAAAGCCATGAACTTATCACATGGCGGCCGATTCAATTATTAACTTTTCGCTTTTGCCAATTTGGTTCTAGAACTTTTGATGATTTGTCAATATCGTTCTTTCTACGTGGTTGGTGTTAATGTCAACAATCTTCTGCCAAAATTGGTCAGAAAGGTAACATTTGCAATTTGTTCAAAGGTAGGATTGATCGCATCAAATTAAAGAATTTAGGATCAAAATAGTCCATGTACAATAAATTTATGATATTTTTGGAAAATTACCCCTGATGGCAGCGCAACGGTGGCTAAATAGATCCGAGAAAGGGAAATCGGGGCGTTTGTCTTTTTTCTTTTTTGAAGCTTTTGGTCTTGATAGCACGTTGAAGAAGAGAGGCTTATGCCATATGAAAAAGCTTTTACTTCATTTAGGAAGATGAATTCATTTTCCTAACTTTAAGCCCAAGATTTTCCCCAAATACTTGTCTCGACTATTGATGATGGAACGTACACCGACGGGCCTAACTTTTTGCTTCTTCTCGTTCGGCGCTCGGTAGGTCAGCAGTCAGCACGAAAAGCCGTTGTCAACAAGCCTAACTTCCTTGTTATAGCCAATCAGATTTCAATAATACCGCTACTAAAACACACATGAATTTCCAAATTAAGCGAGGTTGTCCGTGACTCCGTCACGATCGATTGAACGAGTACGATTTGGAATCCTGCTTGCTTTGGTGGTGAAATCACACCGCCTCCATTACGTGTCTTCTTCTAGCCAAAAAGAGTTGCATGCGCCGCTCAACGTTTGGTTAAGTCTATGGTACGACAGAAATTGGGGCATATACAATCCAAAACTTCAAAGGACGAAATTGCATCGATACCTTTGTGCCGATAAAGCTAGAGGAACTGGGGATCAATTCGGATTGCCGGTTGTTTGTACGAGCGCGATGTATAAAAATAATCAGATTTGATGGGTCTCATATGCTTGAAACTCGAATAACTGATTGTTTTTTGGTGCACCTGTTATCTATATTCGATGTGAGCTAAACCTGATCAGGAGCCCTATTTGGTTGCATCGGGTCTGTGTGAGTTTGATACACTTTTCACTGTTATGTGATTTGCATACCGGGTGAGACTCCCGAATTCTCTTTTTTATCGCAAGACTTTTATTAATGAGGTGGCCCGAGAATCATCTCACAGTGATCCTTTTGGATTGACGAAGATCTCTTTATTCTAAGAAATTCCCGAAATCGATATTCATTCGCCCGCATAAATTTAACTTGACGCACATATCATTCGATGCCATGAGATTACATTTAGAGCGATGCAATGCAATTTTAACACTAGAAATTCACTTCATCACCTCAAAAACCCTAATCTAGAGCGACAACAAGGGACTTCCCATACCTAAAAAGACCTCAAGAAAGCAAAAGAAAAAGAAAAAGAAAAAGGAAAACCAGAGAAGAAGGCTGTTCATCTTGCCATAACGTGCAGCCATTAGGGTTAGAAAGCAAAAGCTACCCAAAAGTCCGAATTTCCATATTCGCAATACAATCTGACTCGCGTACGTTAGACGTATTAACGTTATTCTAAGCGAAAAACCGAAGGAAAGATGCAAAGGACCTTTCAGCCTCTATACCCAAATGGCTCTGGCCTCTCGGAGGAGAGGGACCAGGGTCCCCCGCACCTGGTGGCTCATGAGCTCGTTCGCGCCGCCGATGTACTTCTGGCCGATGAACACGGTAGGGACGACCTCGCTCCGCCCGAGCTGGACCAGCGCCCGCTCGATCTGGTTCCTGTTGGGCATCAGGTCAAGCTCGTACACCGTCAGGTTCGCGCCGTAGCTCTGTATCAGGGACTTCACGGTGTGGCTCATGCAGCACGTGCTCCTGCTGAATATCACCACCGGCTTGTCCTTCACGAGCCCCGCCAGCGTCCTGTCCATGCCACCCGACGATGAAGAAGATGACGTACCTGGAATCTTGAGATAATAGCTTGTGTATGAGAGATCGTGTGCTTTCTAGCTCGTGCTTTGAGGTCTGCCTGTGATGAAATGGCTTGGCAATGAGGTCCTTTTATAGAAATATTCATCAGTTGCACAGTGGGTTCACTTGCTTGGGCCGCTTATCTTTTTGGCAATTTAACTATGGCTTTTTCGCAAAGAATAACAGTAGAGATAAAAAGGGTTTATTTACAATCTCCATAGGGGGCGAACAATATATTTGGTCTCGACGCCGTACGTCAGATCGATTCCTATATCGGCCTCATGATTAAGTGACGGCAACCTTTCTGCCGCAAGTTGCAATCTCCTTTAGCTCGATGCACAGTGTATACAGAACA
This sequence comes from Corymbia calophylla, assembly GCA_014182845.1. Lineage (NCBI taxonomy): Eukaryota > Viridiplantae > Streptophyta > Magnoliopsida > Myrtales > Myrtaceae > Corymbia > Corymbia calophylla. The sequence continues at coordinate 9,810,227 of CM024700.1, forward strand.
TATATTTTAGGCCATGTGGAAAAGAAGGAACTGGTTTTGTCATTTAGAACTTGAAAGAAAGGGAATATATTCCCATGCATGCAGTTTTTTTACGTGGCCTGAATTGAGGACGTATTGTCACGATGAGCCGATGAGGAAGAAAGATCCTAATCGATCGGATATCTCTCCAGAATGGCGATCTGGTGTCTCGTGGCATGCAATGAGTATCACACTTGCAAACTTAATGAATATAAAAATGGGTGATGCCCATCTTTCTTTTTTTTTTGGCAACTCACCAATCGAAAGATTAGTTGGTAAAGGTTTTTTTTTCCAAAGTTTAGATGGAGAAAAAATGTGGTCATTGTTAAGGCGTACCTGCGAATGTGTTGGGTGAAAAAAAGTCATAGGTCGGAAGCGTGATATAATGTGAAGCAGTCAATATATTATAATTGGCTCATCAATCATGAGCTTAAACTTTTAAGTAAAAGCAAATCCTACTAAATATATTAACAGGCTCAGACTTGGATTCTTTTTTAGTAATGTCCTTGGGTACAAGTACCGGTTTTTGCTGCATTGACCTAATAAGTGGCGTAAGAGCTGATGGTTGATTAGTGACCACTCCTAATATGTAGCAGCTTCTCGTTGAACTTGGCCAGGCCAATAGGGGTTGAAGGGCGGATATTATTCATGTTAAAATCTGTTAGACTTGACTGGGCCAAGGTTGAGATTCAACTTGAGATAATGTCGATGCAAAATGATATCTAGATTAAGGGAGAGTGGGAGAACGTGTTATAGTTGGCTAATAAATTATTACTTAAAACTTTTAAGTGAGGATTGGTTTATCCAAATATGCAATTAATAGACTTGGACCTAAGCTCTCCTTTGAATCTTTGTAAGGGAAGAAATAGGACTTCTACTGCACATCCCAAACAGTCCTTAATAGATAGTGAGGTAGTCTTATGATTCTAGTGGATGTTTTTATGGTCGCTCTCCCGTGAACTAGGCTACATCAATTAAGTCGCATAAATTTTCGTGCTATTTCATCTCTCCTTCTTGATCATTGCTTTTGCCATCAATTACGCCATGGTGATTAGCTGTCAATCGTTTATGATATCAGATCTGTTCTTAAAAGAAAGAGAGTATGCTTCTAGCTACAAACTGTACTTTGTCATTTGCTTTCTGATTTTTGATTTGTTTTGCAATTGTTTGTAATTTGCTAGGCTTGAAAGCCTTTTGTGTACCTCTTAAGTACTATTTTGATATATGAGTGGCATCTTCCTTTTGACCGAAAAAAAAAAGATTAGTTATTGATCATGGAATCTAATGCTTACTTTAGTCTCTTGAGGTATTATCATTTCCTTAAAACCTCGACACCAAACTTGTTATAATGGATTATAAACTCATTTCTCAACCATATTTGATAGGTTGAGTTGTCATATGAGTTAGTTATACTTGATCCGACCAATCTTGACTCGATAGACCTGTTTGATGGGTCTACTCAACACATACATATACTCTTAATCTTTTTAACATTTGAGCCACAAGACTTTACCACTCAAACTGTGATATGTACTCATGACATCAAAACAGTGTGTTAACCCAAAAACCCAACACATACATTGCATAATTTTGCATTATTCAAGAATTCGAATCTTGACACTTACTCTCATAATTTGCATTTATAGGCAGAAAGTACGTTTATATAATTCTCGAAAAAAGGGTCGAAAATAAAATTAGGAAGCCTACGAGAATATGATCTTCAACCAAAAAAGTGTAATAAATCCAAGTGGTCATCACCTATTCAGAAAATATGCTGAAGCCAAAGATGCTTTGCTTCATCTTACTGGCTTTGCACATATACCTATATATAACGAATTGAAGTAAACCGAAAGATGAAGGAAAGTGAGACAAAACATGAGATTCTAAGGAAGCCTTTGCCTTTAATGGAATGGTAAAGTCCCACTGATTGTCTTATTTACTGAAAAATATAAGAAAAATCACAGGTCAAAAAAAAAAAAAAACGTCCGTACGAGAAGAAAAATATATTCCTATGAAGGCCCCACAACCTTATCGTTGCTTCTGCACATCTCGCGGGTTGCTGGATTTGGTAAGAGAATATTCTGCTGAGCCTCAGTGCTGATATATTCGTCGCATAAAAAGGAAAAGGAAAAAATGGGCATTCAACGTCTGCATATTGTAATCGTGTTATTCTGCACAGTAGTAGCAATTGGCTTATGGACTGAACGATTGGTCGGTATTATCTAGGCCAATCATAACTGAAATTTCCGGTGAGATAATGGGAAAATATCTACCATGTGGACGAAACCCATCAAGACGTTGATCATGCAGGCATCAACCGGGACACTAGATGATGGTATTTAGTAATTCTACAATGAAGTAAAAGAAAATTTCCAAATATATCAATTATATTGCCCCCTCGAGTGAATATTTTGCAAAACTTCTTGTCTCGCTGGCCCTTATATGAGTTTTTATGTCTGCCAAAGCACATAGTCATTAGTCTATGACACAATTGGGGAAAATTGCCCAGTCAATTCTAAGCATATTGTATGGATGCCAATTTGAACTCGAGCTTTCAAATTTTGCCAATTTAGTTGCAAACCTTTGCATAAAATTTTAATATAGTCCTTTCAATCAATTTTTCACGGAAAATTGCTAATGACAATGTGCTGCATTGAATGGCTAATGATGAATGGACCATCATGTCAGTAATTTTCGGTAAAAAGTGACCAAAATGATTACATTATAATTTCATGCAAAAAATTAAAACTAATTCACAAATTGAAAAGTTTAGGACTGAATTGATATCTATATAATATATTTAGGACTGATTGGATACCCATATAATTGAGAAAATCAATCGAGGTAACTAGGCAATAATGGGGCAATACAAGAAACTTTGGGCAGAGTGTCATGAAAAAGTTATGCATAATAGGTAAAATATCCACCCACAATGATGTAAAAAGTAGGGATTATACTTTACAAACCAATTAGTCTCCCCTTGGGTCATCTTAGAACTAATTGTGTTCAATCGTGTGCAATCCAAATTTAATCATGTATGTAAAGTCGAGCATACTCGAACGGTTTGCTTTTAAAGTCCAAACCCGATGGAAAATGACATGCACAATATTCTGAAATCTTGCAAATGGCATTCTCTGATATGTGATTGTCTAATTGGATAGATGAATGAAGGTGGTCAACAAATAAAAGATGAAACATGTTCAAATCAATTAAGCAAAAAGATGAGAACCCTAAAGCCACGTGCATCATGCCATGGTGTATGTTGAGTGTGTCTCGAGTTTGGGCCTAATGGTTCGGAAGGATTGAATCCTAAAGATGTCGTGAGGCATCCAAGGATAAATTGTGTTGAGGTTGTCTCATATTGGTTGTGGAGAAAGTTAGTGGTCAGTTTATAAGTGTGAGGAAAAATCTCACCATTTGAGCTAGTTTTTATGGTGAGAAAGGTCAAAGACCATGCATCACTAGTATCAAAGCTTAGTTTACCAACAAGTCTAAACCCAACAGTCACATAGAAGAGTTACGATTTGTTATGACTTTGACCTAGGGCTCGATGTGTGAGGGGGAGATATTGTTGAGGTTGTCTCGAGTTGTTGTGGCTCTGATTGATGGCCCAATGTGTGAAGGGGAGATTGTTAAGGTTTTCATGAGTTGTTGTGGCTTTGACCGAGACATAATGTGTGAGGAGGAGATTGTTAAAGTTGTCCCAGGTTGTTGTGGCTCTAATCTAGGACCCAATGTGTGAGGGAAAATATCATTGAGGTTGTCCCACATTGATGGACAATGGCTGTGGAGGGGTAGTGGTCGGTTTATAAGCTTTTGAGCTAATTTTTGATATGAGAGAGATCTAAAACCACCCAATAAATTGTGCATGCCCCTAATTATGGGCAACCATAGGCCCATTATGGTCATACTATGGTCGCCCATAGTTGGTAGAGCCTTGGGCGCATGGAATGGGCGATCGGCTCTTGAAAATATGAGACTTAAGTTCCTATTTTGTGACATTCTACTAGAATTACACTTGAAAGCCTTTTGAGGGTATCAATAGGGTTCTCTCTTTGAGTTTTGAGAAGAAAATATTATGAGAGATTGTGTGAAACATTGGGAGAAAATTGATTTGGTGTGATCAGAGTTAGAATTTAAATTGGGAACAATCAGAGATTGGGATTGAGAGACATAAATTATTTGTGCCTGCCCCTATTTTTCTCGATCATTTCTCTTTTATCTCACAATTGTGGTGGATTGCAAAATCTTGCTGTGCGATGGGGATGGACCATCAACACTAGACAAACAATATTCATATCACATGCGATGCATCCACATACGGATAACTACTTACAACATCACTAATTATGCTCTCATACGATCTTTTTCTTTGTAGGATTTTGGAGAAGCATGCATCATCATTTTCAGCTCCAACTCAATGGGCTGCAATTCCTTCGCTGTGTACGCTTGCTTTACACTTGGCTCAAGTAGCTTAACGAATCATTGATTCAACTGAACAAAAGGAGATAAAAATACAGAGACAGAAGATAAGATTGTTTTACTGATTGCGAGAATGTCTGAATATTACATGGATCCATCTAATCACCAAAAGTAATGCCCACTTCGTCCTCTCTTCTCTATTTCTTTTTTCCTTATTTTTATTTAGCATTCGAGCCACCTAATCGAATCAGGGAAGTGACGCCAAATGCGTCCACTTTTCTCCTCTGTATGGAGATAAGAAAAGTTGTCTAATATGCCCTTTCCTTGAAAAGACGCATCATGTAATTTTTCCAAAGGCCAGATTCTGCCACGTACTGCAGCGTCGAAAGTCAGACCATGTATGACACGTGGTTTAAATAGTCCTTCCTTTTCTTTTCTTTTTTCCGTCTATCAAATATTTAAAGAGCCAATAAGCATTGGCATATATGAAGAGCCAAAGATTTAGTAAGAAGTATTTACAGTAAAGTTTCTGATAAATCTAAAGTTGCTCGAATGACGAGGCAACATGGGAGAAATTGGAACTTGACCGTAGCATCAGGTTAAGGTAGTTTCAAAAAGAAAAAACGAAAAAAAGAAGCTAAAACCCTACTTTTTCTTCGATTTCCTTTTGTTGGTATTGAAGTATCTGTCGTCCTTCGGAAACTATCATTTCATGAGTTATGTAATCCCTCCATTCTTCTTATACCTTAGCAATTGGTTGAGGACACCAATGTTCGTGCATTTATGGCAGGCTTAAGAGAATATACACGTGCGGTAGTTCAAGCCGTAATCTTGAGAGAAGAAGATCGACACTTTCATGATTTGAGCAAGATTAATAGTTTTTTCTTATTACTTGTGGTAGAGATCCTCTAAATTAGGTGTACATTTGCATTTTTCCCTAAAAAATGTGACACCTTAGCAATACATCGAAAGAGCTAGACACAGCCACATCCTCTCACTTTCTCGGCCACCCAACCAAAGCTAAGGAGGTGAATTGTTTTAGGGGATCCTAAATTGGAGATTGCTTAAGGCCAGCAACCTCGGACAGGAAATAGCGACATTTGCTCGTGAGGAGAGGGAGAGAGGGAGGGGCGGTCTTGTAGAGAGTTGACGGGTAGCGGTGGAGGCAGCAAGTGTGCACGAACACTTTGGAAGGAGAGGAAAAAAAAAGCAAATAAAGGAAGAAATAGAAAAAATAACAAATTTCAATTGTTCAAATCAAATTGATCTATATATTCTCCCTAGGGGATACATTCGAAATGTAAATTATGTTTGCAAATGAAGAGAATTCAAACCTTCTTTTATGATTACACTAATAAAATTTATTTGTCCAAATCAAAAGATTACATTCGCGCATCGAAGGGAAGTAGGAAAGCTAGACTCATCCGAATCGTATCGGAATCCTTGGATAGCAAGTAAAGAAACTAAGCTGGAGTCCATAGATCTTTAGCACGACTCCCTTAGCTCATGAGAACACCAAAGTCCACTTCAGTGGTATTCCTACACTATACAATGTACATGAACCTAAAATTTCCAGTCCGAGGTGGGCTCCTGGCATCGAAGAGGGAGATTAGGGTTTCTTGGTTTTTGCAAATCAAAGCATTCCTATGCGCTTTATTCGCTCGTCTCCTTTCTCCATGAGCTACGGCCGCGTGCGATAACCAAAGATCGAATTTAGATTACTTTTTCGTCTCATCTGACGTGAATTTCTCTGCAAAAGGGTGATCAAGGTCAATTGCACATTGCTGGAGCATTTGATCGGCCCCATCTGATGCTTTTCTTCAAGACAAAGCTGGGTTTTCATGCGGCGAGAAACACGACATTGTGACTCCACGATGGAGCTGAGATCTTCTCGTGGTGTGAACATAATGCTTTGGAAGAACCAAATCTCGAGGATGATGATCTTGTCATTATCCACGCAGAGCCATGATATCCACAAAAGTAGAAGTATTTATGGTTTTTGTGTCGGGGGAGATTCCTTGGAGACAGGATGAGGGTATATATATATCTTTAGCAAGGGAGGCGCCTTTATGTCTTTCTCACGCGATTCACTAATCCTTGTGATATTTTTTAGGGAAAAAATGACTGATGTACGACGGATATATGATATACGAGATATGTAAATTGCATCGTTTGTCTAATCAATTGTTATCTGTTTTAATGAATGTACGATGATGAATGGGGATGTTTGATTTGATGAATGACATCAAGCTGCCTTCTTTAATTACATTCTAGTTTTGTTCCCCCGATATTGGTAAACGGGATTATCATTTGAAAAGTTCTAAATTTCCTGTACAAATATCAATTTAATTTAAAAATTTTCAATATGGTTAATGTAGATCTAAACCTTTCAACAATGTTCTGACTTAGCATATCTAACCAATTTAGATTGGAAACGATGACGGTCTAGTCAATGTCCTACTTGGTAGGCTAGTGAACGACATGGATGATCTTAAATAAAACGATATAGTTTTGAGTTTATTTTTTCTTTATTTTTCTTTCTTTATCTTATTCTTTCCTTCTATATTGTTCATCTTCTTCCCATCGCTGGAGCCTTGGTGATGGCTTGTGATCCTCACCATTCACAGGTGAGGGATTATCCCAAATATGGTTGTAGGTCATCACTCACAACTCTCGATGCCCTCGCCTGCATGATCTTACCTAGATTCGATCAATGGTTGTTAGCCATTGTTGAGGCCTCAGCAACCCCTAGTACTTTCAAGGAAATAAAAACAATGAGGAAAAAAAGAAGAAGAAAAAATAGCAAAAATTATAATATTTCTCAAAACGACATCATTTTGGGTGAAGTCAATCACATTAGGTTGATGGCGGTACCATGTAAGATGGTCAATAACGACTGGACTGCCATGTTAGTGACTTTCGGAGTAAATTGGCGTAATGGACTACATCGAAAAATAATGAGAATGTTTGGACTATATTGACTAAATTATAAAGCTAAATATTGAATTGGCAACTATTAGGCCTATAACGGGTGGGTTGGATCGAGTTGAAAGTCGAAAATGATCCAACTTAAATTGACATATTTTAACTAATATTGATTCATTTTTATACAATACAATTTTAGCAACACATACTTGAACTACGCCCGATCCAAACGAGGCTCTTATTTATAGTATTTTCTTTTCCTCCTTAAATTGTAACCTTTGAAAAATGGGTGACTCCATGATTTGGCTCGTCAAGTCAACAAGGGAGCTTAGTACTCAGATCATGTGTGGACCTGAGCATGAGCATTGGGGTCTTAGATTCAACTTCGAGGGACTTGGCGTAGCTTCCACAAATATAGGCCCAATCTACATGGAATTGGCCCAAACATCAAAGGACTAGGCTGGTTGCTAGTGATTTGGGCGAGGGTGCAAAGGACCAAGGCTTGCCCTCAAGGGACCCAAGCTCCATGGACTTAGGCATGGGCACTAGGGTCTTGGGCTCGATCTCAAAGGACCTAGGCCCCACCTTTGTAGACCTGGTCATCAAGGAATCAAGCTCTACAATGGCAATGATTCAGCTAGGTTTCATCCATGATTGATAACTAGTCATGTAACTATGTTGTCAAGATTTTTGATAGTATTGAAATGCTTGAAAGAAAACTCGGGGAAATGCCTAACAAGGTAATTCGATACAAGTTCTTTCACGCAAATTGAGAGGGCATTTACTAGGAAACCCTGCAATACATGATTCACATGTCGAACCACATTAGTATTAGCCGATTAGAGATCCCTACTTTATAGTTGAACACTTCATTCATTAATAAACTAAATTTGCTGGGCTTTTTAGACTGAGTTGGGCCGCTCTTGATGGGCCAATCCAACCCAGCCAATGATCAATGCAAAGTTCCCCGAGTTAAACAGTTAACAGGAGTCACAAATTACTCCTCTTGGTTTTTGAGCATTCATCCAAGGCCGCACAAAAACCTAACTCTGGACCTTATTATTGTTATTTTTGTAGCAAGATTCATGTAAAAGTCAATTATCATTTGAGATTGACTACTTACAAGAAAAATAGGATTATATTTTCATTCATACTTAATTTGAGAGAGTTCAAGGGAATCCCCTCAAACCTCTAATTGGTGGGTTTCAAGTTATGGATATCACACATATGCAAACTTAAGTAACTATAATTATGGGTGATGTCCTTTCTTGTAATTTACATTTAAGACGACAACCATTTGAGGAAAATGTAGCCCTTCAAAATATGTAAGTGTTGGTATCTAAAAGCATTTAATAATTAATATAAACAATTTCACTTATAAAAAATGATTTCTATTTTATGCAAGGGTGAATAAATTACTTATTAGCGTATGATGTGTCATTCCCACATCTTTTCTAATTGATGGGTAACATATATGGACGTCACTCACCATTAATTTTCGTTAACATGTGCTAGTGTTTATAACTTGTAATATACAAATTAGCTAGAGATATCATTGGAGGATATATTCTCAAATTAAGGATAGAGGAAAAAATAGCTCTAACCATGCATCGTTAGGATACTAGTGTATGTGTACTAGCAAAAGAATAGTGAGTATAAAATTTTTTCCCACAATATATTATTTCCATAGGCCAAAAGCAATAAGAACAAAGTCATGTTTTCCCCTATTTCTAGTTAGAGAAATTTCCCTTGGACCATACATTTGATTAATGGGTTATAAGTTATGAATATCAGTCATATGCAAATTTAACTAAATATAAATAGACCGATATCCCTATTTGTAGCCTACTAAACGGAAGATTGGTTGGAAGAAAATATGGCTTATAAAAATAAAAAAAATGCGCCCACCATACCATAAATCTAATCGAAGTTGGATATACTTTACTTCGACCAAATACGTTCTCAAAAAATTCATGTTCTCCTCCTCTCTCTCTAAATTTCGGTTCTGCCTTTCTCCATGGTTGACAAATTCTGATCAATAAGTGACATGGATTTCTGATAAATTAAAAATTTAGATGATACTAAGAATCGGGTAATCTTTTCCCAAGTTATTGCCTAAAAGAAAATTCATTTCATCAAAAAATTAACAAACTCTATCCCTATCTCTATCTCTATCTCTATCTCTATCTCATCCGGCCCACAAAAGTTGATCCAGCGAGACTGTTCGGTGCATGATATACTGGGCTCCAATAACAGTATTGTGATATATATCATGCTTGTAGATTTAGCTTGCCTATCCAATGCTACCCCATGCTGAATGTTACCCCCCTTTTTAATTGAACTTATTCATTGATAATAGTCTTCTTAAACATATTCACAAATCTCATTCCTTTCACAATTGTATAATCAAATGGTCGCACTTCAAATCCAAGCACGATGAACTTATGAAAATATAACGTAGTAAGACAAAGGGTCCATAAACTATGGTAAATACACTTCAATCCCACTGATTGCAAAAGCTTAGGCTCAATTATATTTTTTGTAGTGAAAATGTAACTTTCGGGCAAGTATAGACGGATGCATTTATTATGTATGCCTCAAAACAGTAACTTGACGCAACACTTTGATGTATAGCAGATTAACAGAGTATATGATAGAATTTCCGGGGTTTTCTCTTACAAGGTTATAAGCCAACTTTTATGTCTCGTGATCGAAAATTAAATCAGGTTTAATATACCGATTCATTCAATACACTACGTCATGTCTAATAGAAAGATTTGTACATCAATCTTAATGATCACTTGATCTGTATCATGCCCACGTGGTAGCAACTTACTATATAGGCCAAGCAGGATCCGAAGTATCCGCCTCATTGGGAAGTGCTCAAGTCCAACTTAAATTCCTACGTTCAGTGATGCAAAAAAGGGTCTCGGACACAGTCGCCAATAGAAACGCCCGTGACTTTACTCTTTCTTGTCTGTTTCTTCTTCTGTAGCATCATCAGCGACACTAAATGCAGAACAAATCATCCAAATTTATGCCAGATTGTATATATTTTATGCCGGAGATTGGTTTATATCCAATTGTTTAAGAATGCACAAAGGGCAGGGAACTTTCCCGTTCATTGGATGATACGGACAGGCCTCGCAGATACATATGTGCATATTGCACAAATACAACACACGTATATTTACTGATTCAGATGTATATGTTTTGTCGTGAAAAGCTGTTTAACTTTACCATTTAAAGTTTACTCGTATGAGAAAGATTATTTATACGATTGATAGGGGACATAGCAAAGGTGGGCAGGGTGGAAAATGAAGCCAAATTTTTTGTGACCACATATGTTGTCGGTAAAAATCGAGTCAATGTCCGAAAAGCGTGTCAGTATAAATTTCTTTGCCGATAGATAATCTGTGGGTGTGGAAAAATTATCAAATTGCCTTCTTGAGAGCATCGCCGTGGCTGGCCTAGTGTTGTAAGGCTTACTTCGAGTGATTTTGGCCCTCACTGGTCGTCACGTATTTGAATCACCCGACTGCTTCTTGGTATAAGTAAGCCTTGGTTTGTCCGCATGTTATTCGTTCTTTTATGACAAGACCTTTCAATAAACTTATTTTCCCGTTGATACAAAGGAAGCATCCGTGGACATAGACCCTAGTGCGCTACACCAGTGCTTTTTAGGATCTTTATCAATGTCTTATGGGTGTCGGTAAAATGTCATTGGTACAAAGTAAACATCCATCGACATAGACCCTATTGTGCTACACCAACTCTTTTTAGGATCTTTATCAATGTCTTTTGTGTGTCGGTAAAATGGCTGATTTTACCGGCATAAGAGCCCCTAAAGGGGCATCAAGATAAAGTAAATTCCAAAAGATAAGGAGATTGGATGAGCCCATTTGAGGAGAGTGAATTTTGTCTCTAGATTTTAGCAACCCAATCCACGTCCCGGTTGGCCTCTCTCCCACAATAGACTAAGGAGGCTTTTTAAAACCAGCTCAACAATTGCGGGCCTCCACAAGAAGAGCTTGTACTACCCCCCAAAACTCTTAATTTGTTAGGAAAAGTCGCACAAATAGACATAGTACTTAATACTCTTCCTTGTTTGTAAGCCGGTCCTTTACACTCCCGGGACTCGACTCTTGTTTTCTTGTAAGCAAATTATGGTCCAATATCACGGTTAATGAGTTTGAGAAGGAGCGTCAAGATTTGAATGATTAATATGTGCTTTGATATCATGTTAAGTTAACTGATATTCTCTAAAATATAAGTTATTAGGAAACAGATCAATAGATTAGCATGTAATTTAACATTCATAAGTTCTGATAACATCACTTCACAAAACTATGTACATGATTCGATCCATTATTCCATGCAATGGCCTTATTTTCATCGAAGAATCGTGTATAGCTACATTATTGACGACTAGAAACCTCGGTATATCTCATGTGAACAACTCCCTCTGTTCAACTTATGATACATATCCCATTGCCAATTTACTCTTAAAATATTTAATAGTGCCAATTTAATCCTAAATTTTTTAAATTAATATTAATTTAGTCTTAAATCTTTTGACTTTATACCAATTTAGTCCTTTTGGCTTATTTTAGTTGCATTTTGCTGAGTGGACGCCAGATGGTTGATGTGGCACTATCGACACTAATGTGGGTGAGGTTGAGCTAGGTGAGGGTCAACCTCGCTCAAGCCAGATTCGGCAAGGCCAACCTTCGCCTAGGCTAGGGCGATGTTTGGCGAGGGCTAGCCTTGCTAAATCTAAGGAGGGTCAACTTCACCTTGGCCAGGCGAGGCCTGGCCATGGCCGATTGCTGACCATTTCCCAAAGGAAGAAGAAAAATAAAGGAGAAAAAAAAGAAAGAAAAATTATAAAAAAATGAAAAATTATTCAAAAATTATTAAAAATTGTCAAAATCGGCACTAGCAATGTCAAATCAGTCGGCCGGTGTCTATGTCAGCAAAATTTGACTAAAATTAGTTGAAAGGACTAAATTGACACAAAATCAAGATATTTATGATTAAATTGGCATTAGTTTAAAAGATTTATGACTAAATTGGCACAATTAAAAGGCTTAGGAATGAATTAGCACTAAGTCGAAAGAATTAGGACTAAATTGGCACCATTAAAAAATTTAAGACTAAATTAGCATCAATGCAATATATTTATGACTTTTTTGACACTTTTCCCAATTATATTGATAGGCCTTGGAGTTATATATACACATATTGTCCAAATATAACTCACATATTTGCCAATTCACACATATATACCATAGAAAAGCTGTCTAATTTTACACTTTAAAGTTTAGTTATTTTGAGAAATATTATTCAATGATTGATAGGGGAAATAGGAAGAATGGGTAAGGAGGAAAATGATGCCAAATTGTTAGTGACGCATATGTTGTTCGTAAGAGTTGTATAAATGGCAGAAACACTTGTCAATATAAGGTTTCTTTGCTGGTGGATAAGCTATTGGTAGATAAGATCATCAACGAGCATTGCCATGGTTGGCTTAAAGGTATAGAGTTTACCATCAACTAATCTGAAGTGCCTCTAGTAACATGTTTGAATCTCTTAGTCACTCCTTGATCTCAAGAAACCTTGGTGAAAGGAAATGAGAAAGAACAAGCCACGAGGAAAATCGGATAGAAGAAAAAGAAATGCTTGTATTTCTATATTGCATTCATTGTACAAAAAGCTTGTAATTATAATACAATTGTATAATAATAAAATGAAATAATAAATCTTATAGTATTGAATCCAATATAAATTGATCTCGATTGATTACAACATATCAATCTCAATATCGAAGATCTCGAGCATATCTTTCAACACTCTCCCTCAAGCTGACAGCTTGTAGATGTTCAAGACACCTAGCTTGCTTAACAAATATGTGTGATGCCTCTGACACAGAGGCTTGATGAATACATCCGCTAGTTGTTTTGCAGTTCTAATTCCTCTTACTTTGATTATCCCTTTTTTGAATATTGTCCCGAGTGAAGTGATAGTCCATTTCTATATGTTTTGTCCTTTGATGCACTGTGGGATTTGTTGCAAGCTTGAGAGCTGCATCATTGTTGTAAAATAACTTTCTTGGTCCCTTCATCTGTATCCCTAAGTCTTGAAGTAATCCTCGTAACCATACTATCTCACAAGTGGTTTTTGCCATGGCTTGGTATTCCAATTCAGCTGAGGATAATGAAGCAATTGCTTGCTTCTTTGTTTTCCACGAAAGTAAAAACTCCTCCTACTTGATGTAGAAACCAATGATGGATCTTCGACTCATGGGACAAGTTGTATAGTCGGCATCACAATAAGCCGTTGTCTCCATATTACATTTCCTGGAGAGAAGTATTCCAGGCCCTAGACATTTCTTCAAATACTTCACAACCTTTAAGGCAACATTCATGTGAGATTGCTTTGAACTTTGCATAAATTGGCTCAAGGTCTGGATTGCATAACATATATCAGGCTTGGTCATGATCAAGTCTATGAGCTTCTGATAGCTTGACGGATCTTTACATAAATGATATTCAATCTCAAATGATTCTGTATCATGTTTTGCCATGATTAATTTGACATTCTGCTCGATCGGAATGACAGTCGGTTTGCAGCCTAATAGCCCTACTTCTAATACTATTTCCAAAATAAATTTCCGTTGGCTGAGAGAGATTCCTTGCTCAAATTGAGCAATCTCAATTTCCAGAAAGTATTTTGGTGATCTCAGGTCTTTTATATGGAAAGAAAAATTCATATACTCTTTAAGGCTATCTATGACAGTTTTATCATTCCCCATGATGAGAATATCATCAATGTATGTCATCAAATATATAGATGACGTACCTTTCGTCCATACAAATAGAGCATAATTATATCTAGACTGTCTGAATCTTACTGTTGTGAGAACATGGGTAAATTTGGTATACCACTGTCTAAAGGCTTGTTTGAGACTATAGGAATTTGCGGAGATGCCACACTTTATTCTCCCCTTATCTCCATAAGCCCTAAGGAACATTCATGTAAATTTCTTCATTTAGATCGCCATGAAGAAAAGCATTATGCATATCCATCTGGTGAAGCGTCCAATCACGGATAGCAGCAACTGATAAAAAAGAACGCACAATCATGTCTTTAGCTATGGGAGAAAAGGTTTCATGATAATCAAAACATTCTTGTTGTGTGAATCCTTTAGCTACCAATCGGGTTTTGTACCACTTGATGGATCCGTCTGCTTGATATTTGATTTTGTACACCAACTTACATCCAATCGATTTCCTATATGGGGGTAGTGTCACAAGCTCCCACGTTTGATTCTTCATTAATGCTTATAACTCAGATTCCATGGCTTTCTTCCGTTTCAAATCTGTGCATGCTTCATCAAAGCTAAATGGTTATCTCTCTTCTGATATACAACTGACGCAACATTTATGTTCTGGAGAAAGTCAATGAAATGAAACATATGAAGAGACAGGATAATGAATACCTGGTGCATTCAATGCTACACAAACATAATCTTTGGTCAATGTGGATGAACAAGTGATTCTAATGGAACATCGTGGACAATCTCGTTTCATCAAGACTGGAGATGAGTTCTCAACATTGGAATTTGTTGAGATACTTGATGTTTCTTCAAGTGGCAAAGTATCCACAGAAGGTAGTTCCTCAGCTGCTGTAGAGGTGGAAACATCCAATGCTGGAGTTGGTAATAGAGGTGAATGTGAATTAGAACTCTTCGAGATGCGGGTATATAATCAACACTTGGAAAGAATGTTTCCTCAGGTACGGGATAACGAGAATTAGTTATGGTATCCGACTTTTTGTTTGACTATTCTTTCTCTCGAAATGGGAATACTTCTTTATGAAAAACGACATCCCTGCTTACAAAAAATTCACCTGTAGAAATTTCAAAGAGATGGTACCACTCTGCAAATTTGGATACCCTAGGAAAACACAACGCTTGGCACGGGGATCCAATTTGTCCTAAGTGCCAATTGTAGTGGCATAACACAAACAACCGAAAACTTTCAAGTGATCCATGTATGGTTTCTTCCCATAAAGCAACTCAAATGGAGTTCTTCCATCAAGAATTCGTGTAGGCATGCGATTTATCAAATAAGCTGCTGTCATTACACAATCCCTCTAAAATTTTTTTGGAATAGAGGCTTGAAATTTTAGTGCCCATGCTACTTCTAGAAGGTGACGATGCTTACATTCAACCATCCCATTTTGCTGTGGGGTATAAATGCAATATCTTTTGTGCAATATGCCATAAGATGAGAATAAAGAAGCACATTCATTACTGACGAATTCTCTTCCATTATCAGTGCAAATCCATTGAATAAACTTGCCAAATTGATTTCTTGAGAGGGTAAGAAATACCTTTCAATGAGATACATCTTGACTTTTGGATTGCATATGAAATGTCCATGTGGCACGAGAATAGTTGCCCACAACTGTGAGGAAGAGCCGAGACCTATCATGATTTGTTGTGTGATGGGCCCCCAAATGTCAACATGAATCAATGAAAAAATATCAACAGCATGAGTTTTGCTAGAAGCGAAAGGTGCATGTGATTGTTTTGCAAGAGGACAAATAAGACAATGAGGGTATGGAATAGAAGCACTATGACCTATTCTTGAATGCAAAAGGAAATTTTTTATCATTGGTGATTGCATCACACAATGATTTATTTAAGAGAATGCAGGACAAATAAGAACTACTAAGAAAGCTGGTCCAAAAAAATAATCCTTCAAAGAGTTTACCCAAGCCTATCAGTCTGCCAGTTGAACGAGCTTGAAAGAAACAAGTATCGGCATCGAATATGACCCTATAAGAATTTTCTTCGCAAACTTTGGACACAGAAATAAGATTAAACTGGAATTCTGGGACATAAAAGACATTTTTTAGGGTGATCTGGGGACTAAGGTTGACTGTCCTTGTCATAGTGACATTTGTCACATTCTCATTTGGAAGCTACATGGAAATCTGAGTATTTGTCCCTCTTTGTATAAGGGAAAATAAAGTTTTATTATAGATAATATGATCACTTGCTCTTGAATCAATAATCCATGCATTCTTTGAGATAGAATTAGTCAAACAGTAAGATATACTTGAAAAACTTCATCCTTCATTTGAATTTTCAATTTCTGCAATGCTTGCATAAGTGGCTAATATTGCCCATAAGTAATTAGTTGATCATTGATTTTACTAGATGGCCCAGTGACCTAATAAGCTGCAGAAGATTCTTTCTTTTTCTCTTTTTCTCCAGGCTTGCCATGTAACTTCCAACAATTATCGATTGTATGGTGTGGACGCCTACAATAATTCCAAAATAATTTACCCTTTCCTTTTTGATTTTGTCCATAGCCTTTGGATGACGTGGCCAAAATCTGATTGTTGGATGATTTAATTGCGGATTATTCTCCGCCGTTCAATTCAACCGAGAGATCTAACATTTGTGGGCTGTCCCACCATTTTGCACGATCCAGGCTATCCGTCTCATCCCTTTTAAAGGATCGGGTTTCTCTGTGAAACCCTAGCCTCTCTCCGTAGAACCCTAGCACCTCTCTCCGTAGAACCCTAGCACCTCTCTCCTCTCTCTATCTCAGCTTAGGGTCTTCGATCTCTGCTCACCTTGAACTGCCAAAGAGATGCTCTCGCCTCCCTTTACAGATTCTGACAAGGCAAGATGTTGGCTCTCCTCCTGGACGACCAGTTGGTATATTCGACCAATCAATGGAACAAGATCCATGGCTAAAATCTGTGATTGAAAGATTAGAAATGATTCGTTTAGAATCAAGAGAAATTGTGTAGCTTTCTCCCTCTCCTTTATGGATTTGTACCGTTTTAGGGTCGTTTCTAGCCCCTCAAGTTGTTCCTCCGTTACTTCGAGCTCATTCCAGAGCGATGAGAATTTGTTAAAACAAGCCGTGACCATCATATTTCCTTGTTTGAGTTCACTGAGTACTTGCATGAGAAGGAAAATTTTGGCACAGTCTTATTTACCATACATTTCTTTGATGTTGTCCTACATGCATTTCGAGTCCTTTGTTGGTGGGAGTCCAGCTGCGACTGGGGAGATGCAGTTCTTGATCCAAGAATGGACAAGCTAATTACATTTCCTCCAATGTCGAGCCAGCCGCTTGTCGGAGGGGATTGGAATGTTTCCATCGATGAAATCATATTTGTCTTTTGTCACAAGTGCCCGTTAGAACTCTAGAGCCCACTTCAAGTAATTTTCTAGCTCGGACAACTGCTAACTGATAAGTCCTAGTTCTGGTCCGTCATTACTAGAAACGAACAAAGGGTTGCTGGACTCTGGTCAGCCATTGGTGCCTGCGATGGAGTATGGTAGAAAACCGGACGGAACAACCGGGTAGGGATTCGTTCCCATACCAAGGTTGCTTGACCCAATTCCTTACTTCGCATTGAAAATTCCCGAGTAGGGATTTGTTCCCAAATTCGGGTCGTTTGACTCGACCGTTGCCCCGCATTAATCGAGTCCAACCCAATGGTTGTGCCTGCTCCGTTTGAGGTCAGTAGGCTGCCATCGGGTTAGATACCACTCTGGTAGCCTAGATTTTCAAGTTGTGATGTGTTTGGATTTGGCCCAAAATACCATGGAAATGGTATCCATTGATATGGATGGCTCACGAAAGTTTGGCCCATTAAGGGCTGGGCTGGAGTGGGCTACCCTAAATTAAACTGAGCCTGAATGGATTGCTGCTTGCGAGTCCCAGAATTTATGGGATCTTGAACTTCAGAAATTTGTGAGTTGACCTCCTCCGAAGAGTGTTGTTCAAACTCTGATGGGTTTCGAGTCATGGTGCTATGATGAAGGTAAAAAAAATTCATTTTGCTTGTCTTTGCCTTTCTAAAAAACTGATTCCTTTGTCGAAATCAACTCTTTTTGTAGATCTGAGTGTTTCGATCAACAGGCAATCATGGAGCGGAAACTGAATCAGAAGCCTGGTATTGTCGGCTTTGATACCATGAAAGGAAATAAGAAAGAACAAACCAAGAGGAAAATCAGATAGAAGAAAAAGAAATGTTTGTATTTCTATATTGCATTCGTTGTACAGAAAGCTTGTAATTATAGTACAATGTGTATAATAAAAAAAGAAAATAATAAATCTTATAGTATCGAATCCACTATAAATTGATCTCGATTGATTAGAACATATCAATCTCAATATCAAAGATCTCAAGCATATCTTCCAACACTTGGTTTGTCTGCATGTGGATTTGTCTTTTATGATAAGACCTTTTAACACTTATTTTTGCCTCATTGCAAAGTAAACATCCATTGGCATAGACCCTAGTGTGCTGCACCGACCCTTTTTAGGATCTTTACCAAAGCTTTTTGTGCATCGGTAAAATGGTTAATTTCACGAAAATATAAGGGAGCAAATAGGACAACATGTTCATTGTTGGATTAACTGTTTTCTCCCAAAATTTAACCGGTCAATAATGGACAAATAGCATATAATTTAACACTCTTCCTCGTCTGTGAGCATGTTCCTTACACCCGCAAGACTCGACTCTCGTTTTCTTTTGAGCAACTCACAGGCCAAATATCACTGTTAATGAGTTTGAGAGAAAGCATTAGTATATGAACTTTTATCCTGTGCCATAATATCATATTAGGTTAACCATTTCTCCCCGAAAATATGAGTCAGGTAGGAGAGTTGCTCTTGCCGGTTTTATTTGTTATGTTTGCATGTATGAGAAAAATTCTATTGAAAAATGTATTCTACTTTACCTTTAGCAGGGAACCTTCCTTAAGGCATGAGCCGTCCGATTTTTAGCATCCAAGCCAAAGAAATCCATAAATTGGGAGTCTGGGGGCATAGATTCTTTCTTCATCCCCCAAAGAATTCGACAAGAAAGAAACATATGGGCAGGTCCGGTCGTAAACCAATCCTCCCAGATTCTCTGGCTTTGTGACGATAGTCAAGATTCTCGAGCGAGACAGGGAACTTTCAAATATGCCTTTCAGCCTTCAGGAAAGACAATGTGAATCTGTAATTTTTCAAGCCCAGCAAGAAAAGGCTCTTTATGGAGTTGCTTGTTGGGTTACCAAGCCAGTTCAGTATTAAACTTTTTAATTATGTTAATCAAGTCCTAAATTTTTTATGTTTCGCTTAGTGAGTTCATCCGGCTAATTTTGGCTGGTAGTTGCTACCATGGACACCCATCTTCCTATGTGGTACCGACCGATGCTAACATGAACAATATTTTAATATTTTTTTCAAATCTTTTCTTTTTTTTTCTTTGTTTTATTTGACAATGTCGCTAGCAACAGGTTAGGACATTGGGCCCTCGCCTAGATCCCGGTCTGGGCGCCCTCACCTAGTTTGGGTGAGGGCCGTGATGCCCCTTGCAAGCCACAAGTGAGCAGCCAGCAAGGGCCCAATGCCCTCTCTTAGATCTTGGTAAGGATGTTGCAACCCTCGTTGGCCAATGTGCGAGGGGGCAAAGGCCCTTGCTCATGGCCAGCTTTGCGCCCTCCCATGTTGTTCCAGCGAGGGCGCTATGGCTAGTGAGGTTGCTAGCCAACCATCGCTCGTCAAAATTGTTCAAAAACAAAGAAAGAATAATAAGAAATATGAAAAATATCAAAATATTATTAAAAATTACCCATGTCAATATTTACCATATCACGTAAGATGACTAGTGTCATATCAGCTAGCCAAAATTGGTCGAATTGGCTCAATTGGCAAAATGTGAAAAAGTTTGAGACTTTATTAGCACAATTAAAATGTTTATGACTGAATTAATAAAAGTATAATAATTTTAAGAATTTTTGGATAATTTCTTCTTGGATCACTTTATCACCCCCATAAACTATATACATAAGATTATGCCAAACTTTTACAGATTTTTTTTTATAAAAAATGTTAAACCCAATCAAGTATTCCATGCCATAGCCTGATTTTCCATCGGAGAATCGTGCACAGATGCATCATTTATGACTAAAGATCTCGGCGCATCTCAATACCAACGACTCCCTCCGTTCAATTTATACGCACCACGAAGCACTATAAAAAGCAAAGACCAGTGAAAAACTGTACTTTTCGTTGAATGAGTATTTCTCGATCTGAAGCCGACAATCCTCGAGTTGAACCTGATACCCGATGCTCCAATAACACGTGTTGTCAAGTATCTGCTTGCATGCACCTAAGACGTGACTGCAGTCGGACTGTGTAAGGGTACCTTTGCATGCTGGATGGCCATCACAAAGCTCTGGAAACCCCGGAGACCAGCCCGACAATCATCGAAGAGATTGAAAGGGCGAAAGGCTTGTCCATTGCAGAGGCTGTATATGAGAACAAACCTTTCATGTCAAAGGAACATTCGGAATACTTCCATCCACTATTGGCCAGTGGAGTGATTCCTGTTGATTTCACTTACTTTGAACGTCATGGAATCTTCATACAATCTCTCTATGATGAACTCTGATTTGGAGAATTCTGCAGAGAGTCTGGATTTGTGTATCCTGCCCCCGTTGTCTATTTCTATTCGAACGTTGCATTCCTCTCACCAGATCAAATTCCATTCACTTTTTGTAATGTGCCTTTTGTCCTTATTATAGTGGATTCGGCTAAAATCACATGATATATGGAGCTCGTGAGTTTGAATTTTTCCGAATCCCATTTGCTTCCTCAATTAAGTTTCTATGCTTAGTACTAAGCAAAAAGACTAGACTAAATATGAGGGAGAGTGTTATAATAATTAATAAACTACATCTTTATCTAAAAACTTAAACTTTTATAATAATTGATAGTAGTCCCACGAAATCTTACAATACTCTTTTGGTATTCCTCATAAGCTTTTGTGCACGATGAAAGGTATTGTGGGTTTAAAATTGTTAAATTTTTCAAAGCGAATCCCACTGATATAAAGTTCTAAGATATTGGCCTTCCTCTCTGTTATTCCATGGGTTCTTGACGAAACTTCCAGAGAGAGAGAGCTTTACACGAATTTCACCATTTCCCAAACAAACACAACTTTAAGAAATAGTAAGGAAGTATCAAACAGCCTGAGACTACGCTAATAAATAAGGCCAAAATAGGATGACCAGACATATTGCGAAGCTTTAGTTCAGGCGGAACTTTCATATTTTCGCTCTAAAAAGTCATCGACCACTGCTTTCCCCTCGAGAGAGAAAAAGGCGAACAAAACACGGACCTCCCGTCCCTCTATCTGAACAGAAATACCAATATATTTGTGAGAGAAAAATTAATAAAAAAAACAAAAAAAAAACCCTGAGTAGTATTACAAAATACTAAAAGTCCAAAGTTGGAAGAGTTATTTTGAGTTTTGAGCATTTTTAAAATTCAATTTCGTATTAAATCAAATTAAGAGTCTTTTAGAATTTTCCACTATCCAAATTCGAATAAAATTTATATGCATGCCTACATATTAATATTTGTATGTTCTAGAAATTCCAAATCTTATTATGAGTTTGAAAAAATCAAAGTATGTAAGCTTAAGGTTTAAACTAATTAAAATTGTAAAATCAATCCAAAATCTTAATCTTTGTTCCGTCACGAGTTCAAGGTCTACCATTGATTTACATCCAAGTTACTTTCCAGGAAAAATCTCAACAATAACAAAATTGTTGATTTATATTTGAACTTCTCTTTTCGGTGAAGGGTAAATTATCAAATTCTGATTATATTGTTTATTCGTTTTTCATCCTACAAATTTTCTTTCATCTAATCAAATCTTGTAAACTATTTAGTTTATGCAATCAAGCTTTCCATTAATTCTACTTTATCTGTCAAATAGCAAACATAACATATAGTTTGATGATGTGCTTCGAATCTTTCGATTCTTGACATTTACTTTTGTTTTTTATTTTAAATTTGTCAGATGAATGTCAGCGACTCCTCAATAAGGACCAGCTCGAAATTAACTTATAGGAACAGTCCCTATATCATTGATGAGATGATTACGGTCTAGTATGGATCATGAACTTGCTTTAATGATGGCTTAAAGTTAAAACTTGACTGCATAGGCTCAAATCAAGCTCACAAGAGCAAGAGCTTGATAAAATAAAAAGAATGAATTAAGAGGTTGAGCAAAATAAGTTAAATTTGGCAATGTAATTAAGTGCTTGGCCTTTTTTCCCTCTTAAAATGTCATTTTTATAATCACAAATCTCTAGAATTTCACTTTGACGCATTTTTCCCAAAATTTGGATGCGTACCTCATGTTTTGGTAACAAGTTTGGTAACTACGCCAGGCGCTTCTCCACGTACACCAGTCTGCTTCAGGCATGTGTCTGGCCACAATTTCAATCACTTCTTTGGACAAAGAAATAAGTGGTTTCACAGCGGACTTCAATAGGTATGGCATCATGTCAACCGCTTCTATTTCGTGTAAGCCAGTTGCTTTTGTCACATGTATGTTAGCTGCCTCTATAGTGTGTTTGGCCATGGTCCCCACATGCTGCAATTTAAAGAGAAAATTATCCAAGAAGCCCTAAACCTATACGTACAACGGTCAATTTAGTTTTAACCTTTTTAATATGATTAGTTTAGTCCTAAATCTTTTAATGATTTTTCAATTTAGTCATTTCAACTAATTTTGGTTGAAAATTGCTGATGTGGTAATTTTTGTTAGCACCATCCATCTTATGTAACATTGATGAACGACATTAGCGTAAATGATTTTTGCAATTTTTTTAGAATATTCTAAATTTTTTTTTTTTTTTTTTTTTCGTTTCCTTTTCTTTCTTTTTTCATGTTTTCCTTATTTTTCTCCACCAATTGCCAAGAAGAAAAGGGAAAAGGAAAAAAAAATTAGAGAAGTTATTAAAAAATTACAAAACTCATTTACATAAGCACTAATCATACCATATAGGATGAGTATCGTCATATCAACGACCTTTGACCAAAATTGGCCAAAATGACTAAATTAATAAATCATCAAAAGGTTTAGAACTAAATTGGCTAAGTTGAAAATTCAAGATTGTATTGGTCATCGTACAATAAAGTTAGGACTTCTTAGATAATTTTCTTGCAACGAGGATCTTGACCGAACTACCTCTGCTTCTCTATTTTCATGTTGGCATCATCTCAACCTGCCAATATCGATCTTGCACATGCCAAACCTCTTGCTTGCCAATCCTATGCCAAGCACAATCTAGTGGGCATTATTTTGATAACATCCACAATTATAAAGTCGATATTTTGCTTAATACGGTTAAAATTTTTTGGATAATTTTCCCACAATGAGGATCTTGGCCGAACTACCTCTGCTTCTCTATTTTCATGTTGGCATTG
Source organism: Corymbia calophylla (assembly GCA_014182845.1). Classification (NCBI taxonomy): domain Eukaryota; kingdom Viridiplantae; phylum Streptophyta; class Magnoliopsida; order Myrtales; family Myrtaceae; genus Corymbia; species Corymbia calophylla. Next base: position 9,833,902 of record CM024700.1, read on the forward strand.
TCTCGACCGGCCAATATTGACCTTGCACATGCCAAACCTCCCGTCAGCCAAACCTATGCCCAGCACAGTCTAGTGGGCATTATTTCCATAACATCCATAATTATAAAGTCGATATTTTGCTTAATACAATTAATGTCTTACGAAGCCAATGTCCTTCTCAAAATGACCGGTATCTATTCTAACATTTCTAAGTGCCAAAAGTTGCCGATAGAGAGCAAGATTATATGGTTGGATAGTTTCGAGTCTACCCATCTGAACATAGTTCCTCCATTTAAAGTCATATTTCCTATCAATTTACTTAGCCATAAATAAATAGGAAAAATATTCTCTAGCCTCCCCCCCCTCTCTCCAAATCTGAGGTTGTGGACCTCAAATCCGATGCCGGCAATTCAAAATCTACACGTCGACATTTCAATCTGATACGATGCAATTCAAACTGTAAATGAAAGTGATGAATCTCTTCCCTGCCCAATCCCTCTTCATAGCAATGGGCATATATTTAGTCTGTCCCCTCCAGCATGTGAGGAGGAACGTTTCAATGGGATGCGCAAGTTGGTGGTCACAACCGGCAGGGAATCGCAGCCACCGAAAGCCCTTGTCATTCCCCCAATGACCTGTCTGCACAACCAAAAGAAAACTGATTCAAAGAAGGTGGGCTTTGAGAATCTCATAGATTGCTGGAAATCTAAGCATAAATTGACCAACCCCTCTCATATATTCTACTGCATCTTTTGTTCTCTGTCAGTACAATAGTCCACGTTCCCTCTTCGACCTCCATGCCCTTCTTCCTTCCTGTAAGCCCTATGACATTTTAAGTCTTAGATATTTATACGAATAACCCTCGAAACAGATAGCACGTAATTTGTAAGATTTGATCCGGCGACCCCACATTACATATCCGTCTTTTTCTTTCTTTTCTTGACTTTTTTTCTTCCCTTTTGACCATGTGGGTATTGCAAAGCTCATTTCTTGACCAACATAATCAATATTAGATAGCAGAGAAAACATGCATAAATCATCCTTCCAAATTGCAATTGACTCAATCTATCTACAATCTGTCTTAGGTCATTATTCCTCCAATTACCTTGAACTAAGAGATTTTGGTCAGGTGGCTCTACACCTAACTCCATGGAATAAATAATAAACTAAGTTCTATAAACTCGTGAATGAATTAACAGAGAATGGATCTGCCCAAGTTGTAAAGCCCCATGCGGAATACAGTAGTCATTATCCTAAAAAGCTACTTTTATCATGAGCTTGAGCATCTAGGTAAAAGAAGCTCATGATAAAAGTAGACCCACTTTTCAAAATTCCCTTCTAAAAGACATGATCTCTCTGCTAGCCTCTTACTAGTCCACCACACTAGCCGTCCCTATATATACATCGCAAACATGAAAGCTCAAACGCAACCACATCACCTCAAGCCTATTCTAGATTTCTCCTCTCAGCCCCCGGCGACCTCCCATCTGATCGAGTTCGGCCCCGGATTCGGTCTTGTGGTGTTCGGGTTCTTGTCGGGCGCACTGAGTTGAGAAAACCATTAAAATCATCTCTTTTTCCAAACTTAGAAAAAAAGTTGTAAGTACCATTCCTAATTGGGAATCACCCTAAATTGATTTAGGGTTTTCAAGAGAGGGACAATGGACAAGGTGAAGAGATGCGCGGCAGAGCAAGGGGTGGTGATATTCAGCAAGAGCTCGTGCTGCTTGTGCTACACGGTGACCATCCTCTTCCGGGACCTTGGGGTCCAACCCCGGGTGTACGAGATCGACCGCGATCCGGATTGCCGTGAGATAGAGAAGGCCCTGGTCAGGCTAGGGTGCAACGCGCCCGTGCCCGCGGTGTTCATAGGCGGCCAGCTCGTTGGGTCCACCAACGAAGTCATGTCCCTCCACCTCAGCGGCTCGCTCATCCCCATGATCAGGCCCTACCAGGCCCAGTCTTCAGCAATCTAATCAACTCAAATTGATTGGGAGTGGTTAGAATCTCCCTAGATTGGAGGTGCAGCTATATATGAATGTGTATGTGCAAGTGTAATTTTTATATGTGCAATTTGGGGAATAAGGTTACAAGCTAGGGGTTTGCTTGATGATCAAGATCAATTTAGGAGATGTTGATTAGTGTTGTTATGAATTGTATGTACTGTGGCTGTGTTATTAGCGTTTTTAGTAGCTTGGAGTAGTGTTGTGGGGTAGTCCCTTTGATTTAGCAAAAACTATATATATAAAGAAATTAGCCAACATAGCATTATGTATTCTTTCATCTACATGGTCATGTTATTCATTTAACGCACAAACACCAACTTATTCAATTTGCTCTCCATTCCTAAATTCGTAGCATTCGCAACAGCTTCATCGATCTCGCCCATGATACTTAGTTGACATCGATAACTTGTATAACTTGTATAGATGATTGAATGGTTATAGGGCATCAAGGTGTTTTGGCATTCATAGTTGTTTCAAGGGATGTTGTCACACATTGGTACTATGATGAAAAGCAGAGATGAGCGACCAATTGGAATCCTAGGAAATGCGCCGAAGCTTCAAGAGAACAGACTAAGATTCGATCTACACAATCGACCAAAGTTGATGCTTACAGCCTGTAAATAAACATCAAAGAAACAAAAAGTCGAAGAGATGAGAGTGGGGAATTTTGGCGGTTTTCGACTGCTGGCATCTTGGTCGTAAATTCCCTGCATATGCCAAAAGCTGGTATACCATTCTTGGATGCATTGGGTGCATGTGAGCTCCCTGTGTTTCAGCTTTTAGATCGTGTGAGGCCCAAATGAGACCCATCAACATCAAGGGCGCGGACGCATCGGGCTCACATGCGGGGATCATTTAGGAATTTTTCTATCATATTGGGGGCTGAAACAATTCCCTTCTTGCAAATGGAGGGCGGAATGATCAATATATTCCTTGGCTTTTTCCGGATTGGAAATGAAAGGAATTACATTCCCTGCTTTTTGCAGTGTCATTCTTCATATTCGCTGTCCTCCTCCTCTTCATTCCGGTGGTCGGAGAGAATGGAACTGAGTGGTTTGATCGCCCATTGGGATTTGCCGGCACATTATCGTTGGCCCGACCCGCATCTTCTTTACTTCGGACTACGACCCCCGTATGTCGGTGGACGGATTTTTGCAATATACCGCGCGAAAGGGCCTTGTTGTCGTCTTTGTCATCGAAGGAAGTCCTCTCCTTTCGATCTTTGATTGATGGATTACATGTTCCCACGAAAGAATGCCCCAAACCTTTTGATTCCTAACCGTGAATACATGCACATCAGCACTTTACTGACACTCTCTATGCTCGCTCTTCACTTTCTCTTTTCATTTTCTCAGAAATTTCAAAGACCGAATATCTCTCTCTTCGAAGGCGTCTTTTCCATTATTGGGAAGGCGTCTCTCTCTTTGCTCTCAACCACATCCTCTGCTATGGTTTAAGGATAAATATTTCTCAGAACTTATGAATAGATGCAAATTAGAGGACAGATTTAAAGCTACTTGGAGAAAAATGGATGATGACCAGAGCACTAAGAATGACAATTAATTTTAGGGATTATACAACCTTATAATAGCTTTTGATCGTGATATTTTTCATGTAGTATAAGATCAAAGTCAAATGAGCTCTATCAATAATATCTTCCAACATATGTCGATTAAGTGAAGAGAAAGATGCCTTTGCAGTAATGGGAGAGACAACTTTGAAGAGAGAGACACTTCATTCTTCCAGAAAATAAAAATAAAAAGAGGAAGCGAAGAGCACGGAAAGGAGAGCAAAGAGAGTGTCAATAATGAGCCCAATAACGAAGGGGGAAAGAGAAGTAACGGATAGAGAGAGAAGAGAGTGATTTTCAAATGGTGAGCATTGAATTGAGTAGCCCATTACCTACGTGGCAAACCAGTCCTTTCCAATATTTTCTTGCACGGAAGAAATTGCCAAGCCTATTTAGACAACCCCTAATACGAGTCGTTAAAAGCTTGTGATCTCATTACACTATTCGTAAGTGTATCCTCAATAAAATGAGCTTCAGATTAAATTATTAACAAGGCCATTAAATAGTTCTTTTCGGCAAATAGATTCATGTGTATTTTTCCATTGTTTTAAATGTAAAAATGAAAGCTAAATATTAAAAATACGTCTTATCACTTTTAAATATTCATATCCACAAGAAGAAAAAAAAATAACACTAAAAATTAATTGATATTTACTTTAAAACACTTTTGATTCGTATGTACTTTGTGATTGTATGATTTTTAACAAAAGATAGTTGAAAGACCAAGATTTAGTTAGAATAAATATTATGATAATTATAAAAGAATCTATAAAATCACTCAAAAACTTTATCGATGGGAAATTTAAGCGAATATTTTTTATCCTTTTTTTTGGCTAAAAAATTACTTTCAACTTGTTTTGACTGACAAATTAATGGCTAACCCAATAATATAATTACAAATAGGGTTAATAGAACAAAAAACCTCAAACTGGTATACTTATGCTAAATTTATCCCAAACTAGTATATATGTAACAAATTCACTCCAAACTAATTTTTTCATCACCAAAAACCCGAAACGAGTACACTTGTGACAAATCTATCTTATGTTAGTTTCTGTTAAATTTTATTATCAAATATTGAGTTGGATGACATGTAACAATTAACAAGTGTACCAATTTAGAGTTTTACTCTTCGTTTGTCACATGTATACTAGTTTCATGGTTTTTCATTATATTAGTCCAATTTAGCAGAGATATATTTGACACAAATATACTAGTTTGGGATTTTTATGGTAAAAAAATTAGTTTAAATTAAATTTGTTACATGTGTACCAGTTTGGAGTCTTTGTCAATCGAAAAATTAATTTGGAGTAAATTTGTTACAGGTCTAACGTTTGAGGTTTTTCAAAGTAAAAAAATAAATTAGGATAAGTATATCATATGTATACCAATTGGAGATTTTTCATGGTATTTATACTTAAAAACACCAGCTAACCAACATAAAGCAAAGCAAATTGACTAAGCTTCGGGTATTGACGACAAAAAAAAAAAAGAAACGCTATTAGTATTATAGCATGCATAATTTAAGTTTTCTTTTGGTGAAATTTTCTATATTCACATAAGCTTCCTTTGCCTATCGTTGTCAGTGTAAGCTGTCACCTAAGATTTTTAACATTCATCTCGAATGAAACTATGATGAAGTATCTTTTTGGGCCTGTTTGTTGACTTGTCCAATAGTAACTCATTCTATTCTTTTGTTTTAGAGAACAAAAAAAAAAGAATAGAAATCCATTTGATAATTTTTTGCTCCCGGAAATAAATTTGGGATAGAATTAAGAAGTAAAAAAAATTGCTTCTTTGTTCCCAGGAACAATTCCATAATCAATTCTCATTTTTTCTTTCTTTTCATTTTCTTCTTCTTTTCTTTCTTTTTCTGGTCTTCTTTTTCAATGTTCAGCCAGTCACCAGCCCCTGGCAAGGCCAAGCCTTGTTGACTGAGCCTTCCTAGCGATTGGGCGAGGCTCAATCTCATCGAGCTCAGTCTCGCAAAATTTGGACAAGCTCGAGCTCACCTAGCCAAGGTGAAGTCGAGCCTTACCTAGTCGCTGACAAGGCTCAGCCAATGAGGCTTGTCTCATCGGGGGTCGGCAACCAGTTGAGGTTGAAGAAGAAGGAAATTAAAAAATATATATATAATAAAAGTATTAAAAATTAAAAAAAAAAATTAAGTCACAAGATTAATTTTATATTCCTATCAAATGCATTTCTATTTTATTCTGGGAATAGAAATTTTGGACAGTTGCCAAACATCTTCAAAAGTCCACAAACTCTTCTAGGGAACAAAATAAAAAAAAATTATTTCTTGACATAAATTGTTCCAAAAGACAGAACGGTTACCAAACACTCCTTTTGTCACACCAATACAAATTTGAAGGTTTTGCCAACACAAAAAAAGGGGTATTAAGGGATGCATCTGGTATAGTTTAGAGTTTTTTTCTTTATAAAACTATGGGAAAATTTCAAATAAGGATTTCTCAAATAAAAGCATAAAGTGGTCATATCAGTATAAAAAAATGACTTGACCTCACTAGCTGGTCAATGACATTTTTTCCTTTACTTTTATGATTTTTTTCTTTGTTTTTCCATTTTTCTATTTTTTTTTCCTTTCCTTTTCACTGGTAGCAGGTCTCAAGCTAGTGGCCGGCCACCAGCGATACCTAGAGAGGGCTAGGCAAGGCCCCAGTTGAAAGCCACAGGTGAGAGCTAACCTCGCCTAAGCGATCCTCATTAGCCATACGCAAGGCTAGAGACAAAGGAAGGCTGTAGTAAGCATTTTTTTTCTCTCTAGTTTCTATGGAAAAAGAAAAAAATCGGTATCTAATTCTTTTTTAATTATACAGGTTAAAACCTTTCAAAAGAAAGAAAACAAAGGGTCATGAAAACCATTCTATTTTGAAAGCTACATGAAACAAATTTCTAAAAGTCCATTGAAAAATTATTGCTAATTGCCCGAAATAACTCATTCTACCACAAGTACCTCCATATTTTGTTGAGTAAGATTTGGTCTATGGTCGATTCAATAAAAAAGAAATAGTAATTTTTGGTTGGACCTCAACTTGGAGTTCCTCCTAAGGAAGTAGGGGCCGCGATAGCTATTGAATCTTCTATTGGTACATGGACAACTGTGTGGACCAATGAGCTTACCAGCAAAATAAGAATGAATCAATGAAATATTGCTTGGTCTTCACTACTAACTTGAGTAAGGAGTAGATTTTTGGAGGTTTTTCGAGAATTTGAAAGCGAAAATCCCTTTTTTTTCCAAAAGATCCTAGCTTTCATGCTTTGGTAGGTCTTCGAGATCCTTTCGATGACGTATGTTGTCTTGAAGGGATATCTATATGATCTAATCGGCTATGAAACAAAAGAATAGAAAAAAGTACAATTTTCGGATATATCCCTACCGCTTTATTTGCTCTGTTCTATTTATTTTATTTGTTCGCACAAATTCTTACTTCTAAGCAATACCAATCAAACTGGGAGATATGTAATTGAATCATGTAATATTCATCTTGAAAAGAAATTATCTACATAATATGATAAAATATGTAAAAAAGATTTCCATTAATGAAAGATGTAAATCCATTGGAAAATCAAAACTACACATGTCGGATGAAATGGTTGTGATTAACCTGAGAAAAAAGAATGGGACATTATAAGAGTTGAACGATGAACCATATGAGGTAGGAAACTCTCAAGCACGGTCGAAATATGGCTTTTAAATTACGTTCCGAATTAGTGGATGCTTCCAAAGGGAGTGATGTTGGAACGTTGATACATAACTAATGGAACGCTTAAAGTATCTCCATTGCCCAATGAAATAATCTTGTACTCTTAAAATGTAAAATGAAAAAAAAAAATTCCAATACTTTTTATTTGAAGTATGATCCTATCCTACCAATATGTAGAGTAGTGTAATCAAATTCATTCCGACTTCAAACATTGGTTATTTTAAGATAATAGAAGATAGAAATAATGATGCTCATAAGGAGTCATATTGAAACCAAGAAGTATAGGCTTGCTTGCCATCCACACCAAAATAAATGGAGTTTTCTGAAAAAACCTACTAATGGATTGAACTAAAAAATATTTTATAAAGATATCTATTTTCCTGGAAAGATAGATAAGATATCCCAACATGATGGCATCTTGATATTCCTAGGAACAAGAAAATCAAATTCTAAAGAATCCAAAAAATTAAAAAATTGGATCTATATCCAATGGATCACACCTACTAAGACCTATGTTTTTGATAAATAGTCGCCCGAGCCTGGTCACTACAACCCCCATTGTGAGGAGGCGCCCCTTCTCCCAAAGTTACGGGGTTATTTTTGCCGACTATGTTAACTCTATGTATTCCTCTATATGTAGAGTACATTGAATGTATAGAAATGGTTATCACTGAATTTATCTTATTTGTATTGATCAAAAGAGGAAAAAGAATTGAATAATCATTCTATGATGAAAATAGAATAAATGTCCATTTTGTGTTGTGTGCATACCAGATGTACACTATCCAATCAAATAACAAAAATTCATGGGATGATTTATGAATTTTAATAAAAAAAAGATTGAAATATTCTCATTATTTACTGAGCGAGGCTAGTGTTGATAAATATCAATGCAATGAATTCTTTCAAGGTTGACCCTAATTAATTAATAAAGTGACTCCCATTAAAACAAAATTCATTTGGTTGTTAAGGCTGATTCTCAAACTACTTATATCTATAGTTGTGGCAATAGGCGCGTGATTTAGTAATACACCAATTTGTCCAGTATCAGTAGATAAAATGATTTCTCTCACTTTTGAATCCCAAACAATTAGTCATTCACAACTATTGATGAAGGATTCCTCGAAAAGTCAAAGATCAACATTCTTACAATGCAAACAAAAGTTCCTAGATTCATAAAGATATATAATAGCATATAAGTCATCATGCTCGCATATCCACCATTTGAGTCTCTAATAATTATTCCGATAATTACATATCCGATTTGACCTATGGACAAATATGCAAGCATGCGTTTCAAGTAAGTTTCAACAATACCATTGTGACTATTACAGATAGATGAGGTCAAGTAATTTCTTGGTTCTCTGCTGGTATGTGTGGATTCAATGGTACAAGAAGGGGCCCCAATAGATGTATTAGAAATGGTAAATTAAATAAATCAACTAATTAATACAATAAATCAAATTAATCAAGCAATTAACACATAACACTCAATTAAGTGGGGGTTATGGATGTTTAGGCACTAACTAAGGGGATTAGGAGCTAAACTCACCCGTTAAGCGGGCCGGAGCGCGGAAGCCCTCCAAGGCGGTCCCGGGCCAGAAATCACAGCAACGAGCCTCCGCAACCAAAGTCAAATGTGTAGTAATTTTTATTGATAATTAGCAAAATACTGATACTATTAGCAAAAATACTAATAATCCCGATCAAGCCAACAAAGTGGCTTTGATAGGTTATTCACAACAATCGGATTTTCATCAAGACATAATCCAAGTAGTTGGCTAAGACTCAATTTTTTTGTAAAAATAGTCTTTCCTTTAACTCCATATAACAAAAAAGAAATGCTAATGTGATTTTTTTTTTAATATTTTATCTACTCTCATGTGATGTTTTCATCAAGACATAATCCAAGTAGTTGGCTAAGGCTCAATTTTTTTGTAAAAATAGTCTTTCCTTTAACTCCATATAACAAAAAATGCTAAAGTGATTTTTTTAATATTTTATCTCTCTCATGTGATGTTAAGGTAAACTAAAGCATTAACACAACATCATTTCAATTCGTATCCTAAATTACACAAATTCTTAATTAAATTATGTTAAAAATCCAAAACATTTTCATAAAAAAAGACAAGCTAAAAAAAGGCTAAAACTTAAAAAACACACAAAAAGGAAAAAAAAAAATTCAAGGCCTTCGCTTGTGGCCGCCGGCCATCACCAGAACACTTCCTATTTTGGTGATGGGGTGACAAGCCCTCGCCTGCGGTCAACGAGAGAGCAGTGACCACAAGCAAGAGGGCTGGCTTGTATTTTTTTTCTTTTTCAAAATTTTTTATATTTTAATTTCTTATTTAATTTAATTAAAATTTAGGTTAAATTGCCTTTAAATGAAAATATCATTGGCAAGTTGGAATATTTAGTCAATCGATGAAGTTAGGCCCTTATTTGAAATTATTATAACCAATTCATAGCTTTATATAACATTGTCATGGCCACTTTAGGTTCTTTTATGAAACAAATCCACTTTTAAGTCCTTATTTTACAAAAATAAAGACATATTATATCTTTATTTGGAATTTTTCTTAAATTTATTGAGACTATGAAAAAAAAGGCACACATGAGAGCGATTGAGTGACTAAGCTTTCGAAATTACAATGCATAGGGAAATTAATTCAAGCATATGAAAGTTCATGATACTTTGATAGAGTGCCACATTAGATTTTAAAATTAAGCACATTATGAATACATTCATTTTACGAAAATAAACGATTTATAAAATATTTTCTTAAAAATAATTACTTATATTGTTAAAAAAATGAACGAAAATATTTTTAGTATTTACCGAAAAATTTAATAATAAATTATTGTCAATACGTTACAAATAATTATTAAAAAATATTTTTTAAATCAATTATTTTTTGCGAATCAATCCAACCGTAAACGTTCCCGTAGAAAGAACCCAAAGCCTGGTTTTCTCTCGAATCCCGCTTACTTATGCCCTAGAAAGAGAGCAGCAGCTCGCGCAGAGTCATCCATGGCAGAAGCAGCAGAGCACGTGATACAGAGGAGAGATCGAGACTTTGCCAAATTGGAGCACAGGTACGCCGCCGCCGCCTCCGCCGGCGTTACCTTTTCCCACTTTCCTCTTGTGGGTTTCTCATTTCTGTGCGCCGCCGTGTCCTTTCAGGTGCAAGCACTACCGGAGACGCTGCAGGATTCGAGCCCCGTGCTGCGATCAGGTGTTCCCATGTCGACACTGCCACAACGAGTTCACGGTACGGCCCTTTCTCTCGGCGCCTCTGTAGCCGCCTCGGCATTGCGTTCGTTCGTCTTATTATGTGTAACTGACCGTGGAAGCCGTGCGCTTGCTACTGTTTCGTGATCCTTCTAGAGCTCGCTGAGCAACCCGAAATATCATCATGAGCTGGTCCGGCACGACGTGAAGCGGGTAGTTTTTTGTTAATGTGCACTCTGCTTGCGCTGGATTTTGTGGTGTGGTGCTGAAGGTCTTTTCGTGTTTCAGGTCATCTGTTCTGTTTGCGACACCGAGCAAGAGGTATGTCGTGGTGGATCGCTTGCGGATTTTACATAGTCTCATGTCAGTTTTTTTCTGCCAGACTTCCCAAATTTATGTGTCTTTTGTTTAGGCTGCTCAAGTTTGTTCAAAATGCGGGGTGAATATGGGAGAATATTTCTGTGGAATTTGCAAGTTTTACGATGATGAGGTGAGATGGATATCATATATTCTCGTTTATAATAGGTAAAGGTGTAGCCTTTCCATTTTGATTCTACATGAATTATTAGCATAGGTGATATGACAGTGTCTTTTATGTTTAATTTTTGCAGACCGAAAAGGGGCAATTTCATTGTGAGCAATGTGGAATTTGTAGGTGAGCTAATTGACGTTTGGAATGTTCTTCCCATCTTTTGGAAGTTAACTGTATCTGCCATTTGAATTGTTAATCTAATTTTGCCCTTGTCATCCAGAGTCGGGGGTCGGGAAAATTTCTTCCATTGTCCAACGTGCGGTATGGCTTTCTCTTTTAGTATTTCCATTGCTGCATGTGCTTTTTTGTTGCAAGAAAGAATCTCTCTCTCAATGTTACACATGTTGATCAAAGTCGTCTCTTTAGAGAGCTTCCGTCTTCTCCTAAAAATATGAAAGCTTGGACTGCTTTTATTTCTGAACTATTGGAATGTTGTGTTCTGTTATTGTTATTCTCGTGAGTTACATAAGTGCATGATTTCATACATTATATAATTAGGCATGCACTTGTTCTTGAAATCATTAGATGGATATGCCATGACCAATGCCTAGGTGATAGTATAATTCTTACTTGAATGTATGAGAGATAGGAATCAAGGAACTTGCTTTACGTTGGACATACAAGCTTCATAGTGGATCTTGCTAGGAAGTTCTCTTGAATCAATAACGCATTGATCTGGTCACCATCGAAGACACTGCCTTGTTAATATCCTGGTCTTTTTGCAGTAATGTTGGAATAATCAATTTGGATTTGTAAGGATTTCTCTGAAGAAGTTTGATAAAGCAGAGTCAAATTAAGGCTATGAACTGGCATTTAGTATACAGATACCCACCTGTTACATAGGGTGTCCTGGAGTGCTCTGTTGCATAGATAAATTTGCTCATTGAAAAGGTAAAGTGCGTGGTGAGCTGGTCAGATATGAGAGGAAACCTGGTGTGTATTAATGAGTTTTGCCCATAGGATGGTTAACAGGAACCAGAAGCTGGTTTGCGTGCTGGACTTTTGGTATCAAATTTGTTTTGTGTAAGATCTATCGTGTAGGATTTTGGAATTTTTTGTCTGGGGGTTTCAATGGGTAACCAAATATATTTTTAAAAAGACTCTGGAAAAGTGCTTCTTCTTATGTTTGAACTTTTTCTGTACATTGGATTGGAATCCCTATCTTCTTTAATCCCCTACTTGCCTGAAAAGAAAATAATTTGTCGAGTTCTAAAAGGGTAGATCTGAACCTACAAGGCAACAATGTTAAAAGAGATTTAAGTATATCTTTCAGTTGAATTAAAATTATGAACAGTCTTAATTTAAAGCTGGTCTCTAAGGATGATGGCAATGGAGGTGGCTTTTAGAGTTCACTAGATCTGGGATTTGATATCAAGTTTAGCACGAGTTGTGATGACTTCAAACGTACTTTTTAGTTGGTGTGATCAACTTTGTATCTTGAGAGGGAAAATGTTAGCAAAAGAATTCTTATTTAGGAGTTTTGGGTATGTATGCATGATTTTGTTAAGACATCTAAGAGACAACATCTTAAAGTGGGGTGTGCCACACTGATCACTTACAACTCATTCTCATCTAAGGAAGGACAGAGAGGGTTAGTGGGGCATCTTTTTTGGTTCAGACATTTTTTATTGTGCTTTTTTTTTGGGGGGGGATACAGAGGCAAGGAATCTTCTACTACTGTCACAGCTACAGCTACAATGGCAAATATTGGATTTACAAGCCACACTGCACCAGCATTTATGCATCTTTTCCACGACAATTTAACCAATGGGACTGACTTTAATATCTGAAATATAGAAGAGATCAATTACAGTATCAAAATACTTGATATCAACTGGCGGAAAACTATTCCAAGCTCCAAAGGGAGCATTGTGCATGCAGAGGTTGCATAAGAGCATTACCCTATATTAACACTGAGAAAATATAAGTTATTTATCAGTACAAGGTTGGAGTGTCGGTAGGCTTATGTAGCAGGAGAAGTTCATAACTTAATGCAATGATTTTTTTAGAGTGATCTTTTAAATTGGGGAAAAGAAAGTTTTAGTTAATTTCTGTTTCTTGTTTCTTAAAATTTGTGAAGGGGACTTGTTATTATGCTGTCACTCTTGCAAATGGAGGAAAGAAGTTAACCTCATGAGAGCTGAAACAGATCAGAGTCACAGAATTAGGTAGATCGAGAAAGATAGTCATAATCTTATTTGTTTCAAAAGTATAAATGTGTGCATGGTGCATCATCACTCTAATATTGAAACATGGAAGTATGCTTTATTAATGGTGTCAAATGAAGCCACCTTTTTCCTGAAGGTCCATATCACTGGTCGTCTTGCTCTGCATCTTCTAGATGTTAGTTTCTTCTTTCTTGCTCCCATATCTTGAAGAAAAGCTTATTCTCTATATGCATAGCCTTAACACACTTCTTTCAAAAGCGCAGGATCTTGCTATATGATGTCGTTACGTGGTAATCATGTATGCGTGGAGAATTCAATGAAGAGCCATTGCCCTGTCTGCTATGAGGTTGGTGGTTTAACTTAAACCAAATTTGGCAATAATGAAGGTTTAAAAGGTTTTCATAACAACTTTCTGTTGATTTTGCAGTATCTGTTTGACTCGATCAAAGGAACAAATATCTTGAAATGCGGACACACAATTCATATGGACTGTTTCCAAGAAATGGCAAACCAAAATCAGTTAAACGTTTTCCCTCATAGATAGTTGTGCATTTCATTAGTTTCTGATAGTCATTGGTTGTGTCATTAACCTACGTTCTGGTCACACAGGTATCGTTGTCCCATTTGCTCGAAAACAGTTCTAACAATGTCTGAAGCTTGGAGAATGCTGGATGCAGAGGTAGTAAGCTTTTAACTTGATATTGTCACAATTGCATTAGAAATTCAAATTGGATGTGCTGATAATCAGCCTCTACCCGAGGGTCAGATGTGTAATTGCGGGACCAAAAAGATTGGTGGATTGAAGGTTCTGTCTGACTGAAATGGAAACTATCAAGCATGTCATTCAAGAATAGCTAACTCTTAAACCGAAATTTAAGAATAAGAATGGAAAATGAATAGTTCTGCAGAAAGAGAAAGGAAAAACCTGTGATTAACAAATAATATGATTATTGATATTTTAGTTTCTATCAAATTTTGCTCGACTGTCATTGTGCATGGTAATGAATGGCCAGAGAATGGTCTTTGTTTTTACTAGTCATGTGTGAGGTGATAAAGATTGATCAGCTTTACCAATTGACCAGTTAAGCTGAGAGACTTAAGGGATGTTATGATACTTAGCTAGTTTGTAGTCTGTGCCACTGGTAATTATAGGTTTTTGTGCCAAAGGGCCATGACTGAGCACATTAAAGCCTTGTTTTCGAGTGTTAAAGAGAAATAAATAAGGGGAACTGCCCTTGCACAAAATTACATGCCAGTAGGCCTTTTGTCTTCTAATGATACTTGGATTAACTCTGCAAATCTGCATGTCTTTGTTTACTTTAATTAGATCTGGGCACTCTTGATAAGAGTTCTGGGCTTCCAAAAGGGTAATGGCCAAGCTCCTTTCCCTCAATCTCTACTTGAGAGACTGGCCCTTAAAATGCTTCAGTAATAATAGAGGCTGGAGCAGATTGCAAAATATTTAAAAAATAATGATAATTGCTTGTCAAAAAGTAATACCATGCTTGTCTATTTTCTATTTTGTTGTTTTTGTTTTAAACCTTACAGATTAAATATTTGGAAAAGATAACCTTTCATTTTGGTCATCTTTCTTTCTTGCTTAGATCGCGGCAACAGTCATGCCTGAAGAATACCAGTATGAGGTATGTAATTATCCTGCGATATTGCTCAGTTTCTTTTCACAAACATCTTGTGTTTTGCAGCCCAATTTTTTGTGATGTTTTGTTGAGTAATTACTAGTGAATTTTTGAAAAACAGTTTGCCTTTACGAGCTCTGGTGGAAAAGTTATTTGGTGTTTATTTGGTGTTTTTAATTATAAATCAATTGAAGTTGGTCTTATATTTTATGCTTTAGAGCATAATAATGCTTTGAAAGAAAAACAGAAGTTCATGACGACTTGTTTGTCCTCAATATTGTGAATAATAGGCCAGGCTATAAACTAGCTCTGAGGGATGAAATTCCATTAGGATTGAGTGCAAATATCCCCCAAAAAAAAGAAAAAAGACACTACCATCGCAGAACAGACATGGATAAAATTGTTTTTGGAAACTATTCATCAGAAGAGTATTTGGTCAGTTTATGTTTTCTCATTCAGCTGATATATCAATCTGAATCTCATTGGAAAAATGTAGCGTAGTTATCATTCAAATAAGTGAGTAATCACTGGGGATGATGCATGTACGGGTACTACAACCTTTTGAAATTGGCCTCATTATAATCCCTGATCTGCTCTGAAGCCCAGACGTAATGAATGTTGCCATTGTTTCCAGCATGTCAATCTAACCTTGCTTTCTTGAGTGTTACAAGTGCATTTTAAAGGAATGCCATCTTCACTTCTAAGGAATGGTAACAGGTTTCAATTCTTTGCAATGACTGCAATAAAACGGGGAAAGTTCCATTTCATATCTTTGGGCTCAAGTGCCGCGAATGCTCTTCATACAATACTCGGAGAATATCGGCTGCAGACCATCAGTAAGATGATTTGGGCAAACGAATTCATGTCGAAACAAATGTACGAATTCATCATGGCATTACATTCTTTTAGAAAGATTCTCCATCTTGACAAGTGAACACCTCTTGTGTGCATAGCAATTGTCCTACAATTATTCCCATATGCATGAACAGATGGACTGAAAATAGTCGCCTGATATTTTCTGAATGCTATGCAGTTTTTACTTGATTTCCAGTTGAAAATTCAGCTTGTGGTCCTCGCACAACTTAGCAAATCCTGGACTAAAATGCCTAGATCTTTGCTCTCTCATTGGACATTGGCCCGGGAGGTGCTTCTTCAGCTGGTCATTAACCTATTACAGCACTTGCATCAACTCTTTCTATCATCAGTCGACAATTGATTATTCTGCCTGCCAATTTCTTCATTAGCGATATGTCAGATTGGGGAGTAACTTTTCGAAGCGGTTTTCATAGCCATCAATACATCGGCAATCAATTAGCTTTTTCACTGTTCTGTCACCCATAGCTACCATTGGACTAGGCTAATCTTGTTGTTATATGTTGATTGCATCCTTTGTTCTGTTGTAACATTCTCGGATCATCTGCTCATATGAGCCCCGCATTTGACCATAATAAATAATCTACAGAAAATTTTTACGGTCCGGTTTTGTTGTCCAAAATGATCTTCTCATCGCCCATCGGGGTGAAATTGACGCCGATCCATGGGAGGGAAGCATCCAGGAATGGGATCTCTTTTAGTATGGAGGCATCCATGTGCAGTCTGCATTCGACTTCATGTTGTCGTCGTGAATTATTGATGATGTAACATCGTTCCGACGGTCTCGCAGTTTCGAGGGCGTTCTAAGGTTGCCTAAGGATCGGCATTAAGACTGAAAATTGACCGGTCGGAATGGTTAGGCAGACCGATTTGTCTAGGCAGTTGGGCGACATCACCGGGGGGAGATGGATGCTCAGCACTTCGTTGTTTATATTCAGACGAGTACGACTATCACGTCAAACTGCTTTTTGAAATTCAGGGTATAAGTTCCTTTCAGTTATCACGTCAACCTCCACCTAAAAAAATATTCTGAGTTCTTAAAATATCTCTTTACATGACGGATCAACCGCCGTCGCACGGGCCGAGGCTAGTCTGAATTGATGGAGATCGTGTTGCACTTAATAGGGCGATCTATGTGCTTGATTTTTGCACATGTTAAATTTCATACTCGTCAGCATTGAAAATGTTAATGGGTAATATTACAAAACTCCTAAATTGTATGTCTGTGATAAATTTACTTTAAATTAATTTTTTGATCATTAAAAATTTTAAATCGGCATATCTGTGATAAATTTATTTTCTTTTTTGATTAAATTTTGTTGTCAAATTGCTAATTTGGATGGCACACCATTACCTGTTTGAGATTTTACTTTTTGTTTATTATAGAAATATTTATTTATGATTTTTTGTAATATAATCTAATTTAATGAAAATTGATTAAGAATAAATCTGTTTCAAATATATCAATTTTTGATTTTTGATGATAAAAATAATTTAAGATAAATTTATCATATTTATATTTATTAAAAAAAAAATTTGACGATTAAGAAATTAATTTATAATAAATTTATTATAAATATATCGATTTGAAATTTTTGGTGATATAAATTTTATATTAATCTTTAAAACATCGAAGAGACGAGCCGCGAGCGACTTCTAATTACGACCCGAGAAATCTTCTGTACGCTCTCGATAGACTATAATTAAGGTCGGCGAATGAGAGGAGGAAGCAAATTTCGATTGCATGACTAAAAGATTTAAACTCCAATTCTAATTTTTAAGAATAAGGAAGCAGCTATCCGTCCTTGTCAGCAGTTATTGCGTAGGGCCCTCCCCATTAAAAAAAGATAGTAAAAGTGCATATAAAATATTAATATCTCAAGAAAAAGATCACCCAACTATATGGTAAATAAATAAATATTTTCTTATTTATTTAAGCAGCTCTTTTTTGACACCTACCGACAGCAAACTACGGCGGTGACCAGTTAATTCGATTATCGTCACCCATTGCGTCATCCGCCTTCCGCAAGTAGCAAGTCAAGGTCAAAGCTCACACCTTTCTAAATCATATAAAAAAGCCCCCCAAAAAAAAAAAATTTAGCTCGTCCTTTTCATCTTCCCCAAAATGCCAAAAGAAAACATATTATTTATTTCAATGGCTAATCTTCTTTATTCCTCGTTACGAATTAAAAAAATTGATCCCTAATCTTTGATTGAATATATATTATTATCTTCATACTCTTTTATTGTATGTTCAATTTCATTTCTAATTTACATAAAAATATTTAATTTATTTCCTGAATTTAAATTAACGTAACGATAATATCGAATATCTTTATACAATTAGGGCAAAATTGATCAGTTATCATAAGTTCGATGGCAGAAGTTGAAATAAAGTTTAGGGGGTTATTTGTATCACTGCTATTATATAATAGTCAAATAAAATTGTTATATATGATGCATTTATTTAAAAAAATGTTATATGATATTATAGTTTTCACGTACGCATTTTCCGGACAAGTACTTGGGTAAGCGCGAAAAAAAAATCAAGAAATCTTAAGGTCCCAACGTCGACATCAGATCATAAAATCCCTTCTGGCCGACCGTTCTTGCTGGACAAGGTAAGAGGAGGAGGAGGAACGCCCCAGAAAGACCAGAAGATAAGAAGAAGAAGACGAAGAAGAAGCTCTCCTTGAAAATGGCGGAGACGGAGATCGAGGCCTAGAGAGAGAGAGAGAGAGAGAGTGATACCGGAGGAGGAGGAGGAGGAGGAGGAAGCGACGGCGGCACGATGACGAAGGCCGGACGCGGGAAGCGCCTCTGCGACTACTGCGGGGAGGCCACGGCCCTCCTCCACTGCCGGGCCGACTCGGCCAGGCTCTGCTTCTCCTGCGACCGCGAGGTCCACTCCACCAACCCGCTCTTCGCCAAGCACTCCCGCTCCCTCCTCTGCGACTCCTGCGACGCCGCCTCCGCCTCCCTCTTCTGCGAGGCCGAGCGCCTCCTCCTCTGCCAGAACTGCGACTGGGACCGGCACGCCGACGGCGGCGGCGGTGGAGGTGGCGGGGGCGGGGCGGCTCACAATCGGAGGCCGGTGGAGGGTTTTGTCGGGTGCCCCTCGGTGGGCGAGATTTTGGGGATACTGGGGGTGGACGATTTGGGGTTCAAGGGTTCGCCTTTGGGTGGTGATGAGGGTGGGGATGATGGCGGCGGCGGCGGCGGCGGCGGCGGAGGTGGTGGTGGTGGGTTTTCGGATGTTTTGCTTTGGGAGACTCCTGCTTTTGTTAGTCTCGATGATTTGATCGTTCCTAGGGAGGATGCGTGTGCTCTTCGGGCTGTGGATGTTCCTCCTTTGCCTAAGGTAAGGCATTTTACTTATGTTGCTCCAATAGAGAGAGAGAGAATTTAGAGATATAGCTGATTGGTGTCCTGTTTTTAGTAAAAGATCTCAACTTGCTGTCTTGTCACGTAGTGCAGAGAAGTGAACATTGAACGGGTTTGATATTGTGAATCCTCGTTGAATTATTAGCTTGAATTTGATGGAAAGGATGTCCTGGGGAGATAAGCTCCGTGATGCAGAAATGTGATTGTCTATGATGCTATCACTGAGCTTGAAGTTTCCATCTATCTTGTTTTATCAGTTGGTTTGTTTTGTCCAATAGTGAATGGTGCCGATCTTCAACATCATATTGTTTGAGCACTTTATTTTCTGAACTTTCTTGAGCTGCTGATAAACTGAGTGAGAAGGGTGCCCAACTCTTTATGTATGTTTTCCTTAGAGAGATGTATGTTGTTTGACGTCTTTGTTCTTTCACATCAGTGCCTCTGGCTAGATATCTCTTGTTCTGTTTAGCTTATTTTGCTTGGTAGATGGCATTTTCAAGGATTCTTTCTTCCCTTTTCTAAATGGAGGATTACCTTATTAAGAATTATCATGAACTGCTTTCAATACATTAGCTAAGCTAATTGGGAATTGGGTGGACAATGCATATCTTATTATCAACTCTTTATTAGCACTTGACATCTCCCCTGACGCAAATGTTGAGCTCAATGGGGAAAATGCAAGATTTTGTATGGGATCACGTGAAAAAGATTGAATTACAATTGTGTTTATCTTTATCTCATAAAGAAAACTATTAACTTCAATGAGAGTGCTAACCAACGATATATTTTCTAGAAATTTTTAATAAAGAGTGCTAACCAACAGCCAAAGTGCCAGAACCGTGATGAAGAACTGTTAACTTCTACTTATTAAGCTGACTGGACCATAGGTCGATGGCGTTTATGCAAACATTCAAAGTGTGGAATCACAATATTAATTTTGACAAATTATGTAAGAATAGCAGACCCCCTTTGCCTATGCCCAACTACAAAGTGATAAAGAAAATTCTGAAATTGGATATGTTTTGAATCTGCATCTCTTTCATCTTGTCCATCCGCTTGGTAATTTTGACTTGTTTACATGATTACTTTTTATCCAGAATAGAAATGCAACCTGTGGTCAGCACAAGAAAGAAATGCTACACCAGCTCCGCTTACTTGCTAAACCAGAATCTAACTTGGACTTTGAAAGAGGGGAGACTGAACCATCAGATGATCTTGACTCACCAGTTTTGAATCAAGCTCTTCAGCCAGCAAATATGCACTCTGGATGTGAAGATAGAGATCAAGTTGGATTTCACAAAATTGAGGTACTTTGTTCTCCTTTCACGGTCAAGACTTAAAAGCATTATGTTATTTCTCTTATTCCATTTTCCTTCAACACCATAAAAGGCACTTTGGTTTTTTTATTTTGGGGGGGTGGGGGGGGTGTTTGATCATGGGCATTCACCTGTTATTTTGTGTGAGCTTGTTGACTCTGGATATCTGTGTTGCTTAAGTGCATCTCGTGCATGTTTTACTGGCTAAAAGTAAGAATTGACTGCCTTTGAGGCTGAATTGCAATGTCCAAGATATGTTATAATTAAAGATTAGCTCCGAAAAGAAGTCTATCTGAAATTTTAGGGTCTAAATGTAATTTTCGTTGTTTTGTTTCTTTGTATATTTATTTATTTATCTTTTTGCTATTGTACCAGCTCACCTGCTTAACTTGTTAGTGCTATAGCCATATATACATGATGACCAAGACGAAGGCATTAACTTTTTGTTGTTGCAGGCAACTGACTTTCAGTGGTTTTCTAATGACGGAGACACCAGAAACCAAGCTTATGACCCTTCTACATTTAGCTATGGAGAGGAAAGTCCAACTGCTTTAGACAAGTATCCAAACATCAGTTTTCAGAGTTCTACCAATGAATGTCATGAAGTACCATCTGAACATCCCATCAATTCAAATCCTTTGCCACTGGTTCCATTAAATAGCCAGGAGAGAGAGTCCGCAATCTCACGCTACAAGGAGAAGAGAAAAACAAGGAGGTAAGAAAAGCTGTCATTTCTTCAAGAAAACTATGGTGTGTAAGTATGGATAGTTACAATTTATGAAATGTCAAATATATTAAGTAGTCTGTTATCTGCAGCTTATTTGCTATATAAAACAGGTCCTTATGGTTAAATTGATGCATTCGCTTTGTCTGAATGCTTTAACTGCATCTTTTAATCATGTGTAGACTCCCTGGTTAAATGTGCAATGCAGGTATGATAAGCACATCAGATATGAATCACGGAAAGTCAGGGCCGAAAGCAGGATTAGAATCAAGGGGCGTTTTGCTAAGATGGACAGGACGTGGTAATTACTTGGCTCCTGTAAATTTGGTTTGCCTGCTTTAAAAAAAATATTCAGTTAAGTTTTCAATTACTATTGCAGTTTTTGATGTTCTCATGCATGTATGTTTATATTTTATCTCGGTAGAATGATTAACATTGTGAGAATGCTTGTCTATGTCAAGTGAATGGAGATTAACCATTTTGTAGAGCATGATAGCATCAAGCTAATAGTGACATAAGAGAAGGTAACGTCCATGCACTAAGTTGGATGAGTGGCAGATGGTCTTTGAAAGCCCCAGGGCCATTATGCATAGAGGACTGTAGTAGGAATATGAGAAAAAGAACCTTCAGCTACAGTGTTTAAGGCTACATAACATTAGATGGTTTCCAGGCAGCTCTTGTTTATGCCAGTCTGTCAATCTGGTAGCTCTATTTCTGCCGATAAAAACTTAGCAACAGTTGTGTGTGTGAACTCTATTTATGGTTGATCAATGGTCTG
Source organism: Corymbia calophylla (assembly GCA_014182845.1). Lineage (NCBI taxonomy): Eukaryota > Viridiplantae > Streptophyta > Magnoliopsida > Myrtales > Myrtaceae > Corymbia > Corymbia calophylla. The sequence continues at coordinate 9,855,829 of CM024700.1, forward strand.
TGGTAGAGCTCTCAAGAAAAGGAAGCATATTTACACTCGTTTGTCTTGGTTAGATAAACTGGTAAGATGGTTTTTCTTGTCAGGTTTTCCATATGATAAGGATATTTTGTAGGTAGAAAGCCTTTCCAGACCTTTAACAAAAAGGGCTTGAAAGAGGTTAAGATGGATTTGATCATGAGTTACATTTGTAACTACAAAAGTTAAGGGGGCAAGTATATGCTCTGAACAAGTGAATGTGCCTGCAATATGGAGAAAATCACAGGATGTGGTCATACTTATGAATTTCATCATCTATTTAGGTACCTATGGGTGTACAAATGGTTTAGTTTCCTTGTTGCATAGAAGAAAGTAAAGAGGCAAGAAGCAATTGCACGAATCAGTACTTTGTATTGTCTAAACTCTCATGCATGCATTTATTCTCTCATAAAGCGTGTAGCCTAAAGGAGAATATTTTCTAAATGCAAAGCTGCGAACCTAGTAAGTGTAAGCTGTTGAGCAGAGCAGAAGGAACAATTCATTGGAGAATATTATTGTTGTAGTGGCCCAAATTGTGGAAGGATTCACAGTAGTGGGTGGAAGACTGATAGTGCTATATTCTTCTCATTAGTTTAGACCATTGTATTCTTTCCTTTATGAGTCTTTTCATTTCCTCTGGTTGGGTACCAGATTCAGCCAAGCCCTACCCTTTGTTCAGCTTTATTTGGTCCATGTTGTGGGTTGATTTACCCAAAATGCAATTACTTATCGAATCATCCATTGGCCATTTATTTTTTTCAGTATTTACCTTCCTGCCTCGGTTTTATATTGTTTCTGGCAACTCATTCTCACAAGGTTGAATTGTTGAGTCCTGAATGCGCTGATTTATATAGTTACATACATGTGCAAGTGAAAGAAACTGACTTGCGTGACAATCAACAGATATTATAAGCAACCAAGGTATGGATTCTGAGGGAGTTGCTGTGGGTCAAATTGGGACAAGAATTGGAAGATACACAGCTTCAGGATCAAAGAGTGCATCCCATGGTGAATGTTTCTGGTAGTATATACTAATGTACATGGAAGTAGATATTAGATTTGGGTTTGATTTTCGGATGCCAGTATCTTTATCAATTGAAGAGAGTTTCACTTTTGTCAAGAGCATTCTTGCTTTCCCTGTACTGAAATTCAGAGTCAAATAATGCGTAGACCTTGTATAGTCAGTAAATAAAGTGTTGTAAATATGTGGATTCTCTTTTATATGCCTCTCTCTGTGCCCATGCTTGCTATTGCAGGTCCTTGTATCCAATTCTGTTGTCCTTCCTCTTTTTCATGGTGCACTACTTTGAGCTCCACGAATGAAGAAGCATCAAACTGAATACATCGAATAAATGGGGTATAAAAGGTGTTGAAGCTTAACCTCTGTAGAGTACCTGCTTTTCATTGTGACTTTTGGCTTCTGGTCGTTGTTTTCGGCTCGCTATAAGTGGAAACTTTATTCCATGGCTTCTTTTTGAAATGGTGACTACATAAGTATGTTCTATTAATTTCACTTACCCTTTATACCTAAGGGGCCAAAAGAGCGAGCGTTTTTTTGTCCCAATCGATAATGTTTATTTTGTTATGCTTAATCTTTTACTAGTATACGAACAGAAGAATCTGGGTTACACTTTAAGAAGTTCTGGTGATTACAATGTTAGACTGATATATCTGCTTTTCTCTTCTTCCTAGTAATTTTGCCGGGCAGGTTCAAGAGCTAGGTCGGTTGCTGTGCTTCGTGATATCAATCAAAGAGCGGGATTCGTACGTCTTTCTCATGTGCAGACATATCTTTATCACGAGGAGGAGTAACTGATGGTGTAAATGGACTAAATTTGCAGCATTGGCTGTCTCGTTGCTAATCTCATGCATTGTCGGCACTTTTTCTTACTATAGTACTTCAGCAAACTAGAGAGTCAATATCTGATTCAATGTAGTTAATACTCTCAGAAGAACCACCAAGTACTATAAACTGTAACGCATTCATCACATGCCCCGGATCACCAGCAACTCACCAGATCTCTGCAGCTAAAATGGCCACCTCCACTTTTTACCACGAGCCAAACCACAGCCCATGTATTTTACTAGTCGGTACTTACCCTTCAAACCTACCCACGCGCCTTCCTCTTGCAAAGAAATTAAATCAACAACCCTAGCCACACAAATACTAACTTTCCCTACCAAACAGCACTGATCACTTTATATCTCCAGTTATCTTCAGATTTCATCTCGACATGGCCTTCTTGTGGAGGTCCATGACGTAGAGCACAGTGAGCAGCAGGAATGTGAGCGAGCCGACGAGACACAGCACGAACGCTGCCGCCATCTGGTAGCAGTAGCTGCCGAACTGGTGGCAGACCTCATTCCACTGCACGTGGGAGTTGCCGTGCTGGGCGATCACACCGATAGCGCCGGATGCGCCACTGGCAGACAGGAGCAGCCCCATCATGACCGTATCGAGCACATTGATGGCTAAAGCAGCTTTGGTGCTGCGGGCAGCCCCAGTGACGGCAATGTACGTGAGGGATGTGGCCGTGTATGAGCATGCGATGGCATTCGACACCAGGAAGTATCTGCAAGAGAGTATTTGGAGATTGAATGCATTATTAGGGTGGAAAATATACGGCTCATGGATTCTAGAAAACATCCCATAATAAAACTCTGTGTACAGGCATGAATATGAACGATCTAGACTAGTACTGAAATTCAATGTCCAAATGTACTGAAGCTGAAATTGAAGGAGATACGTACATGAGCATATTAACCCTAACAATTTGAAAAGATCAAGAGCATCATTCTCATTGTGGTACTCGGTCTCATAAACTACCAGCAAAACTCATTACCTTATCACCGTCTGTACGTATTCTGCAACCTCCTTATACTGAAGATTTATACGCTAGGGAAAGTACTTAATAAGAGGTTGTCAACACACAGTTATCACTTATCAGTAGTTGAAGTTTCCATCATGAAATTGTCCACCCTCACAATTTTTCACTCTTCTAAAAGGCAGGAGGACGTGTTGATGAACCTTTCTGTTCTTGGGTCAGCGTACAACGTGAGGCTTGTCTTCGAGCATGGGAAACGAGACATTTGAGAGGTAGTTGTCACCAGCTAGAGATGGGGGTCAGTTTCTGGATTGCTTGGGCTTTAATTGTGTGTCGCAGCATGGCTCGTTGAGGGTGTCATAAATCCAAAATTAAATGAACTGAAACCCTAGCTACTCGTGTACGAATTCGTCCAAGATAGGTCACGGAATTTCCCTTTGGGGCAAGGGAAATGGAGATCGGGAGCACACGTCAATCGTCATCTACTTTCACCCCACCCGCCATACATTCATAGGGTTAAACTTTTCATCTTAGGTAAACCGCAAGGCCAAGTGACATAGTACCAACATCGGGGGCTATTTTAAGGCACTGGCCGAAATCGAAAAGCGAAATGATCTGGGGAACTGAGTTCGCGTAAACGCACACCCCTCCCCTTGAATTCTCAATCGCTAAACCAACACTTACCCATTGTTATCCAAGTTACAAAGGAGTTAAACACTACAGAAGTATGAGCAGATATAACATGAAGTCTACCCCCAGGTTTCTATGTGTGCACCTATTGTGCAGCTGTAGGAGTAGTTGGTAATGTACATGATAACATCAATTTTGTCATCTGATTCTCTCCCTTTTCTTAGGGCAAAGGGCAGAACGTGTTAAAGATTTATTACCGTTTGAGGTAAACATTGAACTACCGAAGGACCCGGAGTAATGAGGCGTCACCTTTTACGAGCATTGGTCGCTGTCAAATTGGCTGGGGAGAATGCTATTGACCTCATCATGACTGTTAATAATGGGATTTAATTGTCAAATTACTGATTATATCAGAAAGCGGACTGTGATATTTACATTTTACATGAGAAAGATGCCATGTAACAAGATACTCATACGATAAAAGCTTGTTACTGGATCGTATCTACGCACTTCATTCGTCATACGTACGAGTCATGGAGAGCTATATTCATGTATTTCTTCTACTTTCCTCGATATAGAACTTCTCCCGTTTCATTGTCAACTCACGCCAAATGTGAAAAGAGTGAAAAGATCAAGGGAAAGATCGATAGCAGGGACTCACACGAAGGCAGACATGTATTGCCACTTTGCCGTCGCGCGGACGTGCAATGTGAAGCTCTGGGAGATGGGGACTGAGACCGTCTTGGACTCCTTGCTGACGCCGACCATGACTGCGGCCGCCAGAGTGAGTGCCAGCGCTAGGGTGCGGAGCAGCAGCTCAGGACGCCTGATGGCCTTCAGCGGACGCTCCAACACCTTAACTTCGCCTCGTGCCGCCGCCATGTCCATCCTGGACTTGCTTTGGCTCTCCATTTCGTGTCCTGCGTGCGCGCCTTTGTGTTCTTTTGGGTTCAGTGTCTGGAATTCGAGAGAGAGAGAGAGAGAGAAGGGAGAGTTGATGAGTTTAATAGAGAGAGATGGAGGGAGAGTTGGGAAGGTGGAGGGGCATTGAAGGTGAACACAGTTAAATTCAATAGAGAGGATGTACAAATTTAATGCATCCTTCTTTGCTTGGCTAGCTGGAAGATGCCCCTTAGGGCAAACCCTTAAAACCAAGAGAAGGGTTTTATCAAATCGGGCGCAATCTTGGTGTGGTTGTCTTGAGTGTTAGCTAGTTAGTTTTTTAAACAACCTTAGCAGGTTTGTCATGTTTAGTTGGGTTGCTCGGATGGTCAATCAAATATACACAAATGCAAGTTTGATTAAAATTTTAACCTTCCACCAGCTCAAGAACGATTGTTTCAAGTCTCACCAACTACATGTGAACCACTAAAAAGGAAGTATGTTGCAAAAAAAGATGACATTGGATTCCTTTTTGTTTTTTGGTCAATCATATTCTACTCCTACTCTAATACTCAGAATTTTTTCTTATCTCCTTTCAGGACGCGCACCTCCTTTCAGAACATGTAAGTCGAAACTCACTCCTAAAACTAAATCGTCCCCATCCTAATCTCCTAAGAAGGTGGAGACCTTTGATAAAACTTGTGCACCTTTGAGGTTTAGTGCTGTGTTTTGGAAGGGGAAGAGTGTGACATCCGATATTTTCTTTATAGTTCATGATATTTAGGATATATGGTAACCAATGGCGGGAATTGATACGCTCCTGAATACGTATCGAGTAATTTTCAAACATTAAATTTTTATTGAGTTAAGGTTTCCCTATTGTTGTATATTTTTTGCTCATAATTGTAATGGGTTCAAAATAATTTTTTGATTTACCGACATTTCTACCTCAATGTAAAGTATCTATCCAAAATCATCTAATATCTCAATCTTTTTATTAAACCATGCCATTTGTCACTATGAGAGCTTGGACAAATGTCTTCATTCCCACCTTATTTTTGCCCACGTCTAAATTAAATTCATTGAACCTAGCCATATAACCTCATGGTTGACATTATTTTAATCCTAGTCATTTGTTATCTACTTTTAACTATAGTTAAAGTGGCATTATTACTTTTGACCAAAGTCAATTAATGCTACTTCAAAATACTCTTACATATAGAGAATATTTGTAGAAGACAAAGGATAAAAAGTCTTCTTTCCCTATCTCTTGAACGCACACCTCATCTTATTGGACCAGTTAAATTGGTATCATTACTTTTGACCAAAGCCAATTAATGCTACTTCAAAATACTTTTAAATGTAAAGAATATTTATAGAAGACAAGAGATAAAAATTCTTCTTTCCCTATCTCTTGAACATGCATCTCATCTTCATCACCTCTTCAAGTTCAATTTGTATTTCACTTTCTTTCAAGACAATCAACATCCAAAACCCTCATTTTCAATCTAGTGTTTTACAAGGTATATTCATCTATTTTCCTAATGAGCTTTATTGTGAAGACTTGTTTATTTTAATAATTAGTTTGATTTCAAGGTTGTCAAGGGTTTGTTTGTTGAAGATTTCACTTAAGGTAAGTGAAAGTCCTAAAAACTAAGCTAGAATGACCTACTTATTACTCCTAAGTTTGGTTGGTTGTTTATATGTTTATTTACTATGGATTTTACTCTATGTGTGAGTAAGTTGCAATGTTGTATGTTAAGTTATGGTGATTGCTGGGTTTGAATTGAAAAATTTTCCTCATGCTTAGAATGTCTTTGAGAGATTACCAATAGGTTTTGTTGCAACTTAAATGGGAAAAGTGTGAAAATGGTAAAAGTAGGCATAAAAAGGAGTACTTTGGTGAATTTTTGACAAAATCAAAGGTAATTTCAAAATTTACAGATGTAAGATGGGGCTGTTAACCGAGTTATTTTATGATTTTTAGTGTTAATTGGCGGGTTGTTATGTAAGAATTATTAAGGGAAATCAAACCGGTTTAAAAATAAAAAAAGAGTTTAGAAGCTTTAGGGGCAATTTTATAATTTCACCAATTTGAGGGACAAATCTATAAATATTGAAAGTTCTATGGCCTATTCACAGTATCGGGAATCTTATTTTGATAGGTGATAAATTTATTTTTAAAGTGAATTGCTTAATTTAGATAATATGTCAGTTATGCAAAAAGTGGAACTAGATGACTTGAAAAATTAAAAGTTGGTTGTTTTAATGATTTTTTAAAATATGTAGTGTGTTTATAATATAAATAAAATGTCAGTAAGATAACAAAGGATAGCTTTTAGTTTTTAATTTTAATTGATATGGCTTGGTTAGATATTAACCAAAAGTTAGGGATAAATTTATAAAATGAGAAATTTTTGCTAGGGTAATGTTCTAATTCTAAGAATTTGGAATTATAGAAAATACTCCTAAATATTTGTGTTAAAAGTGAGTTTAATCAAGGCTGGAAAAATAAATAAATAAAGAGTGAAAAATTTTATGAGTTACTTAGATATTGGAGTGATAGTGTTTGTTGCTATTGAATATCAAAAATTAATAAACCTGTTCTCTATCAAATGATTTTGGTTTGGTGAAAAGAAAAAAAAAATTATTTGTTCAATTATATGTAATTAATCGATTCTCATGGTTAAATGAGAATGTCAAGTGATTAATGTGTTGTTACTTGCAATTGTAAATACTAAAAAGTATGTGATGTTTTTGTGTTGTGATTAATTGTATATGTCTTTCATGCTACGTAATTATGGCATTTGCCATAGCCTATTCGCCATCGAGCAAATTCTCTTGTATGAGTATGTATGAGACTCTAGACTTAACCAAATGTTTTACCACATGAGACGGTTCTCTATAAGATTTAGATGATATAAAATTTTACAATGACATGACTCGTATGATCATGGTATGACATAGCTTGTGTAGCCATGATGTGATGTTAATAAATAACCATCATTATGTGAATGTACACGGTATATATATCCTTACTAATGTAGAGGACACCTGTGATGGTGTACTATCTCTATAACAAAAGAAAACATTATGATATTCCAATTTAAGAAACCCTAACGTCGCAAAAAATTGATAAGTATATCAAATTAATCGTCAAAGTGATTTCAAAAGACAAATCATAGGACAAATACAAGTGACTTCAATCTCATAGTTCTCTTTCCCTCCTACTTTCCTCAACTTCTCCAAACAAGTTGAAACATAGTCCTCACCAATTTCAATCCTCTCAATTTCCAATGCTCCAAACAGCAAGAGTGGAGACATCTCTCTTCATTGATTCTCTAATTGCTTTAGCTGCTTCTTTTCTTCCTTTTTCTCTTACATCTCAACCCCTTTGTCCAAACACGGTGTTTTAAGAATGTTGGAAGGGTACACAGTCAAATATGTTTTGTAAGTGTCAGTTTATGAAACGTTATGAAATGCAAAATGCCATACATTTTCTTCTCTATTTTAATTGACCACCTTATAATGAAAAGAAGAAGAAGAAATTTTCATGTCGTAACCCGTTGATTCTCATCGTTCAGGGGGTTTGTATAAGCATTATCGGAACAATCTACTCCGTTCGGAGCAAGCCATGGCTTGAAATGCACCCTATTTTTGTGTCAAAGTGATAATCGAACAATCTAAACTCCTTCTGATGCTTCCCTAACTTTAAATATGTGGTTTGCTTGGAAACTCTTGTCAACTTTTGGGGCACAATGATTGGGAATTCATGCCCGATATTTGGAGGATACGTAATTTTCAAATGTGGAACTAAATACAGGTAGTCTATCAATTGAAGAAGTGCAATCTTCATAACAAAAGTGGTATTGAATTGTTCTGATTACTAGGTAATGGCTAGTGTAAATTCCATAACTCCGACAGTTTAAGATCAGTCTTGTCCAATTTGGTTTGTAGGGCCCCCCTTAAATTTTTTTCTTGGATACTTCTATGTGGCGTGACACGTCAGCTCCAAATGGCAAGTATTGCCACGTCATCAGATATGAGGCCCATTGGGCCGCAACCCGAAGGTGGTGTGAGACAGAGGAAATCTGGGAGAATTAGGGCTCCGAATTCCCTCTCTCTCTCTCTCTCTCTCTCTCTCTCTCTCGCGCGCGCGCGCACACCCAAAGTACCTTCTCCGTTTTGCCTGAACCTTGCGATCATCGGTCGAAATTCCTGCTGGTCCGTGCTGTGATTCGCGGCGACGATGAAGGGTCGGGCCTATAAGGACGAAGAGCCCCATGGAAAGGTGGGTAGATTCGGCGGCTCCTCAAAGCCTGTCGGGAATAACAGCAAGGCGGCGGCGATGAAGAAGAAGAAGAAGAACGTGGCGCGTCTGGGAGGCGGCGGCCTCTCTCTCGAAGCCTTTGCGAACATAAAGTCGACCTCGAATCGGAACCAGTACAACCCCGCTCTGATCAGTACGTGCGCACGCTCTGCGTTTGATGGTTTTCAAGTGGTTTTAGTTGCATTGGTTGATGTGGGTGTGTCTCTTTTCTTGCGGTTGTGTGTTAGAGTGAGGTGGTTATGGTTGCTGGGTGTGAGGTGCAAATGCTAAAGTTGCGTTCTTTTTGGTTGTTTGAGAAATGGAAAGCAGAATTTTTGGTGGGGAGTGAATTACTCACTGCTCTTATCAGTATGTGCGCACGCTCTGTGTGTGATGGTTTTGCGGCGGTGGTTTTTAGTTGCATGGGATGATGTGTGAGGGTGTGTGTCTCTTTTCGTGCGGTGGTGTTAGAGTGAGGTGGTTATGGTTGCTGGGTGTGAGGTGCAAATGTGAGAGTTGCGTTCTTTTTGGTTGTTTGAGAAATCGAAAGCGGAGCTTTTTGGTGGGAGGTGACTTGCGCACTCTGTCGCTATGAGCTTAGTCAATGAGAATTTTGTGACTTTTGGTCAATCAAAGCGCATTAAAATGAAATGCGGGATTGGTGTTCTAGCGGGTAAGTCCAGGTCGATACTGATACTATAGCTCTGCAATGCGATTTTTTTTTTTAGATGGTTTTAGCCTGGTGAGATCTAGGGTGCTAGATTATCTTCCAGGGTTTCCGTCTATCTATTCTGTGCAGAAGGGCGATCAAAATTTGATCTTTTGGTTGTGTCCAGACAATTGAGATGGCCTCGCTTTGTAGATGAGCTCGTTTTTAAAAGCCTTATTTTTCTTTTATGATGACACGAATGCGTGAATTCTTGTCTCTCTAAGCTCACAGCTTGTGGTTGTCGTGATCGCTATGGCTTATGTTACTGGATTTTAATATCCATCTGGTTTGTAACTGTTGTTTCATGAAGAAAGGGTTCCTAAGGCACCCTGTTTCTGTTTACATTTATAATCCTTTGAGTTATAATTAAGACTATGAAGATCTGAGCAATAAAAGGATGATCTACTTTTAGTACTTACAATTGAGATTTCTAGTGTGGTGAGTTTAAGGCTTCTCGCAGACAATGACTGACCCTTTGGATAAACTTTTGGAAGAAGCGCTTTTTTTTACCCTGCAGTTCCCTTCTTGTTATAATTGAAGGAAGGGCCAGTGAGATAAATTTTCCTAAGTTCTAGGGGTTAAGGCGATAGAGGTTGAACAAGGAGGATGCTTTTTTATTGTCTTTTAAGATTGCAATTGGCCAAGGTTTTGGCTCATTATAGGAGGCTAATACAAATATTTGACTTTCATCCTTTGACAAACATCTTGGGTATTTCCTTCCAACCTCTCTCGAAATCAGTATTTCTTTTAGTGCACTTAGAGGATCTGTTGACTTGAGTGACCTATGACCAACTTCTGTTGGACTGCTTTTGGCAACTTGATACCTGTGTCAAGGGATCAGTGATAACTGACTTGTTGACCTACTTTCTATTTAGGAATTTTGTTGCTTCATCCTCATGTGCATCCTTTTACTTGTTCTTGTTTAATATATTCTTCATTTTGTTTTCCCCCTTCACCTTTCGCTTCTCTCTTTTGTATAGAATTGGAGTAAGACTTTTTTTTTATCATTATATAGATGTTGGCTATTATCTGCAACTTCATCTTCTCTAAAGTTTTTGTTTCAAAATCTCCTGAGCTGATAGATTTCATCATTAACAGAAAAGAAGAGGGAGTTCTACAAAAATGCCAAGTACATCAGCAAGTACAAGAAATCCTTAAAGCATCTAAGTGAGCAAAATGATCCCTCGGCCGTGAAACCTTCAGAGGTTTGTTGTCACATTTGACAATTTCATTATTTGTCATGTCTGCTTTCTGCCATGAGAATATACTTCCCATCTGGTTGACTTTTGGTAAAGGATATGCTGTATGCACATTTCCTTCTGTGTTAAATCTAAATATACTTTATTTTTCTTATGGTTCATAGTTACACTTTTACCTGTAGTCCTCTTTTAAATATCTTGTGTTTCTGCCTTGATGATGGAGGAAATTATGATTAGGGAGGATCCGTTTCCAGAGTGATTCTGTAAGAGCAACTTCTTTTGCAGTATCTCAGTTGAGAGGATTTATTGACTTCATGAGCAATGGTAGCTCAAATATTTTTTTCTCTTGGCGTCTTGATGGTCAAAAGCCTGATTCATCATATTTTACTCAGTTTGGATGGAGTGATTAGGAGGGAATGGAAATGACTCAGATAATGACCTCAAGAGAGAGAAGTAAGGAAAGGAAACAATTTGATTTATTGGTGTTTGGATGTTTATGAAAGAAAGGAAACAAAGGGAACTTGGCCATTTCATGTATGATTAAAGAGAATAGAATGGAAAGAATCTAATTATATCTCTATGATTATTTTTCCTTATTCTACTTCTTAAATAGAATAAATCATATTATGGTTTACTTACAAGAAGAGATATAGTGGCATAAAAAGTTCACCTTGTTTAACGAAAAAAGCCAACAAGTGGTAACAGGATTATATCCACGATTATATCCATACACAATATTTTAGTTTCCTAATCACTTCGTATCCTTATAACCTTTAATCAAACTCCTTTTTTTTCTGCATGTGAAATTTTTTGCCTTTTTTATTTTGTAGGTCTCATCTAAACTTTCTCCTTTTCACTTCAATTTTTCCTGATATTTGAGCTTGTCCATGCGGTGTAATTCTTCCGACCTTTCTTCTGAAGGTGAACTCTATGATTTTATGCATGTTAGGTTTGAGAAATTTCTTTTCTATTCTGTTGTCGAGGTGCAAGGAGATTCACTCCCACTTTGAAGACCTCAAGCTTATATGGCTAATGTTGATTTTTTGCAGGACACAAACGAAATGGATGAATCTAACAAGAGGAATAAGAAGAACAAGAACAGAGGTTCAAGTAGTCTGAGGGAGCTGTACGAGAAGAAGCATGAGGAGGATGAGAGGGCAAGAAAGGAGAGGGAGGTGATTATGCAGGCAAAGAAAGAAGAGAGGGAGAAAGCTGAGGCTCGGAGGAAAGCAGAAAGAGCGAAGATGTTCAAGAAGACACGGTCTGGTCAACCCGTAATGAAGTACAGAATCGAGCATCTTTTGCAGAGCATTCAAGGCTCAAATTAGTGCTTGGGTTGCTCATTCAATGGGGATTTCATCTACCCCTCTTTTTCTCTTTGGTTTCTATATAAGCGGCCTTTGCTTGAACGAGAGATATGGCTAGGGTGGCTGGACTTCTTCTGGCCTGTTCAGAAAGTAGAACCTGAAATGGCATATTCTTTGATCTCTGTAGGTATTGAAAGCTTGTACATTTTCTTCTAATATGAAATGGCAGCTTCAACAGATCCATAAATTAATTGGGTGCTAACTATTTCTTGGGTAACACGGGGGAGTCCGGTGCTTTTAAGCAGCTCGAACAGTACACATTCGGTATCACAGTTTCCTTAACTCATGCATGCTGGACAATCACCGAAGCTCATCATTTATGGCTGGACTTATGTATGAAAAGCATTATGAACCAATGGTGCCGCTTTGTGTCTGTCTCTCGCCGCTAAGGTGGCTCTTGCCTGCGGAATTAAATTACCACATCTTTTGGTATGGGGTCTTAATTGATGACAGTTCAAATGTATATGCTTCTGTACATATATGTCACTGTTACCATGTACTTCGGGCTCTAAATGATTGTTTTTCCATGGTAAGACTTATTTTCTTCTCTAACTAGTTCATTAGCACGTCCAAAAAGGGAATGAAACTAGTTGATTCGTGAATTTGGTCGGCATCATTGGGGAACATGTGTACATGTTCAACCCATTAAGCGGGCACGTGAATGAACTAGTCCAAAACATCCAAAGGATATACATGAGCCGACCGCAGCCATAACATTCATCCACAGTGCAGAATGTGATAAACTACAAATCCAAGTGTCTCGGGCGTGCTTGTTTTGTGAGTTCCCACGTGTGCTCATAGTAAGATGAGCATCGTGTGAGTTTGGCAATTGATTACGAGCACAGGAAGTTCGACGGAAAAAAGAAAAAAATCAGAGGCTTGACCCAACGCTTGAGTTGTATACAAGGTTTAAGGTACGACCCCAGCTTATTCTTCCGCCATCATATTCTGTTATGTAGTCCGCACATTATGCTAAGATTCAGTTCATTCTTTCTTTCGAATTTCCAAAGTGCAATCAATCAGTACAGTTGCCAAAATGAGTGGAGAATTCATGCATTTGCTGAAAAGTGCAAGAGCCCCTGTATGCATCACAGGAGCAATTTTCCTTAGTTTGTCCTTTGTATGAGATCGTTACATTATTATTAATAATACGTACCAAACATGACAGAGAGGCTGCCCAGCTGTGAATTGATTTGAGCAGCTTTAATTATCCGGAGATGGCAACTAGTGATTGCAGATGTTAATATTCACGTCACAAATACCAGAGAAAGATCGACCAAAAAAAGGTTAGCGATTCATGCCGTGTGATCATAATAACCGCCGATCATTCATGCTGTGTCATGTCGACAGGAAATTGTTTCAACCCGATGACAGAGATTTTGTCAAATATTTGGTCAAAACATGCCAATCCTGATGTTTCGAGCATAGTCATGCGGTGCCGTGTCTGTGTTTCTCTGAATAACAAAAAGATTGTCATCGATGGACTGCTCATGGTTTGCCCCTTCGAGAGTCATTGTCAGCGATTACTTATCTCGATCACGTTCACGTTACCCAACTGTACCGAAGTCGAAGGCTTTGACTGGTTGGTGTGGACAAGAAGAGAGCAACTGCCCTGCTTTGAATGGCAGGTCGTCTTGTTCTTTGAGAAGTTCGGTTGATATTTTCGTGAGCCACTTGAATTCAAAAACGAAAGCAAGATGCTTTGAGCCTAAGGAAACTGCCTCATCTGCCCACGTATTAAGATCTCCCTAAAAATGAGCCCTCTCTGAAGTCGTTTCATTGTCTTCATCTGCACGTACCCATCTTGAGATTTCCTCTTTGTGCAGTTTGCTGCTTGAGCTCGACTTGCAAATCTCTCCGGCAATCAGTCAGTGCGCCACATACCACTGGTGTCTGATCTTCATCCGTTTTCCGGCGATAGAATGGGACCTGGAGGACCTGGAGGGCCTGGAGGGGGCCCTGGAGGGTTCGGAGGGCCTGGAGGACCGGGTTTCGGCGGGCCAGGAGGACCGGGGTTCGGTGGACCTGGTTTCGGGGGTCCGGGATTTGGTGGACCCAGGTGGGGTCCTGGCCCCGGGGGGCCGTGGGGCCCGGGGCAAGGATTCGGAGGTCCGTGGGGACCTGGCGGTGGCTTCTTCGGACCTGGCGGTGGCTTCTTCGGACCTGGAGGCTTCTTTGGTGGGTGCTTTGATGGCATATGCAGCATGGTATCCTCTTGGTGAGCATTGTCTTCCCCTTGCTTGATCTACCATATACAGTACAGTTGAAGCTTCTTATGGATGTATAGTTTCATTTTTCGGCCGAAGCCATCGTTTGCGATTGAAATGTGTGCTATCCTGTTGGCTTTATCCAGACAAAAGTAGAACTCGAATGTGTTCGTAGTTCAAAAACATCGTATAGGATAGGACTTCCAGTGCACTTCTTGCTTGAAAACTGACGGCAATGACACTTGACATTCTGTTAAATGACTCTTCGGTCGTGTGCAGCATGTACTGCTTGTGCTGTTGCTGGTTGCTACAAGATTGCTTCGGGCCGCGCGGATATGGCCCTCCTGGTCCTGGAGGTCCACCCTTCTGATCTGGAGATGTATTGATCCAGCACCATCACATGCGCTAATTTACCTATGTATTTCTCCACTTTTCAATTCTACTTCGTCGATGATAAACTGTTTGTCTTCCATTCTTTCTGTTTGTGCTTCACATTAGCGCACTAAATTATCTTGGAATGCCTATGGACCGTTTTCAATTTCCCGAGATGCTGATGATTATGACTCACCATTCCTATTTTGTGCAAATTGCACGATGCGCAAGATTGACAGGGTAGTCATCTAATTGATGCATTAGAGAATAGGACAAATTTGTCGAGAGACCTTAGTACTAAGATGCCCGGTTCAGTTCAGGAATTTCACTGTCGTAAGTGTTAATATCACGAAAGTTCTAAGGCCGACATAAAATTAGTACGGAGTTCAATATGGAAGGGGTTCGTGTGCCATTAACATAGCTAGGAGATACTCCTTTTTAGGGGGAAAAGGTTTTTACAAACTAGGCATTGTATAAATTTCACCTGCCTCTGCTCAAGTACTCAGAGTCAAACCGACAAACATGCCGCAAATTCTTCACTGTGGAAGGTGGATGATCAAAATTATAAGTGCTCTGAAGAATGTTCTGCATTTCTCACTGGTTGACCTAAAAGCTTCTGAAGAATAGTAGGTCAAGTCACCATCAAGTGCATCCTTTGAATTTCTTGAGTTCATAGCCAAAAGCCCAAAGGTTCCAACATCATTAAACACCAGCCTCACGCAACCTATTTATTGACTCGTATTATAACCATTCATTTCAGAATAATTAATCAAGTAAGCACATGAAAACTTCGATTTTGGCATCAGCTTCTTCCAAAGCTGTCAGCAAACTGAATAGGCACCCCTCAGCAATCATTCACCAAAGAATTAGGATACATTAGTCAAAAGCTCATGAAATCATACTCATACACACAAATGTCTCTCCAGCTGCAAAAGCACATGTACACAATGAAAAATCAATAGGAAAACCAGACGAGGCAGGGTAAACATCAAAAAGAAAAAAGGTGCTACCTAGTTCTGCCAAAATCCTTTGATCAGAATGTTCCCCAGAAACATGTTAAACCCTATGCCTTCCAGGAAATTCTCTTCTCTGCCTAGAAAAACCTCCCAGGAAGGAAAAAATAGAAATTGCAGTCTCTTCAAATGAACGCAAAAGCTTGAGCAACAACACGATAAGATAGCTAACAGGTACCATATATACTGTTCATTATTTTCATGTCAACCTTTCTTTACCAATACCGGTAAAGCTAGTAGCTATTAACCAAAGAAAAGCAAACATTCTCAATGAACGCCAGATGGAAATGCTGGGAGACCGAAACAAGGCAAAATCACCCTTGCACACTTAAGGCTAATGCAAGAAAATAGAGCTCGAGAGCTTGACCATGATGCGAAGAGGCGCCCAACATGTCACGTTCTCATGAAGATAAAACCCCAGAGATCATAAAGAACAATAAAGATTGATATCTAAATGATGAAGATTGATACAACCATTAATTTATAACATTGAAATTGCCGAGGAGAAGTTCATACAAATTGGAAATGAATTGCTTATCATTCTTACAAATTACCAGTAATAGCCTGCATAACAATGGAGAGATCAGTTCCTGGCAACATAAGTGAATCTAGTGTTGAAACTGCTGACACATATGGTGAATGATTGGAAAGCTGAGATAGGATACTGATGATCCATAGTCAATTCATCCTTCCCCACTCTTCCAAACTGGAGGATAATGACCTCATGCTCTGGCCCGGAGACTCATTTTTCTGGAGAAGCAAACAACTGGAAGTTCTTTGGTCAAGCGAGAGTAATCCGTCCATTAAAATTTAGGCACCAGCACTGGTCTTGCTCGTGCCACCTCGGAGACATGTTCTTCAATGCCAACATTCCATCTTTTAGAGCAGACAGTGCTCTCCCAGACTGAAGGTTCTCTACACGTGTCGATTTAGATCTCAAAAAAGTGAATGAGGGAATTGTGTCGAGAGTGCTGGACATAAATTCAGTCTGTGTCGGGACAACTCCTGGCTCAATAGAAGAGGCTGGTATGGCATCCATGCCACATTGCATTCTTCTCAGTATCCTGCTTTCCACACCCAAAACAAATAAAATGAAGAAAGAAACAATTAGTTGAGACTCTAGTATTAATCTTTCCTAAAATCGTTTTTCTCGTAGTATAGTGGAACGAGTCAGTTTTCCCACCTCAATGCCAGGACATTCAACTCATAAGATTGGTGCACTGCAGCGTTATTTCCAGCAGGATCTTTCACGGAGACTTGCTTAAAGGTCAGTAGCCTGTTGGACCGGCTTTTTGTGACTTTTGAGCCAGCATTTGGAGTCTGTGCATCAAAGGCTGTGAAATTTGTGCCCAAAAGTTTGACCTATCATTAAATAATGCGAGGGGTTTAACATAAGCAGCATGACCATTCAGCATGAGCACAAATTTCGGTAGCTACCTTAATTTTCCAGTGTACGGACTACTCCCTTTGAACATGTCATCTGGATTTGTAGAGAAGATGTAGTCTGTGCAGGTAGGGCGCCGGAGCTTCCGTGCAGCGAGAAGAAATTTGCCATCTTCATTTAAAGCTGCAAAGATAGTGCATCCACAGAGCCTTACACATTTTCTCTTAAAGAGGAAACGAGTCCTCATAGATCTCGTATGCATAATACAGACATCCAACAGCTAAAACTTCGTAGAAAACCTAGACCAACTTGAAAGGCTAATTCCCTGGCCCAGAACTAACAATGCCTTGAGTAAAGCAAAAGGATGCTCTGGTTTTTGAAGATATAAGTAATATATGGGGCAAAAAGAAACGAAAAATAGGTTGTCCTGTTCTCACCTTGATCTAAGCTGAGGTAGAGATAATACGTTTGGTTGCTGCGATTGCGTTTAACATAACACTGAAGAGGGGAGTCCCTTGGACCAGGCTGCACATCTAGCCAAAGATTATGAGTTGATAATAAACACGTCCACAATCATTTTCCTTGATAAAAACCGCTCAGAACCATTACCTTCCCAGCATTGTAACTAATATCACCAAGGCATTGGACAACATATGTAGTTGCGATGCACGTGATGAGATGATTACATAAGCTTAAGCTTGAAAGAACTTGTTGTCGATATAAATTACTACTTTGTTGGCTAACAAATAATCTATTTAAGTGCTTGCTTATTACATTTTGAGAGTCAATGACTTTTGCAACTAAATCATCACAATTACTATTATGAAACAATTATAAGACCAAAGTAAAGTAGAAATTTCTTCAGATTATTGAGTTCCAATTACACATCAACTGCAGGAAAGTCTCCTCATCAAAAAGAAAGAATTAATCCATCAGAAGCCACTTCAGGTGATATGAACATGGAAAAGAGCAAGACTGAAGGGCGGAGACCGTCATAGATTTCGGTGCAGTGTCCTGAAGCACGATGTTACCTCCCTTTCCCATTCCATTTAGTTAACTATGATTCACATTGTGCAATTCATCCTTTGGTACTTTAAGAATAAATCAACCAATGCCCCCCGAGCAAGTTAAAGAAATGACGGTACCGTAAATCTGTGCCATTCGAGCGACTTAAATCAACGTCCAAACACAATCCTGGCCCAAATATTCAGGACTGACAAAAGCCATCGGGAAGAAAAAAGCAGATAACACTTGAAAAAGTTAGAAGACAAAAGGAAGGAATTCTTTCTTCTCACACTTGACACATCATTTCTACCTTCTTTTAATACAGTTAAAGAAGGCGATATGCCGAACCGCCATGACAGACCTGCTTCAACGAATTTGGGAGGTTTTCACCATTGCCCTTCACGATATCCCCCCAGTTCCGGCAGACATCAGCACAAAGCAACCACATTTCGCCTTGGAGGCCATGCGCTTTCTCTATCCTCGTCAACACGTCCCTCAAGAGCTCGGGCAGCTTTCACGCCCAAACAACTCTGCTCTAATGCATCGACTACCCCCGAACTGTCCTGAACAACACGATTCAAGAGCGATCTCGGCCCGTACTTACTAGAGATGTTCCCAGTGTCGTCCTTCATGTCCCGAATAATGCTTTTGACCTTTCGTGTATGAAGACACATGAATTTTGATAAGCTCGACCACCTCCCACTTACAAAGCAAACGCCATTCTCAGTTCCATTCCTTCACATCAATCCAAAAAAACCACCCCGGCAAGAACACCAAGGAGATCCAAAGCAATAAAGCTTGTTGACCCAGTGATGTAACTAACCCAAGCGTTAAGCACGTGAATATAATAACTGATAAGGGCGCACGCATCTCTCCTCCTCCACATGTAAGAATCAGCAACATGCTCTAACTGATGATAAGCCCATCAATGAAAGAGAAATCGCATAGCATCCCACATTGCTTTGATCTTGAGCAACTGCCCCCACATATCAATCCCCAAACTCACCACGAGAGGGTGGGGAATAGACACCCGGGGGAGGATTTTCAAGGCGCTGTCAAGAACTCAGAGCCATTTTCATGGAAGGAATCGCTCAAGAGACAATAGATTACCAAGAAAACAAGAATCGAATTCTGGGTCTTGCAATTAAAACCATTTTTCAGTTACTCTAGACTCACTAGTCGATACTCCGTGTCGTGTCACTACTGTTCATGTCGGTAAAAAGGCCAGCCATTTTACTGAGCCTTGTTCAGGCGTGAGCGGTCCGATCAGGGCCTTACCCCACTGGACTCTCGTGAACTTGTGCCGTGTGCTGTGTCTGGTACCAAGATGCCCGGCTCAGTTCAGGAATTTCACCGTCGCTAAGGGTTAATACCATGAAACTTCTACGGCCAAATTAAAATTAGTATGGACTTCAATAAGGAAGGGGTTCGAGTGTTGTTAACACATCTAGGAGATACTCCTTTTAAGGGGGTAAAAGGTTCTCACAAACTTGGCATTGTATAAATTTCACCTGACGCTGTACAAGTAACTGAGAGTCAAACCGAACAAACATGCCGTGAATTCTTCACTGTGGAAGGTGGATGATCAAAATGGTAATTGCTCTGAACATTGTTCAAGTCACCATAGCCAAAGTGCATCCTCTGAATTTTTCAAGTTCAATCGCCAGAGCCTGAAGGTTCAAACATCATCATTACTGGCCTCACGCAACATATATATTGACTTATGCCATAACTCTTCATTTCAGATTAGTCAAGCACACGAAAAGTTCGATTTTGGCATTGGCTTCTTAAAAAGCTGTCAGCAAACTGACTAGGCATCCAGCAGTCATTCACCAAAGAATTCAGATACAATAGTAAAAAACACAAGAAACCAAACTCATACACACAAATGTCTCTCCAGCTGCAAAAGCACATATATACAATGAAAAATCAATAGGAAAACCAGAGGCGTCAGGGTAAACTTCCTTAAAAAAAAAAAAAAAAAAAGGGTGCTACTGAGTTCTGGAAAAATCCTTTGATCAGAATGCTTCCCAGAAACACGTTAAGCTGCTATGCCTTCTAGAGATCCTTTTCTCTGCCTAGCAAAACATCCCAGGAAGGAAAAAATAGAAATTGCAGTCAGTACAAGTGAAACCAAAAGAATAAGTAACAACACGATAAGAGAGCAAACAGGCACCATATATACCGTTTGGTTTTGCATGTAAGCCTTTATATATCAATACAGGTAAAGCTAGTAGCTATAACCAAAGGCAAAAGTTCTCAATGAATGCCAGATGGAAATGCTGAAAGACTGAAACCAGACAAAATCACCGCATGGACACTTCAGGGTGTTATGCAAGAACATAGAGCTTGAGAGCTTGACCATGACATGATAAGGCATCCTATATGTAACATTCTCATGAAGATAAAACCCCAGAAAATAGAATTAATAATAAAAATGTGATATCTACATGATGAATTGAGATACAACCATTAGTTTATCACATTAAAATTGCCAAACAGAAGTTCATAAAAATTAGAAAAGAATTGCTTATCATTCCTATCAAATTAACCAGTAACAGCCTGCATAACAATGGAGAGATCAGTACCTGGCAGTCAACTATTCACAAGCAATTCGAGTGTCGAAACTGCTGAGACATATGGCAAATGATTGGAAAGCTGAGATAGGATATTGATAATCCATTGTGAATACATCCTTCCCCACTTTTCCAAACTGGAGGATAACGTTCTCATGCTCTGGACCAGCAACTCCTTCTTGTGCAGAAGCCACCAACTGGAAGTTCTTCACTGAAGCAACAGTAACCCGTCCATGGAAATTTAGGCACCAGCACTGGAGTTGCTCGTGCCACCTTGGAGACTTGTTCTTCAACATCAACATCCCTTCTTTCGGAGCAGACATTGGTCTCCCAGACTGAAGGTTCTCCATGCGTGTCGATTTAGATCTGAAAAAAGAGAACGAGGGAAAAGTGTCGAGAGTGCTGGACATAAATTCAGTCTGTGTGGGGGCAACTCCTCCTGGCTCAATTGAAGAGGCGGGTATAGCATCCATGACGCATTGCATTCTTCTAGGTCCCCTGCTTTCCACACACAAAACAAATAAAAAGCAGAAAGAAACAGTTAGCTGAGACTCTAAAATTAATCTTTCTTACAATTGTTTTCCCCTTTTTAGTAAAGTGGAATGAGTCAGTTTTCCTACCTTGATCCCAAGACATTCAACTCATAAGATATGTGCACTGCAGGGTAATTTCCGGTGGGAACTTTCGGGGAGACTTGCTTAAAGTTCACAAGCCTGGTTGACCGGCTTTTCATGACTTTGGAGCCACCATTTGGAGGTTGTGCATCAAAGGCTGTGAACTTCGTGCCCAGAAAGTTTGACCTATCATTAAATAATACAACGGGTTTAACATAAGCAGCAAGACCATTCGGCATGAGCAAAACTTTCGGTAAGTACCTTAATTTTCCAATATATGTGCTACTCCCTTTGGACATGTCATCTGGATTTAATGAGATGATGTAATCTGTGCAGGTAGGGCGCCGGAGCTTCCGTGCAGCGAGAAGAAATTTACCATCTTCATTTAAAGCTGCAAAGATAGTGCATTCACAGAGCCTTAAACATTTTCTCTTAAAGAGGAAACTCATATGCCTAATACAGACATCCAACAGCTAAAACTTTATAGGAAACCTAGACCAACTTCAAAGGCTATCCATGGTGCAGAACAAACAATGCTCTGAGTAAGAGCAAAAAAAAATCCACTGGTTCAAAAATAAAGTACTATGGGCGAAAGAAAAGAAAAATATGTTGTCCTGTTCTCACCTTGATCTAAGCTGAGGTAGAGATAATACGTTTGGTTGCTGCGATTGCGTTTAATATAACACTGAAGAAGGGAGTCCCGTGGACCAGGCTGCACATTTATCCAAAGATTATGAGTTAATGATAATAAACATGTCCACATTCATTTTCCTTGATAATAACTGCTCAGAAACATAATCTTCCCAGCATTATAACTAATATAACACCAAGACACCGTACAACATATGTAGTTGTGATGCATGTGATGAGATCCTTATGAAGCTTAAGCTTGAAGTACTTGCTGTCAATAGAAGTTATCACCTAATCTTCCCAAGGCATTAAAATCATCGCAATTACAACTATACAACAATTCTAGACCAAAGTAACGAAGAAATTTCATCAGATTATTGAGATTCCAATTACAAATACACTAAAGGAAACTCTCCTCATCAAAAGAAAGAATTAATCCATCAGAAACCGCTTTAGGTGATACAAACATGGAAAAAAGCAAGATTGAAGGGCAGAGATGTTAGATGAGATGTGGTGTCCTGAAGCATGATGGTTACCTTCCTTCCCATTCCATTAAGTGATTATGATTCACAATGTGAAATTTATACGTAAGTACTCTACGAATAAATCAAGGCAATGTCCCCGACTAAGTTAAAGAAATGAGGGTACCGTAAATCTGTGCTATCCAACTGACTTAAATCAACGTCCCAACACAATCCTGGCCCACTTTGCAGGATATGAGAAAGCCTTCGGGAAGAAACAGCAGATACACTTGGAAAAGTTAGAAGACAGAAAGAAGGAATTCTTTCTTCCGACACTAACAAATTATTTCTATGTTCTTTATAGAAAAAGTAAATTCTTTCTACATTTTCTCCTTTTGGGGTTATGTGTTGTTTTCATCAGGGCCACAGGCTAATTCAGCCCAATCTACTATCTAGAGAGGACGAATATCATTGAGTAATGCTGAACACAAGGTAAAAATCCAAGCCAATGCAAAACAAAAGCAAAAAGAATGAATAATTGAAAGCTTGAATAATACTGTTAAAGAAGGCTATATGAGAACTTCCATGACAGACCTGCTTCAATGAAATTGGAAATGTCAACTTGCCAGACACCTCCGGTGTTTTCACAATTTCCTTCATGATCTCCCTCCAGTTCCGGCAAACACCAGCGCAAGCAACCACATTTTTCCTTGGAGGCCACGTGCCTTCCGACTCCTCTATCCTCATCAACACGTCCCTCAGGAGCTCAGGTGGCATGCTCGCCCAACAACTCTGCTTTAACGCACTGACTACTACTGAACTGTCCTGAACAACTCGATGTGAGCGCGATCTCAGCCCATACCCAAACTTCACGTGATCGAACCCTTTCCTAGAGATGTTCCCAATCTCGTCCTTCACGTCCTGAATAATGCTCTTGAACGAAGCCATCAGTACCTAGCGATCTACAAGCTCTTAAAAGGACCAATTCGCGTCAAGAGACATATGAATTGCAATACCCCGACCACCTCCCACCTACACAGCAAACGCCATTCTCAGTTCCATCTCTTCACATCATCCAAGAACCACCCCCAGCAAGAACACCAAGAAGATCCCAGGCGAGAAAAGCTTGACAACCCAGTGATGTAACTAACCCAAGCGCTAAGCACACGAATATAGAACTGATAAGGGCACAGACGCCTCTCCTCCTCCACGTGTCAGAATCAGCAACATACTCTGACCGAAAACCCCATTTACAAAATAGAAATTGCGCTGCGTCGCCACGGCGCCTAGATCTAAAACACCCCCAAGAAACTCGAACAACAGCTACCCACTTTCAATCAACAACCTCGAAATGACCTAACAAGAAAAAAAAAACCCAGATTTCCACTCACATCACCTAACTCGCCGCGATCCTCCGCAGTCGCCCCCACAGATCAATCCCAGAATTCGCCACGAGAGAGACGGGGATAGGCTGCTGCTGCTGCTGCTGCTGCACCATTTCGCTCGGAACGAGAGGAAAAGAAAAGGTGGGGTGGGGTGGGGGGACCGATTTGGTCGGGCACCCAGATGAGGAATTCTCTCGAGGCGCTGTCAAGAACTGGCGCCCATTTCCACGGAAGGAATCGGCCCCGAGAGACAGACAGAGAGTAGAGATTACCAAGACGACAAGAATCGAATTCTGGGTCTTGTAAGGAAACCCATTTTGCGGTTCCTCCTCAACTCACACCGGTCGGATTCTCTGTCTGTGTCTGCGAGAGTGTGCGTTCGTATGCGGGAGAGAGAGAGAGAGTATCCGGGAGCGAGCGACACGAGCTTTTAGGTTTTGCTGTGCAGGTACGAACGGTGTCACTGTTCGTGTCGGCTAAGGCCAGCCATTTGACTCCCGTCTGGGTCCGGCGTGACCGGTCCAAAACACGGCCCTTGCCCCCGCTTGTCCATTGGAGGCTTATCAAATTCCCTCAAAGATCTCATTTTTATGTCTCATCTTGATTTTGACTTTCATCGTATTTTCGAATCCGCCCTAATTAATTTATTGTTCAATACAAAAATGAAGGTACTAATGAAAATAAGATTCTAATGATGACATTTTGAATAGCCCGAATGTTGATACTTTTGAAGAGAAATTAGTAATAATTTTTGGACTCATGATGCAT
This sequence comes from Corymbia calophylla, assembly GCA_014182845.1. NCBI lineage: Eukaryota > Viridiplantae > Streptophyta > Magnoliopsida > Myrtales > Myrtaceae > Corymbia > Corymbia calophylla. Next base: position 9,880,180 of record CM024700.1, read on the forward strand.
ATACAAACCTTGTCGCTGTTCATGTCGGCTAAAGCCAGCCATCTTTACTCCTGTCTAGGTCCGGCATGACAGTTCCAAAACACAGCCCTTACCCCCACTTGTCCATTGGAAGCTTATTAATTCCCTCAAAGATCTCATTTTTATGTTTAATCTTGATTTTGACTTTTGTAAGCTTTCATTCTAATTCCAAATGTGTTCTTATCAATTTGTTGTTCTATATAAAAGTGAAGGTGCTAACGGAGATGTGGATTCTAATAAATGAAATTTTGAGTAACCCTAGTGTCGATACTTTTGAAGAGAAATTGGTGATGAATTATGGACCTACGGGTAAATTTTGGGGTTAGAGCCAAAATCTGTAATTTTTTTTTAATAAAAAAATTTTGAGGTGGAATTGGAATTTGAAATAATATTAAGAATTTTTTTAAAGAATTAGGCCCATGATCGGTCGAGTGTACCTAGGAGGAAATGAGACTTGTGTAGGTTCGTGTTTTAGATAAGGACTTGTTAAGACACGGGAGTGACAATTTATAACGCATCCGAGCCCAATGAGGCAAGTGTGGATGATCAATAAGCCAATGCCCAACTTATTAGGAATTATTTGGAAAAGGAATTAATTTCAAGAGAAAGAGGGAAATTTATGATTATTTCTTTGACTATATATAGACGCGCGTATAAAGAGACTTTTTTATACAATGTAATAAGAGCTCAAACTTTGCATGGGGTTAGAGCTCAACAAATATAAGGGCAAGCAAATCCCAATTTTTATTTAAATTTATTAATGGCAAAACATTATTTTAAGTTCTAAGAAAATATGGAAAATCATGCACTTCGTAGCCCGACGGAATTCGAGACGATGTAATGAGGAGACTTCCTTTCATTATATTTCGTAAGTTAATTTCTTTATAATATTTAAACTTAGTGAATATTAAGTAGAACAAGTATTTAATAAGCTATTCTTCACATATTTTAATTAATTTTTTTACATTTAGTGCATGATTATGTATTTATACACTTATCAAAATTGGGTATGCTTCAAATTATGAATTTTACCCACGCAACGAGATATAAATTTTTTTGATTAAATTTATCATTAGATGGATCAATTAGGCATTTCAAAATATACTATATCAAATAGTTTCTTCAATTTTAAGATCTGGAGTTAAATGTTTGGCAATAATAATAAAGCCGACAATTTATTTTCACATATGTTATTGTTTATCTATTGAAAAAGCTTAATCAAAAGCAACTACATTTGGGAAATAATATATCTATAATAAGTCCATTGCATGCCTGAGGCAAATATATACCACACGTGTGGCATATGATAATCATGTATGTGAAGTGAAATACTACCTAGAGAGTAAAGTTAAATTAAGTGGACAAAAATGGATATATACCCCTTCCACTCGGCCTTTCTTCGCTATGTAAATAAGGTCTTAGTATGTATGGGAATTCTGGGCAAGTTGCAACCAGTCACTGGTCGAAGGTTTGGACCAATTGCAATTCATCACCATCTTGCCATTTTCCAATTGATGATTGGCTATTATATAAGTGTTGACCTAAGCCCCTGTGCTAGGGGCTTGGCTCCCGAACCGTACGCAAGCTGCCTCATACAACTCTTCTTAAGAACCTCTCTCTAAATAGAGATTCAAAAAAAAAAAAATACATTTTCAAAAAGCTTTCACCCTCCTATTCAACGGGGCTATTATAGAAGCAGCTTCATTTAGCTCAGTTTTATTTTAGGTTTATGAAATTTCAAAAATAAATGAGTCTTTATGTCGCATTACCGAGGGCCTTGTTTCAAAAAAATATGCCGTCTTAGGGCTTTACCAAGACTAACTAGTAAAAGGCCTAGAGCTAGAAGTGATTTTAGAAATCAATTGCGCTCTGGGAAAAAATCTCAATATCATATTCGATCAAGCTATGAAAAGTTGTTCCTCGTGAAAAGCGAGAGAGCTATTGATGGAAGAGGAATCACCGGGCTGTTCGGTTTAATGGTTGGGAAACTAAGCTCCTTAGAAAGGATTGACCGAGAAAAGGTCTTTCTTTCATAGACTAGATCCCAGGTGGGTTCGACTCCCACAAGTGCGAATATTTTTAATCTAACCGGTATTTTTCCTTTTATTAATTGTTAGCTCTTGCTGTCAATTACAGATTCCTTAGTGATGTAAAGCCATCAGGCAGTAGACCGGCAAGGGCAGGGCTATCTCGGTATTCATTCTTGAATAATTAACCGAGTAAGGACTAGTGATCAATAAAATCAGACTAGTGGAGCAGGCATCTTGCTTTTCGTAGTAAGCAACTCTCTTTATAAAGCTCTTTCTTTATTGAAGTAAAGAGTAGCTCCTCTGGTTGAAGTCCTTCCTCTCCTTTTAGGCGAGTTACTTTGTTCCTCTTGTTCCTATTCTCCAATATATATTATTTATTTCAAGATACTCTCTTTATAGTTTAAAAACATATGTTATCTCTATCTACTTTTTCCAATTTAAAATCAACCAGAGATGAAGTTGAACTTGATGTATATATATTTGAGATACTTTCTCTTATGAATTAATGTTGTATCCACCGTCATTGTAAAGAACTTTTTAACATTACCATTGGATAACAAACAAATACCAAACAAATAAATCCATCTCTTTATCTTCTTCTTTTTTCAATTTCAATTTGATAAAATAAACAATAGAAGTTTGAGGATGATAAACAAATAAATCAATCCAAACTAGCTAAACGTGGGCAACACTATTTCATGCGTCTTGCCATGTGGCCATAGAGACACAAATTAAAGTGACATGCGACGAGAATAGAAGAGAACAATCTACTTATCAAATGTCAGGCAATGTGGCAATATTATGTTGTGTATCTTGCCTAGTGGCAATCACATAGACAAAATAAAGTGACAAGCGATGAGCACAAGAGTGAAAATTCTCACAACCCTCGACTTATTAATTGTATAAAATAAATAAATTAGTCAAAAAGTATTTAAAGTTGCACATAAATTTATTTCTCTTTCAATTTCTTTTTTCAATTTATGTAATGGATTTATCAACTATGCTAAATGTTTCATTTTTACTCATATCGGTGCACACACAGTGTACGCAAAACAAACAAAACTTATTTTGTCCATTGTATAATGATTACCAAAAGAGATCATATCTTACCAAAACAGCATGGAAAGTTGATGAATGGGTTTCCCATTTTACGCTATTCTTGATTTCAGATTTAGAAGATGTAAAGGCATGGTAGTAATTTAAGGAAATGTAACTCCAAATCCCATTATACGCTATTCTCGATTTATACACACACACACACACACACACACACACACACACACACACATTTGTATATATATATGTATATGAAGAGACTTTTTTATACAATGTAATAAGAGCTCAAACTTTGCATGGGGTTAGAGCTCAGCAAATATAATCATGTACGTGAAGTGAAATACTACCTGGGAAGTAAAGTTCAAATAAGTGGACAAAAATGGATATATTATTTATTTCAAGATACTTTCTCTATGTAGTTTAAAAACATATGTTATTTCTATTTACTTTTTCCAATTTTAATCAATCAGAGATGAAGTTCAAAGAAATAAATATGAAAATATATTTGAGAAACTTTCTCTTTTGAATTAATATTGTATCCACCGTCATTGTAAAGAACTTTTTAACATTACCATTGGATAACAAACAAATAACAAACAATTGGATCCATCTCTTTATCTCTTCTTCATTTTTTTCAAATTTCAATTTAATAAAATAAATAATAGAAGTTTGAGGATGACAAACAAATAAATCAATTTAAATAGGTCAAACAGGGCAACACGACAAAACTATTTCATGTGTCTTGCCATGTGGCCATAGGGACACAAATTAAAGTGACATGTGGCGAGTATAGAAGCGAACATTCTACTTATCAAATATCGGTGATGTGGCAAAATTATGTTTAGTATCTTGCCAAGTGGCAATCACATAGGCAAAACAAAGTGACAGGCGACGAGCACGAGAATGAATATTCTCGCAGCCCTTGCCATTAATTGCATAAATAAATAAATTAGTCAAACAGTATTTAAAGTTGCACCTAAATTTGTTTCTCTTTCAATTTCTTTTTTCAATGTATGCGATGGATTTGTCAATCATGCTAAATCTTTCATTTTTACTTGTATCGGTGCACGCACGATGTGTGCAAAAAGGATAAAACTTATTATGTCGGATATCTAGTGATTATCAACATAGATTTAGTGGTCATATTTCACCAAAACAGCACAGAAAGTTGATGAATGGGTTTCCCATTTTACGCTTTTTCTTGATTTCACACCTAGATTTAGAATAGATGTAAAGGCATAGTGGTGATTTAAGGAAAATGTAACTCCAAATTTCAAAGTTGACTTTCCTATACCGTGTAAATCAGCACATTTTGCCTTATGGATGATCGACGTTAGTCCCGGTCAAAAAAATGTTTTTTCCAATGACATTGAGGGGTACCGTTTTGACCGAACCGAACCAAATGGACTAAATATTTTTTTTATGTATTTCTTAAATATATATATATAATAAATATTATCTCAATCAAGTTTCAAATAGTGGCAACAAAAAAGCAACCGTGTTGGAGATATGATTTGGGCAATTGATTTGATTGAAGATACTTAAATCAATCTAAGATTTAGATTTGATATCAATTAGCGATTCAAATGATTTTGTATTTTTGTATTTTCCTTTTGTATTTACACTTTGTAATATAAATACATGTAAGAATACACATCGAATCAAAGTGAATACAAAGAAATTCTCCAAGTTCCTTTTCTCTTTCACCTCGTATTAGATCAATGCCTCTCGAGCGGACCGGTTCAGATCATCAAAACCCGATCATCCTTATTATATCATGCGATGTAGATGTACCGTGGGAACGCTGCTGACTGGTCTTACGCTCGCTCAAACATAACAAAGAGATAAGAAAAGGGGGGTAAAAAAAAAAAAATTCCAAGACCAGGAAGTTGAAGGTCGGGCGACATTCCGTTAGGTGAGATGAAGATGGCAGATTTGGAACTTGAAAGGTAGTTGCTTTTGTGATAGCGACTCTTTTCAATACGATGCCAACCCAAACTCGGATTCGATTTCTTCTCCCGGTCGGCAACTGAATTATTGCGTGGAGGAGAGTCCACCGTTACACCCCCTCCAAGCGGAGGAAATCTCGGGAGCGAGCACAATCGCAGCCGTTGATTACAGAGCGCTTGGATATCAAATTCGAGATGGGCCCACCTGATGAACGGTTCCGATGGGTTTCGAGGAATTCTCTTTTGGACGGGTTTGGTGCATAAACCGAGAAAAATAAAATATTGAAGTGACTGACATCGGATGGACCGTAGTAATGTTCAGCCGACCACAAGGTGTCGATCGTGTGAAAAAGGTCTTCCCCCCAATTCGTTTCTTGCGCCCCCCGCATGAGCTCGATCGGACGGCCAGGAGCGCGCGTCGCACGGATTCGATCGTGCTCACGGGAACAGCCTATTCCTCCCCCGGACGAGTCCTTCCTCTTTCGCGGTCTTTTATCTCTCTTTCTCTCTCTCCCTCTCTCTCCGGCGACTCTTCTCCTGCTAGCGCGTTGCAGTACGTACGCTGGAGAAAAAGCTTTAGGCAGGTATGGTCATGGCGGAAGTAGCTGCGCGCCTTGAGAGCGACGCTCTAGGCAAGCAGTCTTCTCTCTCTCTCTATACGTCTCTCTCTTTCTCTCTCTAGAGTCGGTGGCTTTTTGTCTAGGCGAGGGAGCGGTATCTTAGCTTGTAAGTTTTCCTCCACCGCCTCCTGCTTTTTCAATCCCCCCTTCGCTAAACGACGAAACCCACGAAGTTTCCCGCGGGAAAAGAGCGTTGGAGCAGTGAGGTGATACCCGGGCCTTAGCTTCCACGCGATTCCTCTTCCTTTTCTTTCCCTCTACTTGTGCGCGCGATGCTTTGTTGCTGAATTTGAGTCTAACGATGGAAGGACCGCGGTGAGGAAATACCCAAGTAAAAAAGGTTTGAATTTGACGATACCCTCTTCGTCTATGCTTTTCTTGTCGGCGAAGTTTTGAGTTTCGTTCGGATTGTCGATTTCGGGTTCGCAATGTGCGGCGTTCTGGATACGGCGGCTGCGCTAGTTTAGGATTTGTTGATTGCCTCTGCAATGCGTTGTCGGACTGTGTATCGCAGGACAGAGTGTGTGGACGAACGTTTAAGTCCGGTTTTGGTAGTTAGAGGTTCTCTTGTCGAATTGATTGTGTTCAGCTAGCTGTTTCGGATGCATTGATGTTGCCGTGCTTTGACTCGTCCAGCTTTTGTAATGGGCAGCGTTTGACTTTTGGGAATCGACTTGAATTCGAGGTGGCGCAATGGGGTTCAGCTTGGGCTCCTTATTGATTAATTTGGGGATGCGATCGGGGGCCGATCAAGTGTCCGTGGATGCTATCACTTTGTTCGTTGTGCTTCTTTGCACTTGTATTATCATTGGACATCTTCTGGAGAAGAACATATGGATTAACGAGTCTACTACAGCCCTTACAATTGTGAGTTCTTTCGTTATGAGATCCAGAATAAATGGATGGATGATGAAAGAAGGATGCCGCCGGCATTTTTTTCATGAATAATGGTTTCCGGATGGCTGCTTTCTTGCAGGGTCTTTGCACTGGAATTGTTCTTCTGCTCACCACAGAAGGAAAAAACTCACATATCTTGGTCTTCAATGAAGAGCTTTTCTTTATATATCTTCTTCCACCTATTATCTTTAATGCTGGGTAAGTTGGAGTTTGTGTTTTTTTTAGAGACTAGAGTTACTAACAACCATCTATCCTATTTGCCTAAGAGCTTGCATAGTCTTAGTAAAACAAGTGTAGCGACTAGGCAGTCATTTGTGATTTTGATTAAGTGCTATTGCAGTCATTTTGCATGAAGTTTAGAAGCCTGTTAACTTTTAGATTTCTGCGGTGTCCATGCACATGTTTGCTTCGCACATCATGCGCATATTACGCTTGTCTTGGATGCTGATCTATTGCTTACAGAAGCCATCATAATTTGTGTAGATGACATAATTTAATTTCCCTTTCTTTCCAATGCTTTATTTGCGATTTTCACTTTCCCAGGTTTCAAGTTAAAAAGAAGCAGTTCTTCAGAAATTTCATGACAATTACTCTATTTGGGGTGGTTGGTACTCTGATATCCTTCTTTATCATATCACTAGGTATGTCCTGAATCTAATGTGGCAAACATCTAGTTCATTACAGATTAGGCTAGAAATTTCCCATGTTCTGGTGGAACCTCTTGAATTTCATTGATTTTGTAGAATCTGCACACTGTTAATTGTTTTTTAAGTAATGTGCACCACACTGCATGATAATTTTGTTGCAGTGAAAGAGTCAAGAAAATCTGGAGAATTGTTCTATCTTTATATTTAGCATACTGGTATCGGCCCAAAAAAGGAACAAAAAATGTTTAGCACCCTAGCTAATTTTCCATGTAATTAGGAAACAAGATCATTGTTACTATTCATTCTGAAAGACCATTATTGTCTTAGAGCATCTCTCAAGAGTTGCCGCTAGTTCATCATCCACAGAGGACTATTTTACTTTTGGGGTCAAAATTCTTGCAAATTGTATATCTGTTGTGAAAATATTAACAAAAGAAATGGTCGACAAAATAAAACTCCACAGTGAATTTAGAATTGGCTTAAGTTAGTTTAGTACCTTGTAGAACTACAGGTTCAGGTTAGCTCTTGTGTGTGTCATATTCCTATGGAGTATCATGTGTGCAAACTGCCTTTTAAAAGAACAGAAGAACGATAGCTGATTTGCCAGCCAAAAAGAAGAGAGAAGAATCAGAAGAAGATCGCGGAGCGGAGGAAGAGCTTATGCTGCTTTGCATTTTTCATATAACCATCCTATTTTTAATACAGGTTCTGCACAGCTGTTCAAAAAGTTGAATGTTGGCTTCGAGATGGGAGATTATTTTGGTATGCCCTTTTTTATGATAAATTGACAGAAAGCATGCTTCCTGAACTCGAGGGCTTCTTTGCTTTAATTTAAATAACTAAAAAATACCTTTTGTTTTCCCAAAATCTAAAATATTCTAATTTGAAAAAGTTATGAAAAATCTTTACATTGATCCACGTTTCAACATTTGCCTTCGTGAAAGTTTCAAGTGTTTTAATTTTAGGAAAAGTCAAAGTGCATGAATCGAAAGAATTTAATTAAGCAAAAAAAATAACAGTAAAAGTCAATCCAGACAGAGCCCAAATCTTTTATATGAGTACAGGAGCATTCTGTCTATATAGTCATAGAGTTTGGTTAGAAATTTAGTTCCTCTCTGCATGATGAAAGTTGTATTTTCTTGAGGTTTCCAGGTTTCTTGAATCCTCTGCAATTTGTAATTACTAAGTCAATAAGGACATGTGCTTTGGTTTGATAATGGTTTTTCATGCAAAAAGAGAAAAGAACAGAAAGACAGAGACTGGTTGCTTTACCTTCAGTAGATCCATATATGTTATCGTCAGGTCACTCTCACTTTAAACCATATAGGTTTTACCTTCTTAAAAAAAGAATTTGGTGCATATAAGGTGTCATTTGTATGGTTTTCGGATATTAACTACTTTTTGCCTTGACTTGTAGCACTTGGAGCAATTTTCTCTGCCACAGATTCTGTTTGCACGTTGCAGGTAATGTTGCATTCAGTTGGCGAATGTGTTTTATATTTGGATGACAAGAGACATTCAAATTAAGTATTCAATTTGTCATTCAGGTGCTAAATCAGGATGAGACGCCTCTACTTTACAGTGTAGTTTTTGGAGAAGGCGTGGTTAATGATGCTACTTCCGTTGTCCTCTTCAACGCACTCCAAAGATTTGATCTCTCTCATATCACCTCAGGCATTGCCACACGATTTGCTGGCAGTCTGTTCAATTTATTTTTCACAAGCACATTGCTTGGTGTAGCTGTAAGTTTCTCCTCTCTGTTCATTGTATCCTTGGTGTTTTTTTGTGTTCACATTATTTCCTTTCGATTGTGCGATTGGAATTTCCTGTTGGTGTTAAACATCAATCCTTTCCTCCCTCAGTGTTTCTCAGTTAATTTTAGTAATGAGAAACACAGATGAATGAAGGTCAGCTCAGTGGAGGAATCAAAATGGTAGCAAATTTCTTCAGTTTTCCTTTTAAGTATAGTAGCCAGTTCCCGCATTTCTTTCTGAAATATTCAGAGCATATTTTAGGACTTTGGGGATAATGTCTGAAGTTTTAGGTGCTAGGTGCTTGCCATAAATTTTATTCCATAATGTATCATTGTCTCAAGCGATGTGTTTCTGCGATACTAATGCAGTTTTTATTGGGTGATATCTTTTTTGGTTTTACTTGTAGGTTGGTTTACTCAGTGCATATATCATTAAGAAACTCTACTTTGGCAGGTATCCACCAGGCTTAAGTTTTCTAACATGATTTCTTTAATGTAATGGAAGTCCATATCGTTTCCTCTGGGAAATGGAGATGAATGTGGTCCCTTACCAGGAGTAATTTAGTGGAGTCTGCTTTCTGCCTAGACGCAGAGCACCATGGAGTTGTAGCTCGTTTTCTTTCCTGACTTTATATTATTGCCAATAGGTTCATAGCTAAGATTAATTAAATTAATTGGCTAATGTAGTATTATGGGGAGACTTTAGAAGAGGATTGCCAATATGATTATAAGAAAAAGAAGATTTATGGCTTAACATCCTCTGAGAAAGAACAGTAAGTTTGTTATAGTAATGAACAGAGGATATTTCGAGTTTGGTTAGACACCCTCATAGGTTGTATCCTTGAGAAATCATGATTCAGTCTGTCAGTGGCGTGTTGTAGACTTTGAGCCCCGAGTGTAGCATACTGATGCTGCTCTGGTGTCTTCAGAGTAATTTGAATTGATTATTTATCGAATATGATGGAGGCTGAACTGCCAAGGGTGCCAATGCACACATCCACTGCTTTTAAAGGCAGACTCATAATTTTATTTTCCAATAATCAGATATTTAAGATCAAGTCTTTCAGTGTTCATTTGCATCTTGAACTGTTATGAAACTGATGGTGCTGTCTGTTCGATTTTCAGGCATTCTACTGATCGTGAAGTTGGTCTGATGATCCTCATGGCTTACCTTTCATATATGATGGCAGAAGTAAGGTTTAAATGATTCCCCTTAGGTAGTGTAGCAAGTTTGGCGTCCAATTGCTTTCATCAACTATATTTGACTGCTGTAATTTGTATTCTTATGCAGCTCTTCTCTTTAAGTGGCATTCTTACAGTATTCTTTTGTGGGATTGTGATGTCACATTACACTTGGCATAATGTAACTGAAAATTCAAGAGTAACAACCAAGTACGTAATTTTCTCCAGTCAATCAATAATGCTATTCTTTGTCCTGCAATCTTATTTTTCTTGATGAATGAAATTACAAAAATAACAATGAGGTCCTATTCTGGGTTCCCTTGTGTGCAGACATGCTTTTGCAACAATGTCCTTTATCTCTGAGATCTTCATCTTCTTATACGTTGGCATGGATGCCCTGGACATTGAAAAGTGGAGATCCGTAAGCAAGAGGTAGTGTTAAAAAATTTACAACAATTACATTATTGAATAGGCCGCGATAGTTTGTTGCAGGATCTCTGCCTAGTGATATTGATCTGCTTCTCTCCCTCCTTTGCCCTCTCTCTAAGAGTGCACTCTTATGCTTGCTCGCATTTTGTCGGTGAATGTATAGGTGAGATGCTAGTCCATTGCACAAAATTATTCACAAGTATACACTTTAGCTGGGATGTCTACTGAGTGAAGGTTCTTTTTTGGTTCTTTATATGTTGCTTTTGTTGATAAGAGGTTTTTTTACTTCCTTTGATGGCTTGTGCAGTCCAGGCACGTCAGTTGGAGTGAGCGCCGCACTGCTTGGCCTAGTTGTCCTCGGGAGGGCTGCTTTTGTGTTCCCCCTGTCCTTCATTTCCAACTTAACTAGGAAGTCTCCAGTTGATAAAATTGATTTTAAGCAACAGGTAGCCTTTTCTTGTTCCAAATAATTATCTTTATTAATTATCATATGAGCCATCAAATGATGGAAACCATAACAGGTGACAATATGGTGGGCTGGGCTCATGCGAGGGGCTGTATCAATGGCGCTTGCTTATAATAAGGTATCACTGGGATAATTTTGACTTTTTAATGATGTTGGCTATATATTGTTAGGTTAATGCCATGGTTCCTTTTCAATCAGTCTAGCCTTAACATGAAGCAATCCTGTGCTTAATTCTGCAAAGGTTGGCCCATTGCATCGTGCCATTCAGATAAACTCATCTGTGTGCATAGAAACAGAGCAATTGTATGGTTGTTATTTATACAGATACATCGATATAGGCTGTTGTTATCTTCATGCATTTTTTTGTTATCTTAATTTTACACTTAGCCCAACATTATGCACTTTACTGATGTAACTGCTAACGAAGTTTTGTTAGGTAGCATTCCCTTTTGTATCTAGTCCGTCGTTACTTATAAGACAAATATATTTGCCAAACTGCTACCACCAAACCTATATCTGGAAGAAGATTAAGAAGTTGACTGACGATATTTACCATCCTCAATATCTGTGGTGGCACTGAGGATTTTTTTTTTTTGTCACTTTGTATTATGACCAAATAAACTTGACAGAGAAACCCCTTCTAACATCCTCATGTGTTTCTTAGGCTAGACTTTTGGGCTACATTCCAGTTTTCTTTGGGACTTTCTGAGTATGATCATGTTGCCTTCCTGTCAATTAGTATTTCCTTGTGTTTTGTAAAATTTCTTGGACAAAATTCTGTCCATCTCCTGTTCCTCATCCAGGTGATTTATCCACAACACACTGAAGCTGCATTTCTATATTTGAGCATTAAACGTGCTAAGCTCACATTTCAACTTTCACACAGTTTGCCAGCTCAGGCCATACACAAATGCGAGGAAATGCTATCATGATCACCAGCACCATCTCAATAGTCCTCTTCAGCACAGTGGTAAGGGCAGTGGTTAATTTTATCGGACTCTGGCACAATAGTACATATACATGCATAATTTTGTCAAGTTAGAGTCTGGCCTGATATGCATATAATCCAATAAGGCTGCAGTTCACAGGCCATGTATTCCGTAAATCAAGCCTCTATTGCATGAGCAAGAAATCTGAATGGCTATTAAGCTAGATTATAAACTAATTGGAAGGTGGGAAACATAACCACAAATTAAGGCCATATGCTTTCTGGACTGGATGGACATGCAAAATCATGTAGTCAGAGCCATCTCTTGTTTGGGTACCTGACTTTACCACAGATGATCCTAAAGAAGCCTGAATGGGCCTCAATTTAAGGATCAGTATATCTATAGTTTGACCTTCTGATAAGAACTTTAGACCACACTCTTTTTAAGAACTATGAATTAATGGCGACGAATCTAATGCATAGACTATTCACCTCTTTTGTTTCAGGTGTTTGGGTTGCTGACCAAACCTCTAATAAGAATCCTGCTGCCCCAGCAGAAGCGTTTGAGTAGCGTGACAGAGTCTGAAATGTCCTCACCAAAATCTCTTACCTTGCCTCTACTTCAAAATGGCCAAGACCCGGAAGTCACGATGAACAGCCATAATGGTATGACCCGTCCAAGCAGTCTACGCATGCTCTTGACAATTTCTACTTACCCCGTGCACTATTACTGGCGTAAGTTTGATAATGCTTATATGCGTCCGGTGTTTGGAGGGAGGGGCTTCGTGCAATACATCCCGGGCTCACCGAGAGAGACAGTAGTCAGCTGACGATCCTTTGAAATTCTAGAAACTCTATAATTTTGATACGCTTAGTTACACGGTGTAGCGACCCAGTGCATATATAGTAAAGGTGGGTCTGGATGCTCCGTTACACGTCACTCGTTCAGCCCATTGATGAGTGTTGAGGCTAAATTCCTTCCTTCTTAGGTTAGCAACTGATATGTGCGGATGACAAACTATGATTATACTTTATTGGGAAAAGGATTAAGTTATTGCAGTAAACACGTTTAGGCTTGCTGTATAGTTTTCTGATGTTGACGTAGCGGAGAGTGAGAGACTGAAAATTGCTTGACAAGTGATGTCCACCATCAAATTACTAGGGTTTCATAAATTTGAGTTTCCATGATGATCAGTGGAGAGAGAGAGAGAGAGGAATTGACAAAAGGGTTTTCTGGAAGAGACTGATTATGAAATTGGCATGGGGGCCATGACTCATCTGAAAACATGTGGTACCCAAATTCTGGGGTTAGTCTCCTCTGCCTTAATGGGATTCTAGCGCAGATGCCAAGCATTCAAAACATTGGTTTATAACATCGTCGTATAAAATCTCATGGTGACAGCCATTGTTACAGAAAATCTTCGCTCTCATTCCGATTTTTATCTTCATGGGGACCAGGATCCAGTGGCTGCAACCTCCCATCAGCGACAACACAACACAACACAGTCCTTTGTCCGATTACAATTAGTGCCTTATGAATGAGAACAACTGATTTTTGTTTTTGGCCATGAATGGAAACGGCTGATTCCATTATTGAATTTGTCGTTGCTAGAGTGATTTGGACCCTGAGCTTCTTCGGCCATGTACAGTGTGCACTGTCGGAACCAAAAAGTAATGACAATTTTGGAAATTTGGAATAAGTGCACAAAGTCGGAAGGAGAAATTATTCTTAGAATACTTTCTAATGGCTTCAATTACAACACTCACTCCCAGTCCTTATGTTATAGTAGAACATCTACAATACAGAAGATAAACATCCTACACAATTAAAACACACATTAAATGAGCCATTAAGTCTTCAAGCACTTCTTCTCGCAACATTAAACGAAGCACTCTAAAAATCTACAAATCTAAAAGAACAAAGCGCACAAACAATAAATTAGACAAAAACGCAAAGTCTTTGTTACTTCTGACAAAGAAACCTCACACTCTTTAACAAAAAAGCAAAGACCCTTCTCTTTTCCTTATGAAAGCATTTACTCCTTGTTGAATGGTGGAGGGGGATAGCCCAACATAAATCATACTGATTTTCTTTTGTTTTCAATCTTCTTCAGAACGCCCGCCATAAGTCAAGACGCAAGGGATGAATATGATCTAATCCAACAATCAATTTTATATTATTCTAACATACACATCGTCCAAACTCACATACATCATCAGATGAAGGGTATCCGCCATCTGATCAAACGGCGCTAGTTGGCACCGGTGCACGCAATGCTTGCTGAGATTTGTTATCCACAGGGACAATGCAGCAGCAATGCGCGACATAGCTTCAGTATTTTCGTCGAAGTTGTATTTGTCCTGTTGCTTTTAACGTCGGCGGGTTGAACAGAGATCGAGTCATATTCAGGATGTAGTCTCTAGATTCCAGATTATTTCTTTGCGTAAATGACCCACTTCTAATGTTTTCACAAGATGGCATGAACTCGACACCTCTTCGGCTAATTATTTTGGAGCAAAAGAGAACTTAACAATCACCATGTTGCTACTACGAAAGAGAGAATTTTCCTGTGTACTCAATGCACGTGATGATACATCTCGGCTCCAGCCCCCGTTTTCTTCTCGCAATGCTCCAGACTTATCTCAAGATGTTCGACCACCCATGTTACACTCAAGTTTTGATTGATTCCTACGACGAAACAAACCTATCACCGATAAGTAAATTCCAAGCTCTTGAAATCCTTCTGTTCATCTCATAGACAAGGTAAGACACGAACTAAAGTGGCCGCGATAGATCCAACCAAAGGCATTATTTTCATCTGACAATGATGAGAATCAAACATGTATCATGCGTCTAATTTACTTACTAAACCGTTCTTTAATCATTACGCTACTCACGTTGGGCAATATGCTTTTGTATATGACTAAAGCTGCCGTAAAGGACAGGTTACTCAGTACGAAGATAGGATCACATCATGCGGTAGTGACACGTCTTTTGCCTTCAAATACTCTCTCTCTCTCTCTCTCTCTCCGAGATGTGGGGCCGTATGTGGTCTCGGAAAGGTCACGATGGAAGAAGATATTTCTGTTCAGGTGGTCCTCCTTGTAAGCTGTGGACGTGAGTTTGTCGGATGGATCGGACGGATGAGAAGGGAACGAGGGAGGTACGCCCTCAGTTACAAGACAAAACACTGGACATGCTACTTTCGCATCATATGATTTTCCTTATCACGTCTCCTTCTCGACCGTTCAAGTCTCACTCAAGTTTTCTTAATCATCTCATTAGCTGTTGCTCGAAAGGAAAATTATTGAAAGGGCGCGCTTAGAACACAATTGTCAAGAATCATTATTGATTCTACTTACTTTGAAAATGTAAACGAAATATGTAATTTTCATGAAACATATGTTATTCGCAACTTCCAAAATTTGTAAGCGAGCAAACCCTAGTGTTGTTTTTAGCAATCTTAAGATAGTGTCTTTGAATATTTATTGAAGAGTTAATATTACGAGAAATCTCAAATGGGTACATCTATAATAAATTTACATCAAATCAATTTTTTAATCATCAAACACTCCAAATTTGTACACATGTGACGAATCTACCACAAATTTACCTCATATTGATATATTTATGATAATTTTATTTTTTGTTAATTTCTATCAAATTGAATTAATATTACGAAAAATCATAAACTAGTATACATATGACAATAATACATATCTAACAAACAAATGGTAAATTTCAAACTGAAATACCTATTAACTATCACACGTCATCAAATTCAATAAATTGATAGTAAAATTTAATGAAAATTAATCAATGATAAATTTTTCATAAATATATCGATTTAGAATTTTTTGTGATATTAACCCTTTATATAATGATTTTTTTTCTTTTGGCCATCCCACGAAGGATCCTTATTTGAATAGGGTTTGTAGAGATAATCATCACACCGGTCAGGTAGAGCTTTGCTTGATCAATGTGGAGCGGATAATTTGTATGCATTCGTAAATATTAATCGAATCAAAATTTCGGAAATTGCACAGCAATCGGGTGTGAAATTACTTTTAATTTCTTTATCGGATAAATCGAAATGAGTTTATAACTGCTGCAATCGTCCACTTGGATGGCTCTCGTCCACCCATGGGTACTATGATGGCGTCATCCTACAGGACCTAATAATTATTTGTGGTTTTGGTGCAGCCTACCTTAAAAGAATCGATATGCTACACACGCGACGTCTGTCGGAAATGCTTTCTCGAATTCAAGCATACCGTATTAAATTATTATTGCCATGGACAAATATAGGGGAAAATTTTAAATAAAAACCTAAAATGCTTCGATTTTTCAAATAAAAATTTAAAGTATACCTTATTTTATATAAAAATTTAAAATGCCATTATTTTCTCTAATAAAATACCTCAAGTGAATTTTATTTCAAAAAAGAACATGAAATGATAAATGTCAATTTCAAAGTATGGATAACTCTTCAGTTGATCAAGGGCATTTTCGTAATTTATCTTTCTTAAAAAAAATTTATTTCTTTTTTCATTTTTTTGTTGTTGTTTTCTCTTGTTTTTCATTTTGCAGCCATTGATGATTCTTGAAGAGGGTGAGTCACCCTCGCTTAATCTAGCGAGGGCCACCTTTGTCGACCATACGCGAGGGATAGCCTCACTTACATGAGGCATGATGCCAACCCACCCCAAATGTGGGTGAGGGTCGCTTCACTAGCAACCGGCAAGGGATTGCAAGCCCTCACCCATTGATCGGTGAGGGTCACCGAAAAGGAAAAAAGAAAGAAAAGAGGAAAGAGAAGAAAGAAAAATATAATTCAAAATTAAAATGGTCTTTTGACAAAAATACCCTTAATCAATTGGAATATTTAGCCAGCCGACTACTGTCAAAGTCGAACTGTTATTTGAAATTGTCGTGACCATTTTAAGTATTTATTTGAGATTAACATAACTACTTTAAGCCCTTATTTAACATAAAATCAACTTCAAATTCTTATTTGAAAAAATGGGTGAACTTTATCGTAGCACCAGAAATCGAGGCGGCGAAGAGGGGCGAGAAACTTGTTTTAGTAAATATTATGCCAATGATGGCCTAATTTCCTTGAAGTTCCAACTTTAGGTCAAATCTTAATTATATTCCGAATTTGTTTGTCTTAAAAAATCACAAATTTCCAATGATCCCAAATATGTGCATGTGTCCAAAAATCACCACTAGTATCTTCGAACTTATCAACTTATGGCAAGTTAGAAGTCCATTATCAAAACATGCGTCTTCGTCAACACCCTCTTCTTTTGTATGGAACAACAACAATCTCCTATTATCGACAGACTTGAAGGTATCGGTGATGATTTTCGGGCACGTTGGTAGATTCGCGACTAGAGTGAAAGCCGAGAATTTTTTCGAGACAAAAAAAGAAGTTGGGGGGTTTTTTTAGGGAGTTAGCCATTTTCACCGAATGTATGAAAGCTATATTTGAGACCAACATGGGGGCCTTATGTACTTGCTCAATAGGCTTTATATTTGACATTTAGTTCATCCGCAGCGGGCTTCTTGCTGAAAAGGTATTTGCTTTCTATTCGGAGCATGCGACCAGATATATCTGAAGACTGACTCAAAAAGAGAGATTTCATGGTGGCAAACCTGCAACGTTGATGCAGCAGCTACCACACATGACTCTCCCTTTGGCCACGTCCAAGATAATTGGGCTCCCATCACTTGTGGAGACGATTGGCCCCTCCATGGCGAGAGACACAGCCGTGATGGCGATGGCGGTGGTTGGCAACGACGTTGGTAGATAGCAGTGGCGGCGGGTTTGTCTAGGATCCAAGGTTATCCGAAAGATCAGGTATCCCTAAGCCTCACAACTCGACAGCAAAACTTTCCTCGATATGTGTTTCTTTTTAATACGAGACATATGAACATTTCTTGTATCAAATGATATTTCGCGATATGGTTCCAAAGAATCAACCCTAAAATTATAAAATCTTAGTAAACTTGGAATCCAAAGTGATGGCATATATTTTGGAAAAAATTATCATGCATGAAATTGAATATAAATCATTGAAAATGATGTTGAGTCGTACGCCAAACAAAGGGAGGAGAGATTCCTAGTAGCACAGTCCGGAAGCACTCCCCCATCCTCACATCTAAAGTCGACAATCCTAATCCTGTTCTCCAATGCTCTCTCCACCACAACACATGAACGAAGAAGCGGAAGTGATCGTCGTTGGCGGCGGCCCCTCCGGCATCGCCGCCGCGGGGGCCCTCTCCACCCTCTCCATCCCCTACCTCCTCCTCGAGCGCGCCGACTGCTTCGCCCCGCTGTGGCAGCGCCACTCCTACGACCGCCTCCACATCCACCTCCCCAAGAATACCTGCCAGCTGCCGCACATGCCGATCCCGGACGACTGGCCCAAGTACCCTTCCAAGTCCCTCTTCGTCCAGTACCTCCAGCGCTACGTCTCCCACTTCCGCATCAACCCGGTCTACAACCGGTCGGTCGAGTCCGCCCGCTACGACGACGCCTCGGGCCGGTGGCGCGTGGCGGCCAGGGACGTGTCGCCCGGCGGCACGGGGGCGGTGGAGGAGTACAGCGCGAGGTTCCTGGTGGTGGCGACTGGCGAGAGCTGCGACCCGTTCGTGCCCAAGGTGGAGGGGCTGGAAAGCTTCGGCGGGAAGATGATGCACTCGACGGAGTACAAGAACGGGGAGGAGTTCGCGAAGAAGAGAGTGTTGGTGGTCGGGTCGGGCAATTCGGGCATGGAGATCGCGCTGGATCTGGCCAGCCATGGAGCCATCACCTCCATCGTCGTCCGGAGTCCGGTGATTAGTTCCCAGCATTTCTCCATATATGGATAGAACCCTCATGCATACGTACATACACACACCATACTTTGCACTAATACTCACATTTTATGACATGTTCTTCGTGCGATACAATGGATACAACCGATCACGGTGCATGATCTATATGGAAAATCGTGATTTTTAGTGAGATCAAGCGCGGGTTTTCTGCATACTTTTGATATGGCGATGATTAATCTTATAGAACAAGTCTAGATGATATTTAGCAAAATGGAGCTCCTGAGACTGAAAAACATAATTCCATCGATTGTCCTCTAGCTCGTTTCTTATAGGATCCGTTTGGTACCAAGAAATACGATGGGTTAGAATAGGATAGGATTGGAAAAAAAGTCCTCCTGAATTTCTCATCATATCATTTTTTCGAGAAAATATACCACCACACTTCGTGGTGATCCCTGCAGTTGCGGTCGCAACCGGTGCACGAGTGCTAGAGAGATCTTTCCAAGCTCAGACATGAGTTTTATACTCGCTGTAAGGAGTGCGATTCAATCTAGCTTAGGGAAAGAGTTTGACAGATAATATCAGAGCACTTTCGAGCGAAAATCCGGGGTCGGAACTCGACATTGGCATTGGATATGCTTTATAAGATAAGAGGTTAATGTACTTATGGTGCATACGTAGATCAAATCATTATGTAATGAGGGGTTCCGTTGGTTTTCCTTCTTCTCTGTTTTATATCTTGGGGCGATTTGTGTGTGCGACTTTGCAGGTCAATTTTGTAACGAAGGAGATGCTGAACTGGGCGGTGGTGCTGGTGAAGTACTTGCCCTTCCATTGGGCTGAGAAAATAACGATGATTGCGAGCCGCCTGTGGTTCGGGGACATGAGCAAGTTCGGCATCCCGAAGCCCGAGGAGGGCCCCTTCACCATGAAAATGAAGTATGGCAAGTACCCTCTTGTCGACGTCGGCACTTGCGCGAAGATCAGATCTGGAGAGATTCAGGTACTCGTTTCTTTTCATTGCTGTCATCAAGGATTTTGCAAGGAAATGTGAGAAGTTTCGTCTGTTGCACGAGGCTTGAAGTTAATACAATAGCCGTCTAAACAATTTCACTGATTGCAAGATCAACATAAGGTAGAATCTGTCATTAAGGGGCTAGAGATTTGCTCGAACGAACTTGGATGGTATGTTGCATTCTCCTGCAGGTTTTGCCAGCAGTCAAAAGCATAAGAGGCAACGAAGTGGTGTTCGAGAATGGACGCTCGCATTCGTTCGACGCCATTGTCCTCGCCACCGGCTTTAAGCGGCCGACGAAACAGTGGCTCAAGGTCAAGGTACCCAGCTCGCTCTCTCTCTCTCTCTCTCGAATTTGTCGGTTGTATTTTTTACCGGAAAGCTGTCGTTCCGTGTCCTTTCGCTTCATGACGCGAGAAGTTAGCTCGGCCGATCTTCTTTGTTTCTGCAGATCATGTAGTTGTAACTTTGCTTTCCTTTCCGATGACAGGAAGAGGATTGCATCCTGGGCGACGACGGGATCGTGAAGCCGAGTTGTCCGAACAAGTGGAAAGGAAAGAACGGCTTATACTGCGTGGGACTGTCGAGAAGAGGGTTCTTCGGAGCTGCTCTCGACGCCCAGGGCGTCGCGAACGACATAAAGGGGCTTCTGTGACGTCGCCGGATATGATACGGCGAAAGAAAATTGCGGCGGGAAACCGTTGCTGTATGATGGTCCTGACAGTGCAAATCATGTACTCTCTAATATGCAATGGCAAAGTAACTGATCGAGCGGCGATGATCATCAGCAGTTTTGCTCGACCACTTCATGCTTGAGCATCCTGGCGAAATGCAGCAAAACATAGCGCCGAGCAGATCGACAAGCGAGAGCCGACATGTCTGTCGCAGCAAAAGTTGCATCCGACAAGAGAGTATTGAAACGGCGACGGTGTCGTCGTCGTCGCAGAAATCGAATCCTCGCTGCGCATTCAGCCAAAGACCTGTGCTGGTTAAAGAACGGCGGTCGATATTTTCGTAACTAAAATGAATGCGTGAACTGTTTCTAATACGGACAGCGGACCTGATAAAGATCCATAACGGTAATTTACCAATGTGAGAATTATTCGAGTGCCGAAAAAACGTATGAAGCATTCTATATTAACAATAAATAAGATTAAGGATGCTGAGCTTCTCCAGCATGATCGAACCCAGTCATCAGAATGGCGAGATTGAGGAAATGCAGAATCCAAATTTACGTAAACAGAAGATAAGGCTCTATTTTTAATTATGTTAATTTAGTTCTAAATTTTATGATAATTTATCAATTTAGCATTAAACCTTTAATTGTGTTATTTTAACTTTAAATCTCGTAACCACTTGTCAATTTAGTCTTTCTAATCAATTTTTGTGGAAAATCATTGATGTGATGGTTAGTAGCAATAGCAATGTTGACATGATCAATATTTACAATTTTTTTTTATTTTCTATGAATTTATTATTCTTTTCTTTTTTTTCTTTTCTTTCCAACTTTGGGCCGACGAGAGATCGTTAGCGAGGGTTGGCAACCCTCAACTGATCTGCGCAAGGGCATCACGGCCTTTACCGACCGTGGGTGAAGGCCTCATGCTCTTGCAAGCTAGAGTTCGAAAAAAGAAGAAGAAAAAATTATAAAAAATTCAAAAAATGTAAAAATTATCCACACTAGCACTAATTGTGCCTTGTAGGATGGACAACATTCATATTAGAGATATCCAACCAAAATTGACTGGAAAAATTAAATTGGCAAATTATTATAAAGTTAAAGTTAAATTGACAAATTTTCAAAATGTTTAAAACTAAATTGATACAATTGAAAGGGATAAGTCTAAAATAGCAAATCGTAAAAAATTTTAAGCTTAAATTGACATGTGTTGAAAGGTTTAGAATTAAATTGTCCACCATACGATAGGTTTAGGACTTTTTGGATAATTATCTCCTCTAATGATTTATTGAGTCAACACGGGGATTCAATGTCACTAAAACTTTCTTAAGCTGCCCGTTTCTGATTATCCTAGTCTTTGTCTATGTGTCAGGTCGGAATGAATTACCATGGAGTCCACATCTTTTGGCAAATTTTACTCAGGGCAGCCCTTATTTTAACATTCTTTGTTTCTTAACTTAATTCTGACTCTATTTATTTGAAGAAAATAATTTTCTTGGAAAAACTTAACCTAATTATTCAAGACATGATATATTTACATTCCCCTTCATAATGTTATGGATTTTTAAGGAATCAAATTGCAGTTGTCTTGACCGCTTGTGGGATATATGTTTTCACTTGTTTAGTAAAGTAGAATTATTACTCATCTTTGGCATCTAGATGGGCTCTTTTATAACATTTTAGAAAAAAAAATTGACGTTAGAAGAAGCGTTCTAGTTCGCTTAATATTATGGTAGATGATATTGCGGCTGAAATTAAGAGAAGGTTTGTACTTGTGCTAACTCGGGCGATTGAGCTCAGACATGTGTTTGCCACTTGATGAAGGTAATCTCAATTTGAGGTAGAAAAAAGAATTATATAATTCGTTAGATTGTTTCTTTACATGTAGTATTATCGATAACCTTGCAGATAAGATGTTCTTGGTACGACGATGCAATGCAGTTGTGGAAGAATAAAAGGACTTGTTAGATTCTACCTTTTCAAGCAATGGGAAATTTTCTTTAGCATAAATGAAGGCAAAGAACATTAGGAGTCTTTATAATTTTCGTGACGGCGCTCACTTTAGTGTGCCGAAACTTTTTTTTTTTCGTCACTGAAATAGTGCACAGTTTAAAAAAAACGTTCACTTGAATGCCACTTCCGATTTAGGCTGCTGCCGGAAAAAAACGTGGCGAAAAAAAGGCCGTGCCGTGCAGGACAATATTTTAATATATTTATTAATTTTTTGGAATTTTTTCGATTTTCTTTTTCTTTTTTTTCTTTAGGGCTGGCGAGGGTCACTCATTGGTGACCCTCGCCAGCCGTGAAACTCTCGCCTTAGGCCATGAAGGCCCAAGGCGAGGCTATCGAAGCTCGGTCGGCCACTAGGCGAGGGTCTCGCCCTCGCCAACCGCGGGTGAGGCCATCGAGCTTGGCTGGTCGTTGGGCGAGACCCTCACCAACCATGGGCGAGACCCTCGCCACAATGAGGCCTTCACCACCTTCACCACAGCGCGGGCAACGCGACGACGGCCTTCACCAACAACCGGCCGAGCTCTGATGGCCTCACCCCGGGCCTTTGTGGCCTAGGGCGAGGGTTCCATGGTCGATGAGGGTCACCGGTGACCCTCGCCACCCTAAAGAAATAAAAAAGAAAAAAGGGCAAAAAGAAGAGAGACTAAATGAGGAGAAACGATGTCGTTTTGGACCAATGCACGAAGAGAAGCCACGTTGGAATTGAAAAATCCCCATTGGAAATCGAAAATTATTAAAAAAATCCACGTATAACTTTTGGCCGGAAGTGACACTTAACTGAACGATTTCACTTCCGATTTGACACTCAAGTAAGTGAAAAAAAAGTTTTGGTATCAAAATAAGCGTCGTACAAAAGTTATGGCACTCCTAGTGTTCTTCCCCCATAAATGATCATTGAACTTTGGTTCAACGTATAATACCATCCATGAACCTTTATTTTGTGTAATGTAGTCCTTGAACTCTGACTTAATATGCAATCTTATCCTTAAAATTTTAATTTAATCAATGTAATCATAGAACTATTGGAATGGAGTCCCTAAACTATATGAAAATGTTTAAAAGTTCAAAGATCATGTTGAACATTAAACCAAAATTCAAAGCCTACATTGAATGAAGTTAAGGAACGACATTACACATTAGATCAAAATTCAAGAATCACATTAAGCAAATTAAAAGTTTAGAAATAACATTTGCGTCATTTTCCCTTTCTTTAATGACATGTGCCTCATATTCCATACGATACAAGTGCTAGTCGATTAGGGCATCTCTGTTTATTTTGGTCATTGGTGAGTATTTGATTCTGGATGTGAATTACCTTCCTCTCCTCTCCGGTGCCTCAACGGATCTCAGCTACCAATATTTGTAAATGACTTTGCCATTGGCTGAGACACCAAGGGAAATGCCATGGCGGGTAGACGATCCTGCATATCCTCAACTTGTCAATGTTGAAGGCAAAGACAATGATTCACTAAGGAAAAACTAGGAGCGAAGAAGTAAACTATAAACATTTTCAAAGCTCAGTCAACCTTTGATAAGGCTGCACAAACTCACATTTGTGAAAGTGAATTCAAAACGCTACATTTAGATAACAGAAAGTGACGCACATATGACTATTCGAGGAGTATTATTCGAAAAATTCATTCATTATAATCTTTCCGAGCCAAGATCCAACATTACTCAATCGTCAAAATGAAAAGAAAAGAAAACAAAACAAAACAAAATTGACTGCAATAATTTACATGTAGAACCACTCGTAATTTGATCTCCACCTGATAAATAAAAAAGAATTGATCAAGAATCGCGCAGGCTCAAAAAAAGAAAAGGAGATCAGTCTTCAGACTTCTCACTTCATCCTTATTGATGATGTAACCCTGCTTCCAGTGGAGATGCTACGAGGGTGAAAAAAATTAGGTTGACGTCGATTGTCAGTTAACTATGCCCACAAAATTCCATCATTCCCGATTTCCAAACTTGAAACTGGGCTGTCGCCGAAATCATGCTCTACTTTTTCATTATCTGTTGGCAAATCCACGTAGGGTTCTAAAAGATCGGAAGATCTTTTGACTGGAATCCCATAATCTTTGAGAATGCAGGACGAGGCTGCCATAGCGGCTTCTCTCTCCAGGACAGCCAGGTAGTTGTCTTCAAATTCAAAAACTAGATACTTGTCCTTACATGCTACGAAAGCCGGTGGATAAATTATGAGTGTCATAGTAATCAAGGTCATGTTAAGATGGGAAAAGGGACAAATGTCATCACTTACAGTCGATGAGGTGGGCGAGGTGATGAATGTTTTTGATTCGAGTGCCATTGAACTTCAAGACCTGATGATACCCCTCCCCTTGAGTACATGGCAAATATTAACATAAACAAGCTAAAATAAGGGCGGTGCCATAGTACCTGTTGATTGCTCATGTCTTCATAGCCTATGTTCACTTCATTTGCCAGCACCTACACATATGAAAAGGGATGATGAAATACGGTCGTGATTGAATGCGGAGGATCTGGGAGACCGCAAGATCTAGTTCTCCAGATGGGATGAGGGCAACGAAAGCAAAATGATTGTCTTTCTTTCGCTGTTGATGTCTAATTTTCGGAGTAGATTTTATTGGAATCTCATAAAGCTCTTAGGGAAATCATATAAATATAGATACTACTAACCTGCGATAGGATCACAATTTGTTCACCTTTGAACCTTGCCAAAGAATAGCGAGCCTTTGTTAGTAATTTTAGCTGCCACAAAGAGTGCATGTAAAACTTATTTCAGATGGTTAATTACAAGAATATCCTGTACTTCGCTCTGAAAAAAAAAAGAATTCTGAACATCACATGATGATATAATTCGCCATATCATCGGCCATGTAAAAAGTGTGTCTAGAAATGATTACGACTTACCCCTATAGAATCTTCACACTCTTCACTGTCCAAACAGTTAGAAATTTGTTAGACATAATCACAGTGTTTAATCAACTTCAAAATGTGAACATTATACAACTGGAAGAATTTTCGGCCGGTGGAAAATTGGACCATACTCTATTAGTGGCTCTGAAAGCGGGGTAAAGACCAGACCGGCTGTAATTAGATAAGAAGGCTGACCCCCTTTGATATGATAGGGAACCTACAAGCATAAACCGTACAGGATTGTCACAAAGGAGAATTTCAGCAACTAGGGATACAATGTTATGTAGAGATAAAAGTCTATAGTAATCTACCAAATGAACTCGTGGATTCAAAATTACAGGAACTTTCATGAACTCCCCTCTCCTAATAATGCCAAGCTGTGCAACATCACCAGCAAACCTGCGTAAGATTCACATGTAGTCAATAAAAACTTGGGTATCGAACCATCTTAACGTCTTGGGGCTACAGCTTCTATGAAGGACAATAGTTTCAATTGTGATTACGGAACGCAATAAAAAACCTAGAAGGAGCATATATGCATTATGCAAAAAGCATACTAAGAATGGACAGACATAAGAATATGACCCTCTTTCTATCAAGACAAAAAAAAAAAATTTCCTCCCTATATATATTTTGTCAAAAGTTTCAAGTGGCAGTGATAACACCTGCTTCCTTGACCTTTCATAATGGATGCTAAAGTGTCCCATCAGTGAAAATTCCAAGATGACAATTATGCGCCGCATTATCATAGTAGGGCCTATACAAAGTAAGTACAGATCATTGGCATCAATCTCACAATTGCGTAATCATAACTGATTTATATGTGAATGACTCTCCGCTATGTAATGACATCTCATTCACATCTCAATGACAGGACATGAGTAGTCTTTTGATGACTCAAAACTCCACAAAACAAAGAGCTGGGAAGCACAAGGGAAGCCCTAAAATGAACAAGATTGAGCCAACATTTGATTGTAATAGGTACTAAACTAACATGAAGTTTCAAGCAAAGAATATCTTTCCCCTGACATCTGCTTAGAAGAAAGAGCTTCTTACTTCTGACTTATCAGGTAGCGGAAAGCAATGCGTTCGGATGATCGGAATGGCACAGTTCCTTCGCACCCAACATGAACATCATCAAAGCTAGTAATCACATCCCCCTGGAAAAGCATAGATACACGATCATGTGAGTTACTGAGAATACTCCAGTCGCATAAGACCATTTTCCCCCATTTAACCTTTACTTTGGCATACTAGTTCATGGTGTGAGCTTGCAAGCCTTTTACTTTATCTCTTTAAAAAAAGTTGATAGCAATTTAATGACCCTATTTAGGCAATCCACCCATACAATGCAGGGGAAACAATTGACAGAATGAAACATTAATAGCACACCTATTAATCCCAAAACCAATTTGAACATCATCAAAGCTAGTAATCACATCTCCCTGGAAAAGCATAGATACACAATCATGTGAGTTACTGAGAATACTCCAGTCACATAAGACCATTTTCCCCCATTTAACCTTTACTTTGGCATACTAGTTCTAATGTGAGCTTGCAAGCCTTTTACTTTATCTCTTTTAAAAAAGTTGATAGCAATTTAATGACCCTATTTAGACAATCCACCCATACCATTTTCCCCATTTAACCTTTACTTTGGCATGCAGTGAGCTTGCAAACAATTGACAGAATGAAACATTAATAGCACACCTATTAATCCCAAAACCAATTTGAAGGTTCATTTATGTTGCCTAAACAAAATTTGTTTCCTGTAAGCCTCCTTAACTGGAGCTCTAACTTTTGATGGTTGAGAAAAGTAATCAATGGTATAACTAAAAAATTTGTTGACTGTGTCAAAAGTACTCCTTGAGTGAGAAGGATACCTCTTTTAGAACATTATTTGCATCAGATGTTGGTTCCACTCTTCGCACCAACACCCCCTGCAAATGTGCAAATCTTATGAGGAAGGAGTGTAACAACACTAATGGCAGATGCAAGCTCTTTGAACCCACATGAACACAAAAGAAGGGGAAAGTAGCACTAAGGATGCTGCATTTACTCTTATTCATGACATGCAGCAATTTGCTGATAAAAGGCAGAGCAAATCAGAACTCTGGTATTTTCTGTAGTCTCAGATGCTCTTGAAGACATATAAATGATGAAAACAAGGATGAAACAAAAATGAGAGATACAATATTGATGGAGCCAGATGATTTTCAGAAAATTAAAACATGACAATGTGAATAAAAATATGTTTCAGTTTACACAAAACAAATTTCCACAGATTTTAGTATGAAAATCAGTATAAAACTACAGAAACATCTATAAAATGCCAATTGATTATAGCACAATATTTAAATAGATAAGGACATCATTGGCAGACAAATAATAGGTTTATCAAACAAAGCTAGCTTTCACTTCATATAAATCTTGCTTTCAAGTTACAGGCATCATCTACCGAAATTAAGCCACATTCCAATAATAACTATTGAGCAGAAGATGGGGATATGTCATGTGCTACAAATCTAACATCTTAAACATCAATACTCAGGGCGGATAAGAAATTTATTATGCTGAATTTATCCCAAAATGATGGACATGTCACTCAATTGCGTAGTGAAATCAGCCAAGAAGCACAGTGGGTCATGAATTGTCCATGTTTCATAAAAACAGATGATTGCACATGTTAAATTGCCAGTAATTGCATAAATTGGGGCTGGGCATGCACTCTGATGGATTTGGCTAAAATATGAAAGATGCTGACTGATATAATCTGACCACTGCACCTTACATGAACGAATTAATGGCAACTACAGATATGCCAATAACCATCAATAATTGCACAACTTGATCCAAGAAGGCCTTCCTGCAAGTAAATGAGAGATGTACCTCATTGGACTGTACTTTTAAGCATTCACGCAGAGCTGGATTTTCCAACTTTTGCAGCAAGACTCCAAGACAAGGAAAACCTTCATAATTAAGAAAATTGTTCCAACAATTTAACAGATTCAGGCCATTTGACAAATTCAAATCGCTACAGAGATAGTGAGGAGAAAATGACACCATAAAGGAGGTTTTTAAACATGCAAAAAAGGAGTAACAAGCTATGCCCAATAATCAGAAAGCAAAACCTCCACTTATAGTCATTCATTAATCATCTCTAATTTCTACCAAAAAGATGCCACTGAAGCCTAAGAACCAAAAGTAAATTCAATCAGCTCATAAAAGCTTTACAGGGGAAGAAACTTCTAGTGATAATCATCAGACTAGTAAGCAAAGTGGCAAACTGTGCATCATATGTTAAAAGCTTTAAAGCGGATTAAAGCTCCAAAATTTCCAGCACTGATTATGTCGGGCATGAAAACCATTCGCCCGATCATCTACAACTCCATGCTTGTGGTACCTTCAGGTTGCTTACATGGTACCTTCAGGTTGCTTACGTCTTTTGTTCAGATGTACACAAGGTTAAGAACAGAAGACAACAGAATATGAATCATGGACTTGTGACCACTTAATCCTCACCAGTATATTTCCCATTTCGCTCATAGTCATTCAAAAAGTGAGACACGACTGTTGTTGGAATCACATAACCAATATTTTCAGCCTCTTCGGACCTGTAAACCTAAAAGAAAAGCTTTGTAAGAACGTTTGTCCAAGAAGAGCTCCATATTGAAGATAAGCGCACTACAGCTATTAAGCTAATTTTGCCAAAAGCCATAGATTTACCTGGAATGCTACCCCGATGCACTCTCCTTGATCATTGAATGCAGGTCCACCACTATTACCTACAATCTCACAAATATGAGCAGAAGCCAGTACAAAAAGTGAGTGCCAAAATTTATGGTAAAATAAGGAATTTATTATTACGATAACTGGCCGCCAGAAAATGCTTGAAGATATATATATATATAAAGGAAAAAGATAACACCAACCAGGATTAATTGCTGCATCAATTTGTATTCCCAGCAAATCAGATGATCCATGAGCATAAGATGTCACCTGATGACAAGTACCTCAATCTTAAGATATGGACTTCACCGACAAACTCAATGACAAAAAGGCTTCACTGATATAGCATCAACAGACCATGTAAGATACAGCAGTTAGTTTGGAGTGCTACATGAAATGGAAAACCCAAAAGATTAGCTAGAGTGAACATATAGTCAAACTCTTTAAATTGATCAACATCGTAACACTATGGCCCCAACAGACAACATATTCACTCTCAGACCATTTGGACATGCAATTGTACACGATCTAGCCTTACATATTTCAAATGAAAACAACAGATACATATTTTCCCTTACACAAAGGTACATCCAGTGGAGACTACAAGATTATATTTTACCATTCCATTAATTTATCAAAATAGTGGGAAAAGACCACTTTGAATTTAAATATATTATCCTATAGTCGATGAAGAGGTGCAGAATATGCAGTAAAGAATGAACATCAAAAGCTGATGCTAATCTCAAATTAAGTGCCAACCCCATTGCGCATCATGAAGGGCAAGACCAGAAGATCTTGCACAGTCAACATCGTCCAATTTTCATAATTTCTCAACTGTTAGCATTCAAATTTTAAAGGAACCACATAAATGCTATATTAATCCAAAAGAATTCAGAATAGAGAACAAAAGCCAAGAAACTTTGCTGCTCTCACTCTGTGAAACTACAAGGATGAAGCCTTTGCTCCACTGAGATATGATTGTAATTTTCTGGCTTTAGGTAAATCCTTCACAAATAGTCTAGAGCTTTATGCAAAAAATTAATAACACGTTTTGAGAGGTATTTATTCTGTAAAATGACCGTGAATCATTCCATTGTCACCATCAAACTCTACAGAGCCAAAGCATGTCAACAAACAAAGGACAAGAAGACATTTATATTTATAGCAGTACAAGACTTTTCAGCAAACTAGTTTTACAAAACAAAAGGCAGACATTAAAACATTTAGTGAACATTTGTCATATGGGTCTTTGAAGAATAGAAGCAATGTTCATTATTTATCAGAAAATAATACAGTTAAATGTGAATGTCGAACCTCTATACGTGATACAACCCCTTTTGTTACGGAAATGGTATCTCCTCCAAGCGGATATCCTACAACAGTGACAGCATCCTGTCCAATAAGGAGCAGCTAAATATGAAAAGTTTACCCACAAGAGGAGAGTAAAGGAAATTAAGAGTCAAGGAGTCATGAAATGGTGCTATATTGACTTTAAACTCATTCAAACTTTTAGAGTGTTTAAATATCAAATCACGCATTCATCTAACAACTTAAATTCTTGAAATAGTTGCAAAGGTCCCACAAAATTTTACATGGTATCAAAGCTAGAGACCAAAGTTTAAATCTTTCCAAGCCCCCCACGATTATATATTTCTCCACTTCAGTCTTAGATCAAACTGGTCTACACATGAGGGGAGTGTTAAAGAGTATTGAAATGTTAAACCCACTTTTATTTAACAACTTAAGATTTTAGAATAATCGGCAGTGGTCCAACAAAATTTCACACAAACAATATGCACCATGACAAAATACAATCTCTAGTGTTGCAAACATCAATGTAGAGATGATCAAATAAGATAAAATCTTTATCGCCAAAGTGCAGCAACAGATTAATGTCATTCAACCATCATGAAAATTCACTTTCCTGTTAATTATGAGCTCCTTCATTGACACATCAATCCAATTTCTATTAACATATAAAAAAAAATCAAATATCTATTAAAACTTCAAAACGATAAAACAACAAAAGATGTAGAGCACTTCCAAATTGTCCATCACAGTCCCTTCATCAGACCTCAGAGCTTTATCCTGGATCTTAGACTTCCTTTAACATTTTCTCTGTATACCGTTCATTTGGTTTATGAACCACTCTGCTGGACTAAGTTCTGTACTTATGATTCCATGTACCAAGGCATTCTGCCAGAAGCCATGATGTGATGGTAGATAATCAGATGCATCACCCAAATAGTGATGCTGCTTCTCATGAATTAAGAAAATAGCTCAGACAGAAAAACTTTTTAAGAAAAGATGATAATGCAAGAAAGATATCTAGCACTTGGGCAAAACATTAATCTGCAGTAAACCCATCATCTTTATGACAATAGATGAGTCTATTTTAAGAGATATCTCCATGCAAAGATAATATATGATGCCAAATTTCAAGATCTTCAAAAAATCATGCTAGGGACAGAAGAACTAGTAAGAAAGCTTCATAGAATTCAAACCAACTTATATCCATTGGGGAAAAGAAACAGCGAGCTACTTGTTCGACAACTAAATAAGTCTCACCTGTAGATGTGGTAAGCGTCCAAATTGCAGTGGTTCTGCTCCTTTCCAAAATCCCTCACTCTCTACAGAAAGCAAAGCTATATCACAGTCGATGCCTTTAGCCAAAACCTGTCCATTCAACCAGAAAGAAGAAGCTGAGGTATGGGATTGTTACATCCAAGACTACAAATTTGAAACTGAGAACTTGATTGGTTCTTCTTATTCAGCTTTGTTTTCTCACTAAGAGTCAAAAGAAAAAATGCAGACTGGTAACCCAATGATGCAAATGGACATTTATGTGCCCATAGAAGGAAAAAGGTAGAGAAAGCGATAGAGATAGAGATATTTAGATACTAGCTCCAAATTACACAGAACGAAATAAAGGAGAATCACCATCTAGCTGTTTAACCAAAATGGTAAATGAACACACGCACTAAGGCACTAAAAACTAATATAAAATATCAGATCATTTCATGTACCAGCACAAACAGGTCAATAAACAATGATTTGTCTACACGACACAATTTATAGTCTTGCTAGATGAAGAAGATGTTATCCCATGGTCAGATATGTAGGTTGGCACTTTCTTGTATATATGATGAACATAACAGAAGGACAGTAAGCATAAAGAATTCATACAATAAGCATATATAAGGGGGAAAACATTAATTGCAGCTGATATCTTCCAACCTAAACTGTAATTGTCCAACATGTACACAACAGCGGCAAGGTCTTTTGGTTAAGAGGCTCAAATACACTTTCCACAGGTGATTAAATCAGGTTTACAAGCAGAACACCCAAGTCATAAAATGAGCCTCCTTATAGAGATCAATCAATTATTCTCAAATCTTTTCCACATAAATAATGCAAGTTAGATAGGAAGTTTACACAGTGAAAAGTGGATCTTGACCAGAACAGCTTGCTATGGACTATCAATGCTTCAAAAAGAATTTCCATCTCTCAATAGGCTATGGTTCTTTGAAACTTGTTTGGACAAAACAAATTGTCTCCGACTTTTTCTGTGGAGTGGCTGGCTTCTCAGTGTATTCCTTATTTTCTCATATTTTATGTGCTACCTTGCTCTATATTCTCACTCATTGTGAGGAATCACGTATCAACCAGTGTCTTTAAACACATTTTTTAGATTTGTCTACAGCAACGCTTCTAGTTGACATTCACTAATATCCACACAATGGTAAAAAAATACTGAATTCCTGGAATAATTGACCAAATAATACTTTACTTGAAAAGAAAACAGATATCACAATGCATCCCTTGATTACTGAGCCAGTGAAATACCTTAGCCACATACTTGGTATCATCGCCTCTTCTCTTTACTTTGACCTGCAATTGAAAACATCAATGAACAAATGTAAAGAAATGCATTTGGTTTTACAAATTTTGCCTGCAAATCAAATCCAGGGCACTTCAAAATTCCAAGGATGCCGAGGTAGATAACAACAAAATAACTCTTATCCCACAAGAAAAGAGAGATGGAGATTGCCAAGGATGTTTAAGATTTTTGGGTAGTTTGGTAGTTACAGTCACAATTTAGAAATGAAATGGACCAAAAGAAATGATTAAAGAAAGAATAAGAA
Organism: Corymbia calophylla; assembly: GCA_014182845.1. Taxonomy (NCBI): domain Eukaryota; kingdom Viridiplantae; phylum Streptophyta; class Magnoliopsida; order Myrtales; family Myrtaceae; genus Corymbia; species Corymbia calophylla. The sequence continues at coordinate 9,913,460 of CM024700.1, forward strand.
AGAAATGAAGAGAAATTTGCATAAGAAAGAATAAAGAAAGACATGACTAGAAATTTGCATAAGTTAATAACATAAAAACGAGGAAAATGAGGGGCCAGAAAATAATGCATTGAAAGAGAAGCTTTGTCTACACCATTATACTTCCAGATTACTCCAAAGTCTCTATCTGTTTTACAGGAAAGCTCAGAAAACGTATACCCTGTTTTCTTTGATATGGCAAAAGGAAAGAATTAGTCATAGCATTTTCTTTTTGGTATCTGGTTGATGAACAATTAATACTGAAAGCTTTACTAGAAACACATGTCTCTTCTCATGTTTTTCCTAATTTCTGTTGTTATTACTGCATTTCCTATGCTTTTTTGTATCATCACTTGCCATTATTACTCACCACCAACCCTCATTGCCATAGGAACTAAGGCCATTCAGATGCCTATGCCAAACCCTTCATCATCCATCTTGAATCCATTCGAGAACTTCACCACCAGGCAAAACATGACTAATTACTATCTTTCCATCACCTTTATTACCTTATGGCAGTTGTTAGAGATAATTCGGGATTTCTCTAGGAAAATATCCTATGTTAGAGATAATTATGATATTTTTAATGATTACCCGGATATCTCAAAATCGCATGTGTATTGTATGTATGTTGCATGTGTATTGCACATATCTTGATTGAGATATTATCTTAGAATAGTTATCTAATAAACCCTATATATAAGCTGATGTATTCTTCATTAACATATGCACCGAAATATACAGATTATAGGTAAATAAGATACCGAAATTGCATATTTAATTAAGTTTTTCATGGCTATAGAAATAAACAGAGCAGGATAGGGAGGGGAAGAAGGTTGATGGCCATACAAAAGAATACCAGAAGAGATGTCAAGACAGATATTTACCATGAAGAAGGAAAGAGTAAAAATTTATCCGATGCCATACATTACTGGAAAGTATCTAAATCGGGATAGTAGGGAAGTATAAACAGCCAAAACCAATCAAAAGAAGCATTGATAGCTTTCAAAGAAATGTAAAGACTTAAGTGGAGCTCACCATATGATTAATGATACCTATCACAAAACCACAGAATTTCAAGGTCTGAACCAATTACCACATGAAAAGAAGAAGTCCAACAGTATTGAATGCTATAACCAATATGCCATTGCAACATTCGGAAAATCTCTTCCAAGAACAATCAGGAATCACTTTCTAGATTTCAAATTGCTGTCCGATATCTAACTATATAGCCTGGGGAAGCTAGTTTGCTAGAGAAACAACTAGAACAGACTCAAACTACCATGGATATCTATCAAATAATAAATAAACTTTTGGCATGACAAATGAGTAGGTTACCTGTGTATAATGTTCCACACAATGTGCATTGGTCAAGAGCTTTCCATCACCAATCATAAAGGCACTGGAGCAAGATAAAGAGTGAATAGTCACGTCATCAGAAGTTTGACTTTTTTGTATAGAAAGAGCAATTGCTGACAAATGATACAAAAATGGGAGAAATATTGCAAGAAGACCTACCTTCCAGTACTTGTATATTGTCTTTGCTTTTGCCAGGGAAGAGAATAATCCGGTTCCGTATGAGTGCAATACACCTGATATACATAAAGGGAGATCAAACGCTAGAATATTACACAGCAATTGTTAAATTAAAGGATCCTCAAGTATCATCATTGTCTTCTTTTTTTTGAGACATCTAGATATAATCATATAACAATTTCATTGACAAGATATGATGGGGACAACAAAAGCTCAAAGAATTCAAACAAAAATACTTGTTACTCGGACATGCAGCAACAGACTCCAGTTCAAGCATGTAAAAAATTCATGATGAGATCAATGGAGAATTAAAATAGGTGATTCTAACAATTAACATTAAGTTTTTGGGAGAAAAACAAAGACGTTAAGATAAAGTCCAACATATAATCTACCTTGACAACAGCATTGAGAAAAGCTGCATCTTGGAAGTTCCCAGGTTTAGTTTGTGACTGTCATAGGGGACAACAATATCATATCAAATAACAGTAAAATACAAGTCCAAACATTTAAAATATCAGTTGAGATTTCACGAGAGATACCTGCTGTTCAGTGAAATCGAAACCCCTCTTTTCTTTTCTTTGGAGGCCAGACGAACCAAAACCCATAGGTTCAGATCGCCCTGCATATTCTCTATTCCTATCACCATCAACAAATGGATAAGGCCTTTCATCTTTTGATCTTCCAGGATACTTTTTCTGAGAAATGGGTTTCCCCTAAATATGGCAAACCGAGTCAAGACAGAAATAAGAAAACCCACAAGTTCGATCATAACAACAAAATTCAGACAATACAGAAACTTGAAGCAGAAACATGTTGTGGTTAATGTTCACATTTGCATCTCCAGAGCTCCCCCAGTGAAACAAGTAAATACTTTGTAGCTATCAGCAAGGTCATCACATAAAGCTTGAACAATGTGCAATCATCAGCAATCCATCAACAGGCACATTATCAGTATCTTAGAACATGATGGTCATATACTTCTCCACAAACACAAAGCTCGCCTCATTCGATGATGGTAACTGCACAATCATCCACCAACGCCCTATCGAGCTACCAAAACTAGGAACTCGCACTCAGCATGCCCACAAACTAAACAGTAGACAAGTTTAATTTCCAGAGACGCAGCACAATCAGTTCTGCAGCAAGCTACTAGCTGCGCACGCTTTAATGACTTGACAGCCGAAAAAGGGCGCGGGGGCGAGCGGGCGGGGGAAGTACCTTGTCCCCGCGTGATTTCGCGGACGACGGCGGCGGCGGCAGGGAGGAGGAATCTTTCTTGGGAGCTCTCTTGTGCTCGGACTTCAAGGTGAGGGGAAAAGGCGGATCGCGCGGCGGCGTGGTAGCGAGACGGCCGAGGCCGGGGAGAGAGCCGCGGTAGGCGACGGCGGAGGAGAGGGAGGAGAAGTAGCAGCCGGCGGCCGCAATCGCCATCGTCGCGGCTTCGACGCCGAAGCAGGAGAGGGAGAGGGAGAGAGATATCGGAGGGAGAGAGAAGATGGATTTTAAGCGCGAGTCTCCCCCTCCTTATCCTAATGCCCAATTTCATTTGGCGCCTCCATGTCGTTATTCTCCTCTCTTCTTCTTTTTCAACTGTTCTTTTTTTAGATTAAAAAAAAAATTTCTTTTCTTTTTCGATTTTGTTTTTGTTTGTTTAGCGGCCATGCATGGGAGAGATTTGAATCGCTCTTATGCAAGCAATTTCATATTTGAGTTTTTGACGAAATTTATTGGCATATAGAACACCATTCTAACTTTGTTTTTACTTTCTCATAAAAAAAAACTTCATCATATTATTTTTCTCTAACGAATAAGTTATGGCCCTAGCTCGATAATGTCACTCATTTCGTGTAGTCTACACTTTGGTGGAGGTTTGTGCATTTAGAGAATGTGGGATAAACGTCGAGAATCTATCGGGAATGGGAGGGGCAGGCACAGCAAAGTGCAAATCTATTAACATCAAGCTAATGTCTTCTTCTTAGGAGAACGTCTCGTCAAGTACAAATCTTATGGGATCAAGTGAAATGACATTGTTCTACCTAGCATCCTTACCACAAGGACAACGCTGTTTGCCGAGGTAGTTGACAACTTAGCATTACAGGCTTTTTGGAAGAGAAGTTTTTTATTTTTTTTAATAGTCGTTATTTTTGTCTCTCAAGTAAGGTAGAGATGTCAATGGGTTAGGTTGGGTCGAGTTTCCACAATACCTAAGCCGACCCATAACCATATAGGACACGATTGACTCAACACAACTTGAATATCATATAACTTAAGAGAATAGATCGGGTTGATCCGACGCCAATCGATTGCTTTTGTCCTCATTGCACAGGCGGAGAGAGAGAAAAAAAACTCATGCCGACCCGACCCGACCCTAATCCAAACAATACCAACACATAAAAAGGCCCAACCCCAAAATAGCCCTAATTTTATGGCCGGGTTCAGTCGGGTCAGGCTGGCCTGGTTATTTTTCATGCCCCTAAGTAAGAGTACCTTTTTTATTGGGTTACTTTTTTACTGTATTGGGCCTATCGGGCACCTCATATTCCTTTCAAAGGGCTTCGTGGGCCTTTTCCCTCCTTTTTTTCTCCCGCAAGCCGCAATGGGCTCTGTGGGCTCAAATCCTGCACTGACTGTGATGCAATGAACCGGATCGATCCGCCCAGAAATTTCACCGCGTTCACAAGCTCGATCAAGCCCTTTTTCGTTTGGTCACGTGATGTGCACGGTACTTAGATAGCTCGGCGGCTTCACCTGCTTAGGTCCTAAAGGACGGCGACATCGGTGGTCCGCAAACTTGTACTAGCCGTCTGGTCCGATGCCGTCTTCTCGGGCCTCGCTTGCTAGGCCCACTGAGCAATCACGTTTCATTTTGTGCCGAAGATGATGATCCTTCCGTTATGGAAGGCGTTGGACTGAGAATCATTCCTCAAGCCCCCCGGCCTAGGTTGGTCCACGTAATGCTTTTAGCATCCGCGCCGATCGGAAGTGTAATCACGCACTCGAACTAATGCTTATAGATTCGATTGGATTGTCATTACATCGTTATCAGTTGGGTATGTCACTCATGTACATGTTTCATCCAGGGTTTTGTGCAATCCTATCCTAAAACCTAAGGGGATAGTATCTAATTCAAAAAAAACATTTTTGACAATCACAATAGAAGTTCTAAAATTTCTAGCATTGATACACTTGAATTCTAATAATTTTATTCATCCATTTAAATTCTAAATTTTGTATTAGAGATAATTAGGGATTTATTCAGAATAATTTCCTATGTTAGAGACAATTATGATATTTCTATTAATTATACATATCTCTCGAGGTTACACATATATTACACATATGTTATCTTTTGATTGTGCATATATTAATTGAGATATCATCTTAGAATTGTTATTTAAGAAAAACGATAAAAGTGCCAAAATTTATATACATCGCTCATTTTAGTAGGAAAAGTTTTCGTCAAATCAAAAAAAAATCAATCATTTAAATGTCAATGGTCAAAAATTTCGGCCAAAATTTATACGTGGCTTTTTTAATTAAATTTTTTAATATGAGTCGGCGGTAAAAAAAAATAAAAAAAGGTCCACGTGCTATTTCCATTTGTACATTTCTCCTCCTCTCCCTCCACGTCATGCTTTTTTCTTTTCTCCTTCTGCGCCTCTTTGCTTCTTGTTGCGACCAACCCAGCCGCCGAATCACCAGACGACCACCACCAAAACATCACGTCAGCCACCATTTTCACCAGAAAACTGGGTCACCAGAAAATGGGTGGGGACTCTAGCGTAGATGCTCATCCATGGTCGGGGTCGAGAATTGAAGGATATTTCATAAAACCATAGGGAATCACAAATTCGGACTTAATTTTAGCTATTAAGGAAGAAATTGTGAATCGATTCTAACTCTGAACATCGATTTCATGAAAACATCTTTATTAGCTCTTTTAGGCAAATAGTCGAAATGTTTTAAAACATAAACTTCAGACTTGATTTCAATGTATCTCTCGGCCTAAACATAGTATGCAAAACATTAAGTCATCTCTATTTAAATGACGCCATTTTGTGTTGTATGGGTAAACGAAACTGGTTAAACGGCATCGTTCTAGGCTTTCCATGCCGATTCAGATCTTTGGCGAGCCATGTCAGCTTAATAAATTGATAAAAAAAAAACCACATCAAATTTCCAACTAAACAAATCAGAATTGGTACTAAAAATATCATTTTTCAAAAAATTTGACACTTAAGTGATAAAAAAACTTTTAGCACCGTACATAACTTTTGGCACTTTTAGTATCCTTATCTCAATAATTAACTAATAAAGTCTATAAGTAGACTAATGTATTTTTCATTCACATATACATCGAAAATACATCTGATACCTATCTTTCGCATTATTCTTAGCTATTTGCAACTTCCATGAGTTGGAGCACTCCCATTAATTTTTCAATTTTAAGTGAATGGAAGATTCCACGTTAATTTTCCTTACCATTTTTCCAATACCTTATGACCTTCTTTATTTATTATTTCAATCTTTTGATCCGACGTGAAATTTTTTGGTAATGTCACATAGGAAAATTGAAAAAAACTACAAATAAGTAAAAATCAAAAACCTGAAAAAAAACATCAAATTTGAAGGGGAAAAAAACCAAAATAATAGGTGAAGACAGGAAACATACTAAAGATCGGGGATGGAGGAATGCCAGGGTTTTGGGGATTATAACGGTCGATGTCACTACTCCCTTGTCGGCGGTAAGGGCCGGCGATCCTCGCTGAGGTCCTTAGCGAGGGCATTAGGCCCTCATGTGGTAGTAGTTGTAGCAACCCTCATTGTCGTTGAGCCTCGGTGGGGGTCTTTCCGGCAAATCGCACCTTATCGCCCCCAAACCTTTTTAACTTTTCTATGAGTATTTTACTCTTTTTCTAATATTTATGCTATTTCGGCCGTTTTTCTTTTACCTTTAGTCATTTTGACGCGGTACTCATTTGACACCACCACAACGCCACGGGTGCGGAAAATACAGGCGAAATTAACAATAAGAAAAAAGAAGGCACGAAGCATTTTCCGTCCAGAAAAGCTCGTGGAATTAATGGAAAGACCAAAGTGAAGGACACTACAAGCGTCGCGAATTTAATGTCCGAAATGAAAATCCCAATACTCGAGTGCATGAAGTGACAAGTTAGGAGTCCGTGCCAATTGCAATTGCCCTCAAATAATTTCAATGCGAGCGTGACTTTCCCAATACGGACGGTAACCCTACAGGAGTAACTTTCGACATCGTGATAAGAGGGACTTACTATAAACAACGTAGTACTTACCTGTCCAGAAAGGAAAAGTAAGTACCGTGTGGATTTCACACGGTCGTTGCAGTCCACAACGGACAAGGCGTAGCACATGTCGAACGTCGCTTCCGTAGTGCTCCTCCCCAACTCACTTTCAACGGGTTCGGTCTCGTCGATTCACTCCAATCGAATTCCAACTAATTTTCGAAGAGGAATCTCGGCCAAAGAAATTGAAGATCGTGACGAGATTTTGAGGACGGAATTCGGTGAAAATACCAAAAAAAATGGAGCCTTCGAAGTTGCCTTCGTGGGTCTAGAATGAATTGTATGCATGCTCCATTTATTATCGCGGGCTACCCATTCAACCTTATTGAAAACGATGGGAAGTGACTGATGGGGTGGACGAACATACGCAAACGTGAAAGAACCGGCTCTTCCATGTTAAGAAGTTCAGCTAAAGGCGTGAGCTGATAGGTAGAGTAAGATTGCATGAACATAAGGAGCATATATATAACTTATTGTTAAGCGATGCGAAACACAATTTCAATGCCTCCGTCATGTGCAAGACGGATTAGTCGACCACGGCACGTGAAATTTGACTGATGGGGCGGACGTTGAGATTGAGAGCAAGAGCTCGGAGCAGAGGGAGCATGGGAATGCAATCTCGTGGAAGTGGTGCTCTCGATGAGTGAAGAACAAAGACGATGAAGAAGTCGAAGAGAGAGAATTCAATCCCTAAAATAAAAAATTCCAAGACTCGAGTATATAAAGTGACAAGTTCTAATACTTGCGCTATAATTGCCCCGGATAATTTCAATGGGAGCATAACTTATGCAATATGAACGGTAACCTTGTGGAAGTAACTTTCTTACATCGTGACAAGACTAACTTACTATAAAGGATATTGTACTTATCTGGCCAAAAAGCAGACGTACTACGTAGATTTCCCACGATGTAATGTTGGGGACGAGGATTCGTAGTCCACGACGGACAAAAAGTAGCACATTTTGCTCGTTGGCTCTATAGGGCTCCCCAACTCACTTTCAACGGGTTCGATCTCATCAATTCATTGCAATCAATTCCAACTAATTTCGAAGAGGAGTCTAGCCTCAGCCAAAGAAATTGAAGATCATGAAGAGATTTTGAGGCCGGAATTCATTGAAAAAACAAAAAATGGAGCCCTCGGAGTCGCATTCATGGGTTTAGAATGAATTGCTTGATTGCTTGTCTCTAGCCACATGGATAAATACGGTCACCTAATCCCATTTATTATCACGTGCTATTGGTCCAACCTTATTGAAAACGGAAAATGACTAATGTGAGTAGATGCACATGTGTGGATGCGAAAGTACCGGCTCTTCCATGATGGAAAGTCTAGCGAAAGGTGTAAACTATACGCAAAGTGAGATTGCAATATATGTGACATATTATCAAGTGATGTGAGGATTAGTTGACCATGACATGTGGAAATTGACTGACAAGGTGGATGTGAATACATTGGAGTGAGCAAAAAGAACCACTCAAATTAGACTGAACTAGTTAGTTCTAGGCAATTCCTGAGAGCACCGGTCGAATTCCCGGCTTCACACAATTGGAACTTTTGAATTTTGGTCCACCCTTGCTCAATGAATTCTTTGTGCTGCCCTATTTTGACAAGGAGGACTCAGCTTCCTCAATTGAACCGCAAAACGAGAGAGAGAGAGAGGGGTTCCATTTGCCCACTCAAGAACCGAAGTCTAGTTGGGTTCTAGAACCAGATGATTTGGTTACCAATTCCATAAATTAAGAACCAATTCTTTTAGTCTGGTTCTCGATTCCTTAGTGAGAACTAGACCACTCAGAAACTAATCAGCCTTACGAATGTGCAACCGATCCAAAGACGTAAGCTAACATGTAAATGGAGATCAAATGAATATAAAGAGTATATAAGATCAGTTGTTAAGCAATGCAAAATACTATTTCAATACCCTCTCTCATGTGCAAGTTGGATGACTTAACCACAACATGTGGAATTTGATTGATAGGGGTGGACGCAAATACACAAAAAGGTGCAAGTTGGATTAGTTGACCACAGCACGTAGAATTCGATTGATAAAGACCGAACACACCTATGCAAAAGGGATGGTATCAGCTCTCGGGCCATGATAAAAAAAAAAAAATCAATCCAAAGGCGGAAACTAATAAGTAAAGGAGATTACGTGAATATAAAGAGCATATAAGACTAATAGCGTGAGACAGTATCTTAATAGAAAAAAACAAAACCAAGTAAGACATTATCATTTTCTCGATTAGTCGAGGAATTAATCGCCTCGGATTCGCATCTCGTGATCATGAGAATCATGTGGAGCCCACACGATCTGAACGCGATCAGAAAAGCGATTACGCATCGAACGGCTCTCGTTAAGAAAACAAGATAAGCGCCTAGCGGATAGCCCGATACGATCCGACGGGCGTACAAGGAAAGGTTGTTGAAAAGGAGGAGGAGAGGGGAAGGGGAGAGAAATCACATGAGCTGCGCGGGATGGGGGTGGTGGCGGGGCCCAGCGGGAATTATGAAATGAGGATAGTCCCCCAAATTATTGGAGGGCGATAAGGGCGAGGTTGGTTGAGACAGCGAAACATGTCATTCTGATGTCCCCAACAAATAAATGTCCGCCACCCCACCCCATCACGTGCGACCCGGTCCCACCACGGCCTCAAGAGTTGCGTCCGCTCATGCAATCATTCACATTCGGCTTTGGCATGTGCACGGACCTTTGGGCCCAAGGGTCCTGTGGCCTTCGTTCAGTGACGCGTGGGTTTTCCATTTGAAAAATTGATACAAATAATCACCATGAACTTTTATTTAATTTACTTTATAATTTGATCCTAAATTTTTAAAATAATTTATAAGCACATAATCTTTAAACTTTAATGTTTAAGATCATATTAAGTTAAATAAATATTAATATGTATATGGGTCGGGTCGGGTATTTTAAAAATGTTATGGGTCGATGTGAGTCGGGCCAAAACGCAACGGGTCAACGTGCCAGTTATTTTCGGCCCGACCCAAACCCGAACCCACCCATTTGTTGATAACAAATAATCATCGACTTATATTTCAACAAATCATATAATTTAGGAACGTATTAAAAAATTACATATTGAGTTAAAATTTAAAGTTTAGAATTATTTATATCAAAAGTTAGCCAAAATTTATTGAGTTAAAATTTAAGAATTATTTATTTTTTTCCTTTTCCTTTTCCTTTTTTTTTTCCTTACTTTGCTTCATAACTTATATGGTGCATGACCAGTTCATCAATCATGATTCCCCAATAAAAATTCTAAGTTAATATCTCATGACATTTTTACTTAGAATTAATTTTCATCTTATAAAAAATTTCGAACTAAACTCCTCGACACATTTACTTCGAACTAATTTTCATTTCTCAAAAAATCCCGAACCGATACCATTGACTTGAATCTATCCTTTGTTGAAATGCGTACGTGTCGACATGCATGGATTTTCCATGTCAAATCCATCTTGTAGTCGTTTGCATTTCATCCGGATATTAGGATGAAATGCTAACGCATGGTAGATTTAGGTCAAGAGTATTATTTTTTTGCTAGACAAAAGTCAGTTTGGGGTGAACATTTCGTGGGGGCACCAATTTAGGATTTTCTTGTGAGATGAAGATGAATTTGAGATAAATGTGTTTTGGAAAATCGGTTTTATATTTTTCATGTTATTGACACGGTTAGAAGTCGCGGATCCAAAGTATTAGGAATGAAGGTGTAAACCATCCAATCAACATTTTTCTTCTCCTCCTCGGAAGTGATCCCACCGCTCTGAATCCAATCCCCCCAAGTCAGTTGAGTTCGCTGCGCATCAACAAATCTCATCACATCACATGTCCTCTTCTAGACCAAACCTTAATCGAAAACTCGTTCGACGATGCGATGTTCCCCAAGATTATTTGTCGGGCCTATTATGCACACACAATTTGCCTATCTCTTGGGGTTTCCTCGTTTCGAGAGCTAGATAAGCAAGCCGCGAAATGTCTCCAAACGTGCTCACGGCTCAATAATTTCTCAGAACAAAACGTAGAATCAGTAAACTCCGTGCAACTCCTTAGCTTCATCATGTGCAGGAATCTATCTAAGAGGGAATGTCCAATCTATTGCGGACGATCATGGATCGCATCACTGCCGTATCATTGGCGGAAACAGTGGGCCGTTGCCGAGGGCCGCCGCCACCCCCAGCCGGCGGCGAAACCGGGCCCCCGCCGTCCCATGCAACCGCACACCGCCACCTTCCTGCCTCGGTGGGCGTGTCAAACCGTCTTCAAACTGCTTCGTTCTTTTTCCCTCTGTAATTTTTTTTCTCCCAAGAAAAGCAGAAGTGCCTATCTTTTCCTTTCCTCGAACTGCCCATGTTGCCCTCAGCGCCGATTAAGGTGATCACCAACGCGCTTTATCTCTCTGTCCGTTTCAGTTACGGCCAATCGTCTGCCCGAACGTGGTTCGCGAGGATTAGACATGCGCCACATGTTAGCACCTCAAGCATTCTTACGTACACGCCCCCACATGCCCCCGTCCCTTTCATCCCCCCGCGCCACGATTCACTGATGCCCCTCCAATAATAAAGAACTCAACAGTGACACCTAGCTGCTCCCAGCGCCGCTATAAAGAGCGGCGAGCGGCGAGCCTTGCCCTCTCGCCTCTGCGAAAGACTCCTCCTCCTCCTCCTCCCGGCATCTCCCTCCTCCACCGGACCGGCGAGGAAGGCCGAGAGGATGGGCGGGAATGGCGTGCTGGTGTGCGCTCCCCTGGAGTGCGAGACCCTGGAAGGGATGCTGTCCTCCATGGACAAGGCCAAGGCGCACGGCGCGGACCTCGTCGAGCTCCGCGTGGACGCCATGTCCTTCGCCCGGGTCTCCGAGGTCGAGGAGCTCATCCGGCGGCGCACCCTCCCCGCCATTGTCTCTTTCAGGTGACTCCCCCCGTCCTAGCCCTCCCACATTGTCGCTCCGACGGCAGCAGTTTCATTGGCGAGCTCGAGTTTGCTTTCTTCTGTTCCCAATTCATCCGTTCTCTCTTTTCCGTCATCTGTCTAGAGAAGTGATAATGCGCATACGGGTTGATTTCAATGATCATCCCATAATGCTAGATCTTTCTTCTTCTTCTTCTTTCGTTATCGATGCGCTTAGATAGTTAGTGATCCGACCAACTTTCTAAGTAAAATACCGACGCGGTAGCCACGGGACGATGCCATGGCGTCCAAAGTTATGAGACAACTGAAGTTCAGTGCATTGGAGGGCGGCCGGAAATGGATGTTTTAGTAATTTGATTCGAAATACATTGTGACTGCATTTATGTCCATCGATATTCTTTTCGTTCCAATTTACAGGAGAAGGGGATTCGTGTTTGTAATTCACCAATCACAGGCACGGTAGGAGGAAATATTTCTCCTATAGGAGGAAAATAACATGACGGAACTGACCCGACATGCTAAAAACCTTTTACTAAGGTAAAATTCGCAACATAAGTAGGTAAGATTGCATTAAAAGCCAATCAATTCGGTGCGTGGGCCATGCTGATTTTGAACCATCCAATTCGCTTTTGCCAAATCGCTTGGTACCGCAAGTATAGTCCAAATCTCTTGATATCCCTAACAAGATATTTTTTTTTTTATCTTTGGTGTGTTGTTTCCATTGGAGGAGACTTCATCTCGTACGCAAGAGTGTGCCATATTAAAATAATATTATAAACTATACCCGAAGAGAAAAAAATAAAAGGAAAAATGGGGTGCTTCTATCTGTCTTAGGTTTTTTTTTTATTATTATTATAAATTTCCTTTCCTTAGTCTCCGGAGCCTCGAGCTTGACACTGCTGGTCCCTACCACCTGCATGATTGCTGCAGACCCATTAATCTATTATTCTCTGTATCGAGTAGATTCATTGTATTTTTCATTATTTCAACGTATACATAAAATGTGAAGAACGTGTCTATCACTTTATAAATGTTTGATTCAAACGTGTATCATAATGGGATGATTTCAAAATGATAGTTGTAAGTCCACAATTACGGGCTGTCTTTCGATGGCAGTAAAACCAAAACAAATTTACCTCGACAGCGACGCGTAACAATGCAAGTTATCTAACTCAAAGCGACAGCACGATAGGAGTTGCCAGGACCTAGCGGCGGGTACCGTCGAGAGTGGTCCTCACGCCTCGACTCCAACCGTCGAAACCGACGTCCCTTTTGTCCGAGTCCAGGAGACAGATTTTCGGACACCTCGTCAGTGCGCATGTGACCCCGTGACCTGTGAGCATGGTGCCAAAGAGCGACCCAGGACGACACGAGACGTCATTGCTGCTTCGTCCCTAATCTGCATTTACTTGCCTGCCCAGAAACGTTCACTGACTCTTGCCACTTCTTCAACAGGTTGAATTCCACAAGAGCTTCCCGCAGACAAAATGATAAGACCACCTGCTTGCAAGTGCTGCGGCTGGCGCTCGAATTGGACGTCGAGTTCGTCGAGATGGAACACGAGGTAATCTTGTTCAGCAGGGAGAGAATCGCGATTATGTATGCGCTTTCGAATGCACATACGCATATGGGTTTATTCGACAAGGATTGCAAAGATGTCGAGTCGGATGATCGTTTGTTCCTTGTGTTCATTTTTCACCAATGAGCCAATTCTGGGTCCGGAGAGAAATTATCATTTCAATATCCCGAATTCGAAACTCTTTTCTGTCTAAATGTGCTAAAACAAGAAGATTTGTATATCCATTGTCTCACATGTAGCTGCTTGCTGTATTGGTTCTAAAGCGACCGTCCGAACGTTTTGCAAATCAAAAGCCGATTCCTGATTTGCAGGTGGTTTCTCACTTCGACATTGATGAACTGATGGACAAGCGTTCGAGCAGCAAAATAATAGTGTCGAGATACATGAATGGTGAGAAACCGTGCAAGGAGAAGCTCGGGAACTTGATCGCGTCGATGCAATCCTCTGGAGGAGATGTTATTAAGCTCCTCGTCGAGGTGGATTACATCACAGATTTGGCACCGATTTTCCAGCTGCTCACCACTTGCCAGGTACTCATGACTGTTCACAGCTTGCGAAAACCATCACTTGAATCTTTCAATGACATGCCTATCATCATCATGAGGTTGCAAATTGCCCCGAAAGTTATATATATATCTGTCTTAACATCGGGAAATTAGCAGTACTTTGCATAACTGATTATGAAAAGTAGCGCAAGATCGAGCTGTTTCAGGAAAATTGGAACGATTAATCTTACTGCAAATGAACTGAATAGAGATTTGATAAAAATGTAGCCACTCTAGCTAGTCATGGGAACAAGTACCTCTCGTTAGCGAATTCGCCTTTTGCCGCTAATGTACTTATAGGGTCGCCAGATCGAAAATCAGCTTTCAACAATAGAAGTAAGGTCAGAATGGAAATTATCTTTGCAAATTATATGATTAATCTCGTAGCATGAGTCATGAAATCGGACCTCGATTTGTCTTCAGGTTCCACTAATTGCCACCACGGCCGGCGACAGAGGGCTGATAAGCCAGTTGTTGGGGCCAAAGTTCGGCGGCTTCTTGGCATATGGGTCGCTGGAAGGAGTGATTCCCGGACTGCCAACGCTGACTAGCCTCAGGCAAGTGTACAAGATTGAGTACATGAATGCAGACACCAAGGTCTTTGGCCTCATATCGAACCCAGTCGGGCACAGCAAAGGGCCGCTCCTCCACAACCCGACCTTCCGATACGTCGGGTTCAACGGTATCTATGTCCCTATGCTCGTAGATGACATAAAGGAGTTCTTCAGGGTCTATACCAGTCAAGATTTCGCAGGCTTCAGGTACGCTATTTCGTTCTAATTGGATAAGAACCCGGAGATCACAAACCCGTTGGAAACTTGTCGCGCTTTTTTCCTTTCGGTTCAAATATAGTCTTTGCTCATGGTAGGCAGTTTTCCTACATTAGAGTACATTTCCAACTTTAGGTTCCTCTTATTTTTGTTGTCGTTTGAAGTCAAGGCCTTGATGGATATTTGAAATGCAAAGTCTTGTTGTCTCTTTCTTCTTGTGAAAATTTTTTGCAGTGTGGGAATTCCACATAAGGAAGCAGCAGTTGCTTGCTGTGACGAAGTCCATCCACTAGCTAAGGTCTGGAGACTCGAACCAATGTACAACCCTTTAAGACTTTCTCTCCTTTTCCCCCTTCTTTTCTTGTCGATCTTTAGTTTGCATTTGGCTTAGGCGTGAGCAAGGGACTGAAATGAGGCGAAACATAATGTCAATCCTGGTAAAGATGCATGCGCAATCGATCGATTTTGCGAGCAAATTTGTTTCAGTCTCTGTCATGATCATGACCTTTTGTTCTTTGCTACACATGAAGCTGATGGCTGTGTTTCCTTGTGCCCAATTTAGTCCATTGGAGCTGTGAACACCATAGTAAGGAGGCCTACTGATGGGAAGCTGATTGGGTACAACACAGATTGTGAGGCTTCAATCACTGCTATAGAGGATGCTCTGAGAGGTAACTAAGCTAGTTTCCATTGGAACCATCATCCGAGGTTTCTCGTCCTGGTTTCTAAGAATGTTTTTCTAGGTAATAGGATCAATTAGGGATGAGTTTTGATCCAAATTGACTGATGATGAACAGAAAGACATGCTGCTAATGGGCAAGCCAGAGCAATGGACACTTCTCCAATTGCAGGGAAAGCATTTGTATTGGTTGGAGCTGGAGGAGCCGGAAGAGCTTTGGCCTTCGGCGCCAAGAGTCACGGGGCCCGAGTCTTCGTCTTCAACCGCAATTTCGGTAAGTAATCCAAGTATATATTGGCCTTGCCTAAGCTCTCACTCTAACAAACCAAACCAATCCTTTTTCAAGAAACTGACTTCACTGTCGGCTCGTCCTGCAAATGTGAAAAGAGAGAGCAAAAGCCCTAGCCAAGGCAGTCTCAGGAGAAGCCGTCAGGTACGAACACTTGGACACGTTCCGCCCTGAGGAAGGGATGATTTTCGCGAATGCGTCCGCCATTGGAATGGAGCCACACACCGATAAGAGCCCCGTTTCCAAGGTTTGTGCTCCTCCTCTCTGGTTTCTCCTCTTTTGAATGAACAGATGCTTGCATTGAGAATCATGTTATTCAAGATTGAATTTGTCATTGCTCTGATTAATCTTTTCTGTAATGGACAATGGAATGTGTTTTAGGGGGTGTTGGGAGCATATGAGCTGGTGTTTGATGCAGTTTACACACCAAGGAACACAAGGCTACTGCAAGAGGCAGCACAAGCAGGGGCCACTGTGGTCAGTGGGGTGGAGATGTTCATCAGGCAGGCCCTCCATCAATTCAGACTCTTCACCAGTGGCCTAGGTATATCCTCTTCCCAGATACACACATACATTAGCTTTCTGTCGTCTCCCGGAGATCCACACTTTTCGACCCTCAGCTAATCTTGACAAACTCGCTATCCATATTGCAAAATTCTCTTTTTTTCTTGTTATTTATATCACTAGGTCTGTTAGATAGTTCAACCCAAAAGCTTAACCGGATAGGTGGAGGGAGACCATGGCCACCAAAGTCAGGAAAATCGATTTCCACAAGCGTCGGCGGCGACTATTCATCGGTAAAATGAGGGTTTCGTAGATGAGTAATACATGCACGCAGGGTAGGATGCTGTCGAGTACCCAGTGGCGAAAACTGATTTTCTGCATTGACAGTGGACGAAACAAAAGTATCCTTCCGGATATCAAGCGCGCTTCGATTCGCAGGCGGCTTTAGCCTATGTGATCAAAGCATATGTTCCTTAATTGCCAAGCATGGAAAAGATTGAACATCAGCTAATGATAGTGTTCTTCCTCACCTTTGTTGCATTTTGCAGCTCCGGAGGAATTCATGCGCAAACTTGTGCTGGAACAATTCTGAAGGCATTGCCAAAGTGAAAGGACTAGAATCGTACAAAGAAGTCCTCAATTGATGAGAAATTTGTCCACTTCCATTTAACATAATGTATATCCGAGGACATCTTAATTATGATATGCATACCGTTGTATTCCCTTTTTTTCTATTGGTGCAATGACAAGCATGATATATGTTATGACAGGATCTTATTCAAGCGCCAATTCTCATGAGCACAAGAAGTTAGATGTGTCAAGTTGTGTCATTTTTATTTGATCTCTCTATAATTCATGTTTTACCTCATGTCATGCAAACGCGTTCTACCTAGTATTGTTAATCTTATCTCTAATTGTGCTCTTTAGGAATTAGGAGTAATCGGTTTCAAAGTGGGCGATTTTCACCTTAGAATCGAGAACCACACACTACGAACCAATTTCAAAAAATTGAAATCAGGAATCGCTTGTTGGTTCCATGGACCTACTTGGGAACCGAACCACTTCCCAAGTGGGTCCATGTAACTAGTTAAAATGTCTCCACTTTGGAAGATGCGTGAGACTTGAGAGCAAGCAATAAGGTCAAAGGCGGCCAAGAGCGAGCGACAAGGCTAGAGGTGATTTAAAGCGAGGGTGAGAGAGGGATCGATGATGCTAGAGGCTCCCGAAAACAAGAGTGAGACTAGGAGGCGGGGCTGCAAGATGAGTGAAGTGAGAGATGGAGAGAGACAAATAGAAAACTGTTTTGATTTGAAAAGCTAAAATTAAAAAAAAAAAAAAAAAAACATATATATGTGTGTACTAATCTGGTCCTGATAGGCGAACGGTCGATTTCACATCTAAAACTTGAAATCAGACTAGTTTCCATGGAACTACCGATTTTTAGCCGGGCCGATCCAATTCTGATCGGTCCGGACATTTCCCGATTCTTTTACACACGTCTACTAGACATGTACATTATTAGAATGGCCTCTCTTTGTTGCAAAGAAAAGGTTTTAGTGGTTTCTCCATAGAAGCAGCCCCTACCTAAGCCCCGCGTCAACAAAAATCAGTTATTTGCTTAATTGCTAAATTGGGTAATCCTATTAAAATTTACTATTTAAATCGTCGATTAAAAGTTAAGTGGCATTAAAGAAATTTCTCGCCTTTTGTAATGCATCTCTACTTTATTTATTCCAAATCTATAAGTCTTATAGATATATAAATGTGATGCACCCAAAATCATGTGAAAATAAATGGAAGAAGTTTTATTAGAGTGCCACGTAAAATTTCTGTATAATGTACACAAACTTTATGTAATGGGAATTAAGAAGTTATTTAAATTCAATTTTAATGGCATTATTCTAAGACGATATGCTAAATTTTTCTTTTTAATTATGACACTAATTCCTCATTTGATTTCTATATCTACCTACCTACATTCAAGCAATTGTGTAAGTTTTCATTAGTTTTCCTTTTTAACATGATTTAAGCTTTGATGATGTTAGAGAAATTTCACTTATGATTGCTATTCTCTTTCTTACAGACAACATCAATCAAAACACGAACTGCGAACGTTGTACAAAAGGCATTTACATCGTACACTTGAAAGCCTTGTCGATGCTGAATTGCTTATAGTGATGAAGGTCTTGCTTCTATTATTAATTTTCCTTTTCAATTCTATTTTTTTCGAAATCATTTTCAAATGGGATGGCAAAGTATCAATCGTCCAACGAAACTTTGCTAATGAAGAGGTGAAATCGGACACCGAGACGTAAGCGTGAGGCATTGGTTTTGAAACATTTGCAATTCTTTTAATATAGTATTTGGTGAACATCTTTCGTTTACGGTACGTTAATTCATTGCACCTTTAGGAAAGTTACACCGATATTTCAAACGGAGTAACATGGGCTTTGACTTTTACCCGTAACAGCAGACCATTGTCCTGGCTTAAAATTTTTTTTGGCATAATAACATAAATAATTCTTAAATTTTAGCTCGATATTTAATATGGTTCATAAACTTTAGTACAATACTTAATGTGATTTATGAATTTTTAATTTATTTAATGTAGCTTTTTGAATTTTATGAAAATATTCAGTTATCCTTTTTGTTAATTCAATATCAGAGACAATATCAAACCCTAAATTGAATATGCAAAAGTGTAGGGATTGGGTTGAATAGATTAAAAGCTCATGAAGTATATCATACATTATTAAGTTAAAGTTTGAGGACTATTCATGTAACGTTCTCAAAAAAAGGAAAAAAGCTACCACAAACCTCAAACTTTGCCCATTGTAATATCAAAAACTTCAAATTTGTTATGTGACACACTCTTATATAGAGTGACATATTTACCCAAAACTTTTAAATTTATATTTGTATGACACATTTATTCTAAAAATTTGGTATTTGGGGTTTTTGGTGTCAAAGAAAAAAGGTTTGAGGGAAATGTGTCACGTAAGTAAAAGTTTAGAATTTTTTGTATCACAAAAATAAATTAGGGTAAATGTATCAAGTAGATACAAGGTTGAGATTTTTGGTATTACAAAAAATTAAGGTGAATGAATGTGATGGGGAAAGTTTGGGATTTTTTTTTTTTTTTGTGTGGTTTTTATCCTTCGGAAAGCTTTATACGATTGGACCGAACTTGTTCAGCAAAAGTCAGCTGAGCGTGCCATTGGAGATCGAGAGTTGCCAAATCGCATTCCGCGAGCCGATGCCTGAATCCAGGATGGCACGTATAAATACGGCCGCGATTCAATCGGGGAGACGTCATGATCCTGCGCGCTCTCTGACCCGGAGCGCGCAAGATCGGGATAGAGCGCGGAAATGGTCGGCACGTCGCCTCCTGATTCGTCTTCGCTTCCAGGTTCTCCTCCTCTTCCCATTTCCCAGGTCAAGTTCGGTTCTTTCATGTGCGTTTGGATGTCGAATTTGCTTTTCTTTTCTGGGTCTCTTTTGGTTCTTTTATGTACGGTAGGAAAGATTAGAATTTTACCCTTTTGGGTTATTGGGTGGTTTTTTCGGTTGCTTTTGGGGGCTAGGAGAGACTCAGTGGGATTGGGAGAAGCTTTTTGTACGCATGGTTTTCTGGAGTGTTGCCGTTCGGTTTCAATGAGGGTGGTCGTGGCTCGTTCCGTAAGCCCCGGAATACGGTAATTTGGGTGGAAAGATGATCTGTTTAGGCTTTCGTCTTCGAATTGGTGAGGGAATTGGTTCAGATATCGGTGGTTTTGCTGACCGGATTGGAGATGAACATAACTTGATTTGGGGTGTTTGGGGTTCGGTTTGCAGGTTCTGCGAGGCAAGATAAGAGTCGAAATGGCGGGTGTCGCCGTCGGATGTCGCGTATCACTTTGGTACCAGTGGGCTATCCGTCGCGGTCGCCACTGGGGTGACCCACCCCTTAGGTTTGTGCTCTCTTCAGTGGCATCTTGTTGTCTTGCATCATTATGCCTGCTGATTACCCAAAGATTATTGATGATTCTGGGTGGTACTTGTGCCCCCTCCATAAGAAATATTGAGGGACGCTGATCCTCTGAGTGGAGCATCACTGACTGAATACATAATCTTCCATCCTCAAGGACGGCGATTTACACAGAAGACAACTTTATGCTCATAGATGTCTCCTTTCTAAGGCAAAACACGATCATTTAATAAGTCATGGACTCTGAAGTTCCATTTTCATACATGTTGAAGAAGGATAGCTGGATAGTTTTCTTGAATTATCAAAAGGAGAAAAACATTTTCGAGGAGTATAGCTAAAGGATGTCTTATGTGCAATTTATCAAAGTATCACTTCACCTGCAGATGTGCTCAAAGTAAGGCTACAAATGCAGCTTGTTGGCCAGAGAGGTCAGTTGACTGGAATGGTATCGTATCCTCCACATTGGTTGTTTCTCTTGTACTCCCAACATGAAAGCCTTATTTGTAAATTGGTTCTCTGAAGGTTCTTTCATGTCTTGATGCATAGGGCCAAGTATTCATTCAAGTGTTGAAGGATGAAGGGCCGCGTTCGTTGTATCTTGGAATGACACCTGCGCTAACACGATCACTTCTTTATGGGGGCCTCCGCTTGGGCTTGTACGAACCTTCTAAATATGTCTGTGATCAGGCATTTGGGTCCTCCAATATTTTTGTTAAAATAGCCTCTGGAGCATTTTCAGGTGCTATTTCAACAGCTATGACCAACCCAGTTGAAGTCATAAAGGTAATGCTGTCAGGCTGCACTTTCTGAAAGTATCCTGATTAGACTAATTGAAGAGTATCTCTATCACCAGGTGCGGTTACAAATGAATTCGGGTTCGACAAAAGCGGGGCCAATCGGAGAAATGCGCAAGATTGTGTCTGAAGAGGGAGTAAAAGCTCTCTGGAAAGGGGTTGGCCCTGCTATGGCTAGAGCTGCTGCTTTGACTGCATCACAGCTGGCAACATATGACGAATCCAAGCGGGTCAAGCTCTGGTCACCCTATTCTTTACTTGGATTATCCAGAAATAAGTTTCCACTTTTTATTAAGCAGTTCATGTTTTGGCTAATTCTACAGATTTTGAGGAGATTGACACCTCTAGAGGAAGGATTTAATCTGCATCTGAGGTAAGATATTGATGTTTCTATTCTCATCTAGCATATCTTAATGCCCTTTGAATGGAAAGTCAAATAGTAGTCTACTCGACCAGTTTATAATTACTTGAAGATAATGCATGAAAAGGACTCAACACGTGACATTTGTGAAGGATTTAAAAAATATCTGGAGTTTCCTAGTTGTCACAATTGGTCATTCTGGTAACATTTGCTTGCTTGTGTAACACAAATTGCTGCTATATGGTTTGAACTTTGAGTTGTTCACCCACGATATTTGGCCATGCGATGCTTGAAGTTGTTTCCAGATAGAATCATCGAACTTTCAAGTGAAATACTTCCATGAAATTATGGATGTGCTAATGTACACTTCGAATCAGAGATTTTGTGAATATTCTGGTTCTTTTTTAGAAAAATGGCAACTGACTCTGCTTTTTGTCATGGTGAAGCTCAAGTATAGTTGCAGGCATGGTGAGTACTCTAATAACAGCACCAATTGACATGGTTAAGACCCGTCTCATGTTGCAACGAGAATCTGAGACCTTGGGAAGATACAAAAATGGATTTCATTGTGCATATCAGGTAGCTTATTTATCCCTTTCCTTGTCAAAGCCACCTTTGCCGAGGAATAAGGAATAGTATATTCCACAGAGAGGAAAGGAGGCTGTTTGCTTGAAGAAGAGTTTTCAGACTTTTCATTTCCATTTCCTTTCGAGAATGAAATTGCTGATGAAAATGTGTTGGGTCTAATTTAGCAGACAGTTTCCATT
Organism: Corymbia calophylla; assembly: GCA_014182845.1. Classification (NCBI taxonomy): domain Eukaryota; kingdom Viridiplantae; phylum Streptophyta; class Magnoliopsida; order Myrtales; family Myrtaceae; genus Corymbia; species Corymbia calophylla. The sequence continues at coordinate 9,935,517 of CM024700.1, forward strand.
GAAACACTCAAAATGCTGTTTTTCTTTTACTACTGAATGAGTGAAAGGGGAAAAAGAATCAGATTTTTGTGAATTCATTTTTTCTTTTCCATTTCAATTGAAAACACGGCTTATGAAGAGAGAGATAAAGATGCATCGTTCTTTGAAGCCGCTGTTCTTTGGTTGATTTTCTCTCCCTTCTCCTCATTCTTTATACATTGAGGAAGAATCTCTCTCTCTCCATACCTAGATTTTATTGTTTGTTTACCTTTTACTATTATTACTTGTAAAGAGTAAGGTGATTAAATCGACACTATCTGAACCCGGTAAATTAGCATTTGTCAAGATGGTTAACTTTTTTGGCCAAGTGATGCCAAGTAAGTGGAATTGCATGTTTTACGTATTTTAGTAGTGAAGTAATTACATATGCTTAAATTTGGATGGTCTGAAAGGGCTATGATGTAATATTGTAGCAACCACTGAGACACAAATGGATTAGTTGTAACGACATACCAAGCATATTTTCACAGTTCTCATTTTTTCCAAAAACTCTCCCTTTAGACTACCAAACACATTTTGACATTTTTGCAAACTGAATGAACCTTATACTTGTAAGTGGGTGAAAGTATAGGGGTTTTTGCATTTGACACAAAATTGGGGAAGAGGAAAAGTGAGGTATTCGAGCTTGTTTGCCCAGACATTCTTATGTTGTGATGTTCAGTAAATTCTCTTCATTTGGCTCTGTCTGCTTACCAGTTAGATTTGTGCTGGTGGTTTTATTGAATTTTTGGATGACTTGTTTACCAGTTATTTGGCTCCATCTACTTGATTACTTGTTTCATTTGAATCTCCTGTGATTTCAGGTCATTCGTACAGAAGGCTTTAGGGCTTTATACAAAGGGTGAGATTTCCTCCACATCTGTGCTTTGTGCACCTAGTTTTTTTTATTAACCCGCGACAAGCCTCAGGCATAACTGCTTCATGTCCATTCTAGAATGTCGTGGTTTGGTGCTATGTGGATAGAAGATGTCCTTTGAAGCAAATTTGGAAAAAGAAAACCATCTCAAATTTTCAGAAAGATCATGGAATATGAATCAACCAACCTTTGAATGTCAGTCCCTTTTATTTGGTGTCTCTTACTACAGGCATTAACCATCAAGCATTGTTTTCCAGGGGATTTGCAATTTTTGCGAGGCTAGGTCCCCAAACCACAATTACCTTTGTGCTTTGTGAGAAGCTGAGGGAGGTCACTGGACTAAAGGCACTTTAGTCGCGCAATAGCCTATACCGAGGGAACGCGACCCTTCGACGTTATTACAAATATGTAGCCACTGCTGACTAGCTGCCATATCCCAAGGAAACGGCGGCGAAAGGCAACGTTTTTTTCTCAAGAATTTTTTTTCCTCCTCTCAGTCTGGAGAGGGGACATAAAGTTCATTATTTTTTGGGAGTCAGAATCAACTGGGTTCCCAATCTGAATGGCATACATCTCAGACTGTTGATCAAGATTCACTGATTTTCTTTTGTACTCTCTTAGGAAGAGGCCCATCAATTGCACATTGGGCCAACATCCAGAACGAACACAATAAACATTGCTGTAATATTTTTCTTCGGCACCTTTGTGACTACTGTGTACTACTTGACGTCCGAATAATGTCAACGGCGAATCGCATTCTGTTCAGGACTCCTTCGAACTCTTCCATTTCTAGGTGTTGCTTCTCTCTTGTTCATTCCTTCCTACCCATCTACAGTGAATGGGGTTGACTCAGATGGATGCTGACCTGTTTATGGACGATTTGTCCAATTTACTAGAAGTTGGTATGGTAATGACATTTGCCCCATTAGCCGTAGTGTGAGAAACGAATGCAATTCTCTGCGCCAAAGAATTTCTCTCTTTTTGTCATTTGAAAAACAAAAACTAAAAATGGTCAAAGTGTTCTTTCCACCGAGCATACAGCACGTGCCCGATTTGAGATAATGGAAGAAAGTGAATGACCGATTCAAATCCATCTATCTTCAAGTGCCCGATTTGAGATGCAGTTGGATGATACTTGCAATGTTGTGCACGGACTTTGTTGCTCTGAATTTGGGCCACCATTCCTTGTATATTGAATAAACTTGATGGATACTTTTGGGTCAACTGTGAACATGTAATATATTTTTATGGCGCTTTAATCCAATCAAGACGCAGGTGTGGCATCCATGGCACCATTGCATTCTTCTTAAACAAACAAAGTGCATAAACAAAAAATGGCAAGTTGTGGGGTCAATTCCCTAAAAAAACCCTAAACTTTAGGTTTGATCTTAAATTTACCCTAACCTTTTATTTGTCTTATAGAAAATCCCAAACTTTAGGTCCGGTTTCAAATCTATTCTAAACTTTCCTTTTGTTTTAGGAAAAAACCCTAAACTTTAAACTCAATTTCAAATCTACCCCGAATTTTGCTTTTGTCTAAAAAAAAACCAACTTTTTTAGTCTATTATCAAACCTACCCCTTGATCTAGTCTTAACTTAATGCGGTATTTCCACATTGATAATAAATACACATCGATAAGGCGTCATGGAAAATTATCTTCCAAATAAAATCATTCTAGGATATAAAAATTAAGGACAACTAATTGCGATTTTTGGACAAAGGGCTAACGGGGGTAAATTTAGGACTAGAGTAAAAATTGATGATTTTCTTTTTGACAAAAAAAATTGGGGTAAATTTGAGATTAAATCTAAAGTTTGGAGTTTTTTCAAAGATAAAAGAAAAGTTCAAAGCATATTTGGAACTAAACCTAAAATTTGGGATTTTTCTAAAATAAAAAAATAAGTTTGGGGTAGATTTGGGACTAAACCTAAATTTTGAGGTTTTTTACGACGAACAAAAGTTCATGAAGCTCCTGCGATTTTTTGGTATCAAAAAGAAGAAATTCGTGACAGAATTGGGATTACACCTAAAATTTGGAGTTTTTTAAGGAATTAGCCTATAAGTTGAGACTATAGACTTTATAATCTTTCTTGAATTCTTTTTTTTTCTCTCTCTCATGATGAAGTGGCACAAGTCAGTTCTCCAACCTCGGTGGCACAACTCGACACATACAATATTGGGCACTGAAGGGTAATTCCGGGCTTTGAACTTTCGGGGAGACTTTGCTTTATGGTTCACCGGCCCGGTGGACCGGCTCTTCATGACTTTGGGGGGCCACCATTTCGGAGGCTGTGTGAACTTTGGTGCCCACAGAGTTTGACATATACCTAAACGATGCAAAGGCGACAATTCAGCGGCAGCCCCACTTCCTGTTAGCACCTTATTTTTCCGACGTGGCACTACTCCATTTGGACATGTCATTAGGGCTTAAATATCTCTTTTATATCCGATTTTATCATGTCTTGAGCAAACACCAAGCAGAGGATAAGATAAATTTTTTATCCTAAATTTTATCCTAATTGTCAAATGCAGCCAAAGAGATTATGTACTCGGGTGCAAGGATGGGGTCTTCCATGCACCGAGAAGGAATTTGCCATCTTCATTTAAATCTTCCAAGATAGTGCGTCTACAGAGCTCCCTGTGAGCTAGTTTATGGAGTCTCCCATTCTTCAGAAGCAATAATTTAATGAGAAAAATTGATAAAAATTGGAGTGTAAATCGGGTTATTAAAATTGTATTAAATAAAAATGGTTAATATGGATTAAATAGATCAATCTGACTGGGATATTTTTTATCCGACATGAACCCAACCCATCAATTTAACATGCTTGTATACTTTGTTACATGATGGCCACGGCGACAGCGAGCTCACTTGAGTACATCCTTACTTTTGATATTTGTTAGATCTTTTTGTCGAGGACGTGTCCATGACAAAAGGCAGACCAGCCAACCAAATTGAAGTGGATTTGAAGACGTAAGATTCGTCTGCCATCCTTTTTTTCAAATATTCATTCTTGGAAGAATTAGCAACGGTTGGCCCAAACAAAGTATATGTTTCCTTTTTTTCAAGTACATGTTTCAAACAGGTATATATAAGAGCCAACAACAAAATGCACGTAAGTACGACAGGGTTATGATTGGGAGATCGGAAACTCGATTGGACCATTGAAAGCTCGTATATGTAACGTCACTGGTGATCTCTATACTTTTGTCAGAAAATCCAAATTATCTGTTTATTTTCTCAAAAGTTTCCCCTTATTATTTAGAAAGTGACATCGCTCCCTCCAGGTATAGTGTGGAACTTGCCAAAGTAGCATTAAGGCTGTTAAATTCTTATTGAGCGATAATACAAAAATCATGATTCGAACCGTTTTGATTTACTAGTCGACATAAAATGCATTGAGATACATCGGAAATCTATTTATAAAAAATAAATTGCTCTTGATAGTTTGTTGGAACCTTCTATTTTCCACACAATACGAGTACGCGTCACTTCTTAATGTCTCGCAAAAAGGTTCATATCAAGTGATGTCGATACGTCATCCTAAATCAATCTAGCATTCTTATTTGTTGATTGTTAGTCATCGCATGATGTAAAATCGCGACGCTCGCATCGATGAGAATTCTTGATTGGTAGATGGGGCACTTGTTTTGCCCCTGGAATCTGAGCTGAGAATATCGATTTCATAATTTTAGAACTTGGAATCCATTGAATACGTTGGCAGAGCCATCCTTAAGATGTGAAATTTTGTTGTTTTCAAAGATTTCCAGTTACTTTGTATTATTTTTAAGGAAATCATTAGTAAATTTTTTTTTCATATTTCCGTCCATTGCGAAGTATCACTCGGTCCACTACATTCGAACTCATGGATTTATCACCATGAAATAATCCAAGACACTAAAAAACATAAAAAGATTCGCATGCAAATTTAGAGGTGTGCAACGGGAACTGTACGAATTGAGAATCATTTAGACTGGACCAATCGGTTCTAAGCGGTTCTCAAGGATATCGATCCGGTTTCTAATTTCACCGTGGGAATCAGACTGTCCAGACCGAACCGATATCGAAAGTCTCCAATTAGCTCAAAGCCCAAATGAGCCCAGCAAGAGTTATAGCCCAAACAATAGGAAAGCCCATGCCACTAAAAAAGAAAGTCAGCTCTCTCTCTCTCTCTCTCTCCACCACGTCTGCAAACGTACAGCAGAAACGAGTGCGTTAGCGAAGCAAATCGAAGGGAATCAAAGCGCATGCGGAGACGACGCCATAACAAAATCCACATCTCTCTCTCTCTCTCTCTCTCTTTCTCTCTCCCCATACATAAGCGTCCATTTCGTTTAGTTGGATGAGGAAATCCGGAGAGCATACACACTCTCCAAAATTTTTTTTTTTATCTCCAGCGGTTCCGTTGGACCACCTGAAAACTAAATCGGTTCAGTCCAATTCTCTATTTGGTTCCCGACTTGTACGGACCAGATTAGATTAGGAATTAATTACTTTTCATGCGAATTCGTAACTTTTTATAATTGTTACCTAGGTCTTATTAGCGAGCGTCCTCGCGTCGAGCACCCGATGAAGGATAAAATATTTTATTTTCAAACCATCGATATCGCATTAAAAAATTACTAATATAATTTCGGATGCGGCTACCCAGGCAAATGCCCCCTTCAATTTCGGCACACGCTCACACGGAGACAAGAGCGGTCCAAATGAGGGGGCAACTTGCAACTTGCAAGGGACAGAGGAAGAGAGAGGGAGGAGCGCCACGTGGCGGCTCCTGAGGAGTACTGCCTTGGCGGGACAGGCTGTCGCGCTTAACTTTTGCCCCTCCGGTGTCGGGCTTAACTACGGTTCTGCCACTCGCCCATGCGCATTTACCGTCTTGCCCCCCCCCGCCCCCGCGGATAAGGCTCCTGCATAGACAGCGGCATCTTTTCGCCTTTTCGGCTGAAAATGATGCCTTTTTTTGTTTTTCTTAAGGTTTTCCAACTGGTAATCAATGTGCTGCCCCCCAGCTCGATCGATACGCTTTATAACCGGCCAAATCTTCCGGGGCTAGTTCCGTGAACGAAAAGACTTTTAATTTTAGGTCCGGTCTCTATCCTGTTTCGAACCCTTTTTGGGTCTCGGAAAAAATATTCAAAATTTTCACTGCAATTTCATATGTGTGTTCCTATTTGTGCTTGTGTGGGTCTAAAAATTATCACCGTTTTTTCTGTGGTTGCTTATAAGATGACGATATTGATGGAAATGTAGATTTTAATAATGATCTTTTAACTAGTTGTGAATTTTGGATGTGTGAACGAATTTAGAACTAAAATGAAAGTTTTGAATTTTTTATGAGACAAAAAAATTCAAGATAGAATTGAGATTATACCCAAATTTTAATATTTTCTTTATTGAATTAGGCCATTTTTAAAAAAAAGGAACTATCAAAATTTTAGCGGGAGACTTTCAAGTGTTTCTTTGGGGATGTGGCGCTTTGTACCTACAAAACAAGCATTTATATGCCTTGCCTCGGCATTTGCATGATAACGAAGTAAGGATATAGAGCATATTTCGGAAAAAGATTAAAAAGAGAGAGAGAGAGAAAGTGGAAGGAACTATTTTCTTTTTAATTTTCTAGGACTAGCCAAGTGCATGCTCATTCGGAACCAACCAAAAAAAGTGCTTGCTCTTGTAGCAACGGGCGAACATCCGAACCGGTTCAATTTTTGAAAAATTTTTAACCGGATTTGATTATCTTTATTTAACTTTATTTAAAGAAAATGTAGCGAAATATGTTTCGAACCCCAAAAGTCAAGGAGATCCATCAATACTTTAATCATTATATCATATATTTTTTTATAGTGTATTTCATAAAATGATAGTGAATACTTTTAAAATTTGACCTGATTTCAGGATCAACGTAGGTGTCTAACGACTCGATTCCTAGCCGATTTCGTAGGGAACCGGTTTCAAAGCGAGAATCAGCTCTGTCCTTGAAATCGATTTCTCTTGCTTATATTAAGGTATTATCTAGGACCAAGGAGACAATGGAGAGGTACACGAGCGAGCGCTCTCACGAGTAATTTCGCGGTGTAGGCCCTAAAAGGGAGGGCGAGTCGAGGAAAAAGAGGGAAGAGCGACACGAAACGCTAGCGAAGGACCAAAAAGCAAGCAAAAGGAAAATCGGGAGACAAGTCACTTTCGTGAAGTGGACTGCAATGTCTTTGGGCACATGACTTGGAGGAGAGACGGAGCTTTCCAAAGCGACGAGCGACTTACCCCGTCTCTCTCCGTTGTCATTGCAAAAGGCACGGGTGTGACTTGACAACATTGGTATCATGTTGGGGCTCTTGTCCCAAAGGAGCTCCAAGAGAAGTGAATAAACGTGGCACAATTGTTATCTCGAAAATTGATTGGGTCAAAAACGTCCCCTCTCCTGATCGATCTGCTTCAACTTTTCAAGCGAAGCTCGCTTCCGGCAAAAGGGTCTTTTCTTTTTTTTCTTTCCTTCTTCACGGTGCCGTGTCACGACATAGCACGATTGTATCATGAAAATTGACCAAGCCAAAAATGTTCCCTCTTCCGATCAATCTGCTTCAACTTTATGAGTGAAATTCCCTCGCGGCAAAAGGGTTTTTATTTTTCCTCCGTGTCGTGTTATCACATAGCACGATTGCATCAAATCGGAAACGTCCCCTCTCTGATCCATTCGCTTCAACTTTCCAAGCGAAGCTTGCTTCCGGCAAAAGGGCCTTTTGTTTTTTCACGGTGCCGTGTGATCACACGGCACAATTGCATCTTGAAATTTTGACAAAGCCAAAAACGTCTAGTCCATTCTTTGGATTGATCAGCTTCAACTTTCCCAGCGAAACTCGCTTGCAGCGAAAGGGCCTATTTTTCTCTCGTTGTCATGTCACGACACAGCACAATTGCATCTTGAAAATTAATCAAGCCAAAAACGCCATCTCTCCAGATCGATCTGCTTCAACTTTCCCCAAGCGAAGCTCCCTTCCAGCATAAGGGCCTTTTGTTTTTTCATAGTGCCGTGTTATAACACAGCACAATTACATCCTGAAAATTTGACCAAGCCAAAAACATCCCCTCTCCCGATCGATTTGCTTCAATTTTCCAAACAAAACTCCCTTGCGACAAAAGGGCTTTTTTTTTCTCTACGGTGCCGTGTGATGACACAACACGATTGCATCTTGAAATTTGACCAAAGCCAATAACGACCCTCTCTCGATCGATCCGCTTCAACTTTCCAAGCAAAACTCCCTTGCAGCAAAAGGGCTTTTTCTTTTTTTTTCCTTCGGTGCCGTGTTATCACATGGCACCATTGCATCTTAAAAAATTGACCAAGCCAAAAACGTCCCCTCTCCAGATCGATCTCCTTCCCCACTTCCCCAAGAGAAACTCGCTCCCGGCAAAAGGATTGTTTTTTTTTTTTTTTCCGACGGAGATGCAGAGACTTCCTCCGAGGGAGCTCGGATAAAATGAAATTCGCAACGCCCGGAAGTCATTCGGACGAGATCGGAGCGAGTCTTCTCCGCGCGGGCCGGCGAGGGGAGGGTGGGGCCCAATCAGATGGTCGAGACCACAGAAGTTATGATGGGGATGGGCTGATGTGATAAGCTCTCTCTCTTCTCTCTCTCTCTCTCTCTCCTTCCCATGGGGAGGAGGGGAGGAGTCACGTTACCGGTTTCCGATTGGATAATTCAAATCCAACCTAATGAACTCCCAACCAGCTGGCCCCACCTACTCCCCCCCCCCTTTTTATTTATTTAATAAATTAAAAAAACCCGATCGGTCCCGGATTTTCCCCTCCTTTTCCCCCTGCCCCGCTCTTTCCTTCCACCCCACACGGGTCAAAGACGACCCGATCCGAGGTCGTATTCGTCATTTCGCCTCTCCGCTGCTTCGTCCAGGAAATGCAGCTCGAACTCCGGCTGCGTCGTGTTTTGCTGTTAATTTAAAAAGGAAAAATCTCCCCTTTCTCCTCTCCGCTGGCGGCCGCATGCTAATCATGCGGAACTCAAGTTGGCATCGTGTCAAATTCTTTTTTCCTGCAACTTGCCTTTTCTTTTTCTTATTTCGAAAGTTTCCAAGAAAGGGATTTTAAATGTATATATATTTTTTCGATGCGTTTGCCATTCATAAAGTATTTTCTCTAAAAAAAAAAAGATTGCCTATATTGATTTGTGAAGATGAATGAATGAAAAAAATTATTTTGATTATTTATGAAAATAATATCTAGACTGATCAATTATTGGAAGTGATGCAATGGGGGGAATGTTTACTTGATCGTTTATCCTTTGCTAATAAAACTCACCCTAAATGTAATTTTAGTTTCGAACATGGAGAAAAAAAAGAAATTATCATAATACTTATCACATCAATTCACGCAGTAACGTGCATATTGTGTTTAAAATTCAGGGTTATAGAAAGGAAAAATTGAACGGGCGACGTAATTGGTTGATGCCATCTATTCAAATCTCACTAATTACGTGTGAGCCTGCTCTCGATCGAGGTTAATAAAGACACTCGAGTTTGATTAGATCCGAGATTTTCAAGACTTGTTCGATAGTTAGGTTTGTAGATCATGTCGGGTCAAGTTTTTTAAAAAAAAATGAAGGGAAAGAGGATGAGAATGAAATGTGACATTGCAGAATTTCTTAAATCAAAATGGATCTTCCGTCTATTTTTTTTTTTAGCATTTTAAGCAACTGTTTAAAGGTCCAATTAGACTTTTTATCCATAAGTTAAAAAGAAAATCGAAGCTCCACTTGACCTTTTCGCATAAATGCGTCTCGGGTCTTTCTTTAACTTACATTTCTCAGTGTCTCTCTCTAACTCTCTCTCTCTCTCTCCTCTCTCTCTCTCTCACCTCGCGAGTCGCAGCAGGAGGAGGGAGGGAGCACCAGGCTGTTCCCTGCGCGCGCGCACTCCACGTCAGCGCCCCCAGCAACAGCTGGAAACGGGGCGATGGCAGAACCGTGAATAAGTCGAAGACCGGGGGCTCACTGCCACCACATGTATTATAATCAAAAACTCCCCCCTCCTGCTCGGAAGAAGACGAAGACGATCCCCCCCAAAAAAAAAAATCCAAAAGCGACGACTACTCGAAGAAAAAAAAAGCTCTCGCACACCCAAAAAAAAAAAAGAAAAAAGAAAAGAAAAAAAAAGAAGAAGAAAAAAGAAATTCGAAGCCAGCAAAGCAAGCGCTTCTATAGAGAGAGAAACCTGCATTCTCTAGAGAGAGAGAGAGAGAGAGAGGGGGTGGGAGAAGGCGTCGTCCCGGCGGGTTCTAGAGAGAGAGAGAGAAAGTGACGAAGGGGAGGGAGGAAAGAGGAGCATTTCCGCTCGGCTGCGACGGAGTCCCGTTAATGGCGGAGGAGGAGAGGAAGGAGAAGGAGAAGGAGGAGGAGGAGGAGGCGGAGGAGGAGGCGCCGGCGGCGGCGGAGGGCGCCGAGGAGAGCGTGAAGCTGTTCGTCGGCCAGGTCCCGAAGAGCATGACCGAGGCCGAACTGCTCGCCATGTTCCAGGAGGTCGCCCTCGTGGACGAGGTCAACGTCATCAAGGACAAGGCCACGCGGGCCTCGCGCGGTTGGTTTTCATTTCAGCCCCCCCGGCATTCATTCCTTTCGAGCTTCACTTCGTTTCCTCTTCTTCATTTCCCTCTCTTCTTCTCCCCTTCTTCCCCCTTCCGGATCTCCGAAGTGGCGCGATTCGCGCGATTCGCTTGGCGTGCGTTTCAGATTCGGATAGTCTTTAGTGCGTTCGGTTGGGTTCGGTTGGGTTCGGTTGGTGTTTGTTCCGTGCCCTAATTCGGGCGCGTCTCTTTTCCTCTCTTCGTGAAGGTTGTTGCTTCGTGATATGTCCGTCGAGGCAGGAGGCCGACAAGGCGATCAGCGCGTGCCACAACAAGCGGACGTTAACGGGGGTTAGTTGTCGGTTTTTTTCTTTTGGCTTCCTGATCTGTTCATTTATGGAGTAATTATGTTCCTGCATTGTGCATTGATTCTGTCGGGCGGTGCTCCGCTGCGAAATGATGATCCCGGCCTAAGTTAGGAACGTGTCGGTTCTGGTGCGGAAGTGACCCGTCCGTCTCCCAGATCCTTCTTTTTTTTTTTTTTTTTTTCAGTGTGTAGATCAGTTCGTTAGTGTCTGCATGCTTTCCTAATGGCGTGTGTGCTAATTGTGTCGCCGGGGAGACTTTATCTGCAACAAGCTGCTTTCTGGTTGTCGGAAGAGCTGTGGACGATTTGTGCATCTTTACTGTGTGGTGATTTTGGGTTTTTGCACGTGGGACCGCATTGCATCAGTCTTCCGGGCTCAGAGATTCTAGATTGGTTACAGCAGTTTGTGCATGCTGTATGAGGGCAGGGCAGTTGATATATGGAAGTCTCCTGTTCAATGGAAGAAGTCGATTTCAGTCAAATTTAACTTCTAGCAGTAACCGGTTAATTAGTTCAAACATGAATGGTATTTAATTAGTTTTTTTTATATCCATTTGACTGGTAAGTAGTAACTAGTAAGTATCTACAGTTTGTATTGTCATACAAAATAAATGCTACCATGACAAATTGGGAGAAAAAACCTACAGCAACTTGACAAGCATGACGAAAAAAGGAAAAAAAATCAAGCACTTTTGTTTCTGAGTATGCTCATATCAATTAGTGCCTTGCCTTGCTGATTGGTTGGGACTTGGCATTAAGGTTTCTATAGCACTGAGGCATTACTTTTGTTGTATATTAACAATGGCATCATGTTTTCAAATTCTAGGGGAGTCATTCATTTCTACATGAGTTAGTTGCCAGATTCCCAGTCCGCTTGTAATTTCTTCACTTCTCAATCCCCTATTCCTTAGTCAGATTTAACCTTGGAATCTTGTTCTTGTTACTCTACATTCTGATTGGGAAGGTTCTTATGGGTTTGAGTGGTTGGAACATAGTATTTTCTTTAGAATGATAGATCTTTTGATTGCTTTTACAATTCTCTTATCTTATGATTTGATGCATGTAGAATTAGAAACTTTAAACCATCCAATATGTTCTTTTTATGTTCTATTTAATAATGGTCACATCATCTTGCAAAACTACCGTGCATTATTTGTCCATATTATATTCTGGAGAATTAATAGAAAAAGATTGAAGTATAGTCAGTGGTGGATGCTGGAATTCAGAAGAGGGGGGCAAGCGAGTTTACTTAACACCAAGTTAAAATATCTAATATTCATTTTGCTACATTTAATGGGTAAAAATGGGATAATTTCATTTTTAGTCCAATGACTTGTGTGAATTATCCAATCAATTCCTTCAATTCTTAATTCGTGCAATCAAGTCTTGTAACTATAGTCCAGTGTCGAATGTAGTCCTCCGGTTTCTGGAGATTGGAAATCTCGGTCAGATTAATGATGTGTTGTTTTTCCATGGTTTTCATAGCTTGTTGCTTTATCAATTTGTTTGCCCTTTCAAAATCAAACCATTCCAAAGTTTTGAAATTGACAAGTTGAAAAAAGGTGGGGGGGGGGTGAATAAGCATGTACTTCAAAACTTGCATGAAACGTGTTTAATAAGGTACTGTATTGTTTTGAAATTTTAAAAAGCTTTGTGCATGTATTACACTTTGGGAGTTGAGATATTTATTTATTATATGCTATCGTCGTGTTCAAATGCGAAATCCTGTGACAAATACATTTGGAGACAAGTCGGACATAGGAACATTACCCATGGAGGAGATGCGTCTGAGTCTTTAATATCATTAGATGCTTTTATCCTTGGACTTCTGATTTAATATCCTTATGCAATGGCATTGTAGCTTGTTATGTAGTATTTCCTAGGGATGATATCTTAAGTCTGACTGGAAGAAGTTACGTTGAATGCAGGCATCTAGTCCACTGCAAGTGAAGTATGCTGATGGAGAGTTGGAAAGGCTAGGTAAATGCATATGCGATTCTTCTGTCTTGTTCTTCTCTTATGCTAAGACAATTTGGTGAATTGCTTCCGGAGTTTTTTGGACAGTTATAGCTCATCTCACAATGTATAATGACGGCCTGCTTGAAGTTATTGCATCATATTCATTATAAAATGCTTTGAATGATCAGTTTTTGGCTGCAATTCTGAACCAGAACACAAACTCTTTGTTGGCATGCTTCCGAAGAATGTCTCTGAAGATGAAGTAGCTGCTGTATTTTCAAAATATGGAACTATTAAGGACTTGCATATATTAAGAGGTTCTCAAAAAACCAGCAAAGGTACTTCTTTTACCTATATGTTATATTGGACTGTAATTGGGCGTAATTGGCGTCTATTGCTCTCCCAGTCTCTAAGAAGTTGTTACTAATGGTGCTAATTTATGTTTGTTGTGGAAAACTCACTGGCCTGTTTTTTACACCGGCCATGCAGGTTGTGCTTTTATAAAATATGAGACGAAGGAACAAGCACTTGCAGCCCTAGATGCCTTGAATGGAAAGCATAAAATGGAGGTTTGTCTTTCCTTTCAGCTTATCATAGAAATATGGATTCCTATCTACTTATAACATGTCTTGTCATATTGGTGTCATGTGGTCTGCTACTCAATGTCGCTAGAAGTAATGAAATGGAGTCACCAGACTTGATCCAGATTGACGAAAGTGGTGCTTTGAGTCATTGACCAGCTTAAGAGTTTTGGATTGACGCATCAATTTTAAAGTGAAATTATTTTTAATATCACTAATGTTTTGATTACAGTAGTCACGTTCATCTCAGATCTTGGGCATGTTTTTCACCAGTGTTGAAGGAGTTCAGACCATCCATTATCCCCCTTCCTTTACCTGTGGCAACTTCTCGGCTTTGTTCCTGGAGCAATAGGATTCTGATTTTTACCTTGTCTTCTGTGATTTGATGGGCATTTTCAAACTTGATTAGGTTGATGCATAGCTAATAAAATACACCTGGATGCAGTGCCGTTACAATCTTTATGGGAACTAACAGAGCTGAAAAGTGGAAAAATGAAATAACTGCAGCATCATTTGTTTTGTTTCTTTTGGAACTCTGACGTATTTTGCTGATGGAGTGAATGCAGAATATAAAGGGTGCGTTTGGTTCAGCATTTTGAAAACCCATTAGAAAAATGCAAAGCAGTTTAGCCTAAAGGGTTTAGGGCAAATGCAAAGGCCGTTTGGTAAACTACGCTTTGAGAAGCAACTTTGAGAGAAATGCCCACATTTGGAAAGCCCTTTGGGTGATTGATATTAGTTTTTTAATTTTTATTTGTTTAAAATTGAAAAAAAAAATGGATGCAACTTTTTAAATATAAATTTTGACAATAATGCTAAAAAAAAATCAAATATATATAATTTTAAAAAAAGACCAAACACTTTGCCAGTCCAGTGAAGGGTTTGGTCCTTTTTTAATTAAAAAAATGAGGGACAAAATCGGAAAATTGAAGAATTGGTGATGGTAGTTTTGGAAGAAAAAAATGAGTTTAAGCATTTGGCCAAATGCAGAAAGCCCAATGCTAGTCCCTATTAGCATTGGGCTTTCAGCTTTCCCAATGCTGGCTTTCACTTGAAAGCTCCTTCAAAATGGTTGCTGAACGGTCCAGCATTTTCCCAAAGGGCTTTGGAGGCCGAAAGCCCTTTGGGAATGCTGAACCAAATGCACCCAAAGGCTAATGATGTTTGCTGCAATGGCAATGCTGACCTGGCAAGAGAATGTTTATAGCCAGCTCTTTCATGATTGTAAGCATGAGATTCGCTTTTTGGAATCAGTTTGTGTGATGATAGCTGGACTAATCTCACTCTGATGGGAATGCATGATGTGGGGTTCTTTTTGCTTATTTGGGCAAAAGCTGATTTGTGGTGCAAGCAATGTGTCTAGCGTAGAATAGTATACTTGGGTAGTATTCTAGCCGAAAACATCAAGATGTAAAGGAATTGATTGGAAAGAAAATCAGACTAACAAGTGTACCAGCTAAAGAGAGCCACCTTCAGCTAAATATTACTTTCTTCCTAGCCTAGAAGCTGTAGATTTGTCTGCATTATCTTCTTTTTCTGTTACCTTTAAGTTAGTACGTCTTTGCTGTAGAGTATTGTTACTTGAGTTTGCAACTGCAAATTGAAGACTTGTATGCCCAACCATATTCGTCTTCCTTCTTATCCATGGATGATATGCGCTAAATGTGCATTAGAATGGGGAGATAGTTAATGGCTGTTGACATCTCTTTCTTGCTTTTCTAGGGTTCAAGTGTTCCCCTTGTCGTCAAATGGGCAGATACTGAAAAGGAAAGGCAAGCTCGAAGAGCTCAGAAAGCTCAATTTCAGAATGCTGCTAATATGCAAAATACTGATTCACAACATCCATCATTGTTCGGGGCACTGCCTATGGGTTACATGCCTCCATATAACGGATATGGCTATCAGGTTGGTTTTGGAACCTCTTTTCCTCCCAATGCATATTTTGTTAACTATGCTGTGTGCAGGCTTGGGTCACCCACTGTATTAGCACCTTCCATGTGGTCATTTCTCGGTTCCTACCGAAAATTTGTTCACCATGCTTAGACACCATCATGAGCAGTTTAAGCATTTTATTCTCCTTGTAATTTCTAAACCTCTCCATCGAAACTCATTGTTTTCTGGTGCCTTGTTGAAAGCCAGTAATTTATAGAGATTTTATCTTGGCCATTGTCATACCTTTGACCAGGCATCTATCCACCCCTTGCCACTGTTATATGTGCCATAAGTCCAACTCATATTTGGATTGATATCTTTCTCTCCTAGTTTTGTCTTCACAGAGATAACAAATTATGAACAGGCTTTTGGCAACACTTGTTTTTTCTGCCTACTTCTCCGTCAACTTTATGATCCAGTGGGTGATAATTGTGATTGTGATCTCATTCTCATAGGGTCCTGGAACTTATGGGCTCATGCAATACCAATTGCCACCGGTGCAGAATCAATTCCATAACATGATTCCTCCTGCCAACCGGGGAAGCACTTTGCGTGCAGTTTCACCTGAAGTACCTGCTAGAAATTATGCATTGCCTCCTGCAAGTTATATGAGTTCTCCGTACCATGCAATGCCCGGCGTTCAGTATCCTCTTGCATATCCTGGAGGAATGATGAGTCACCGACCTTTAAGTGGTTCTGCAAGTGTCGCTGCTCCTGTGTCTCTGGATGGTGACCCTGCATCATCTTCAGTTGCCAGTCCTAGTGGCGGGGGTCAACTTGAAGGTTCTCAACCAAATTTGTTGCCTTTTTGCTTCTGCTTGGTATTTCTAATGGTATTGTGAAGGCAATTTAATTTCTCTTACCTCTTTTGTTATGTAGGACCACCTGGTGCTAATTTGTTCATTTATCACATACCGCAAGAATTTGGTGATCACGAGCTTGCCAATGCTTTCAAGACATTTGGTAGGGTTTTGAGTGCTAAAGTGTATATCGATAAAGCAACCGGTGTTAGCAAATGTTTTGGTAAGACTACTCAGAATATCTCTGAGTTGGATTCTTTGTTAAGGGTTTGCAAATTTGATCTTGCTATTTCATTTTCAGGTTTCGTTAGTTATGACTCGCCTGAAGCTGCCCAATCTGCCATTAGTACAATGAATGGACGTCAATTAGGTGGTAAGAAGTTGAAAGTTCAGCTCAAAAGAGACAATAGACAAAATAAACCTTATTGACATTAAGGTGAGTCATTCAAGGAAGCTGAATTTTTCTCCTTTATGTGCACGCGCTCCAACCTAGATAACACGGGGTTCTCTGCAGTACAGATTTGTGGGATGGATTGGAATAATCTTCATCCCTTACGGTTCTCCATCCTACTTGTAATTGTCTGGCGGGATTAGACTACAAACTTGTAATTCATGGTGCATATCCTGTGCCAACATGATTTGTAACTTTTGTATCATGGAAGCTCATTTAGACATTAATGATTGATTTGTTGATTTATCTCTTGACTTTTAGTTGTATAGTTCAATGAAACATCTGTTACCATTGACTTTCTTTCCAACTCTCCAATGGCCTTTCCTTTTTGGTCCCTGCAACTTCTGCTATTTTCTTTGTCGCTGCTTCATTTTCTTCTTTTCATGTGGATAATATGCTTTAAGCAGTAATGTTGTACAACCAAGTATCTCTTGGCATTTGACGATGCTTGCAAATCCATACTCACTGTCCTGTGAACTTACTCTCTCTTGGGCAATATTTTGTATGGTACCAAGTTACACGATGTGCTTGCCGTCTTCAAGTTTGAATGAAGACAGGTATTGCTGACCTACTAGTTTTTCAGGTATGCTCTTCTCAGAGAGGTGGTCAGTTTGTACTCGACTACTTCGGCAATTGCTTAACAGCATGATATATGACTAAACGCCACTTTCAGTTAAGATTAGAACTTCATTGGGAACCTGTTTCTTTGGGTATCTTCTTGCCCTTTTTTAGTAACATTAACTCAGTGATGGAGGATGTTTTTCGAGGAACTCTGATTGTTTAAATGCTTGTTTTGCATTGACATTCCATTCTTTTTCTTAGTGCTAGTGCACTGATTTCAGCTGTTGGGAGTGCATATGCCGTACCCAGGACAAGCTATATGGTTTCTTATTCAGGTACGTTAGTTATCTATTAGTAGAGTGATCATTCTTTCCTGTGTGCTTATTTTAATTCTTTATCAACCTGCAGGACTGTTGCTGCGATGCTCCAGGGAATGAAAATCTGATCTTAGGTTGTGATTATTCCATTTACTGATTCTGCTTCATCTGGTGAAACTAGGTTTCGAGAAAGAGAGGATTTGATGAGAATAATCATGTACACTAGTTTCCCAGAAGTGATTAAGTAGATAGGGAGTGGACTTCGCATCTTTTATTAGTCTGCTAACTTCCTTGTGTGGTCACAAATATGGGAACCTTGTCAGCCTTATTCAGTTTTTGTCTTTGTAAGTTTCAACTTCATATTGTTTAGAGTGTACTGTTTTACTGCTTTAAAATTCTAGATGAACAGAGGCTGAAGGTAGCTTAGATTTCTTTTTCCTTTTTATGGGGGAATTTGACCTCTTTTAGGGGGCATTTAGCAGAGAATTTCTGAAAAATTTGATGGAACCGATTCTTTTCCACATTGTGAGCTGCAGATGTTTGATTTTGGCATTTCTAGTCATGAATATAAAATGGCTTGCCATGTCCTATTGAAGTGGCAACCGTTGAATCATTTGTTATATTTGATTTTTACTTTTCAGTTCTGGGACTTACTAGTGTATGCCGTGTGTGCCTTTCAAATTCCAATTCCTGAGTGGGATACATGCAGTTCAGACGCCAAACCCAAGCTACATGGTCACCCTGTTGTACATCATTAAATCCTGGAACATCATATGCAAATGAACCTGAGGTCATGAGCCCATCATGTAATTGAGGTCTAGGACTTGGAGGTGAAGTGTAAAGTCAGTCTTATGTGGATTCTTCTTCTCCAGTCATTTAGCTGGACCATATGGTTTTGATTTGCTGTGCAATCGGCTATCTGTCTCATTATGAGGTTGTATCTTCTTTGGGGTCTATGCGTAATCGCGTAGCCTGGTTGGTCTTTAATCGACCTCAGTTTAGTATGCTTTGGGTATTTTATCTTTTCCTGCGTTGCTCGAGCTGCGTACTCATGGATATTCATTGTCTTTATCTCGGAAATCATATGCAGTGGTATTTCCTTGTCGTGTGGCCTTTACTTTTTTGCATCAATAACTGCAATCATGGCTAAACATCAACCAGAATGAAGTACAATAGGAAGGAAACTTGGATCGACTCGTGTGAAGATGATTTAGAAGGAAACAGAACCATCGACACGGGAGGTTCACTGCTCCAATGGACGCCTTGACAAGATTGTTGTCATGGCGTGTCCAACCTCCCTTGATTTACAGGAGATCTCGTTCTGGTTTACGGGAGTTGGAGAACCCTGTCAAGTCACGTTTTTATTGTATTGAGGTATAATGCGAGACAGCGAGAAAGCATGAGAAAAACGACATGAGTGTCGAGTAGGTCCGGACAGCACTAAATCGTCACAGCTCGAAGAGACCCCATCATGTCTGTTGAAATGAGACATCATCTCGATTTGCCTTGACAGGTGTCGGCGTCTTAGGTTGTTTGATGGTTCTTAAGCACAAGCTATTGATGTTCATCCATGAATTGGGAAAACTCAATCTATATATATTGGAGATGAAATGGGAATGGGATGGTTACCTAAAAGGTAGGTCAATTTCTTGTATGTGAATTGATGTCTGTCATTTTTCCGTTCTGTATGTTAACCGCTAAGTACGTGGAGCGGACCTTTGGACTGGCCTAGTGGTCAGGTCAACGAACGAACATGCGTGGGGATCGGGTGGGCCTTATCGTTTTTATTTATGATTGTTGCTCGTTTATAAATTTGTTTCCATGTTCGAGTTTATCCACTTGGGAGTTTTTCTTCGCACCTGATTTGGTCAAGAGCTTTATTTTATGAACCGTATAGAAGAGTCTCTTGCATAAAAGAATCGGCTACATCGCTGGTTTTGGTTCGTACGCCCAACGATATTCCTCCCATGTGATTGGCGAATCCGACTCGTTTTTACTTTCCTCGCCATTCGGGAAGCTTGATAGGAGCCGATCCTTTGTCTAAGTCCTCTCGTTGCAGGCATCGTCCCTTGCTCATGTTTGATCTAATGTGAGGTCTCCGCTTCGGTACCATCTTCGACGACCAGATTTGTTCCACCGCCGGACGATACCTTCAAATGAGGTCGTTGCTTACTTATGCAAGGCTTGGACGTGTCGGGCAATCACCGGTGAGGAGTGAGAACCGCTCGTGAGGTTAGTGCCAATCCCGCTGGCAAAAGCGAAAGATAAGATGACAAACGGAATGGGGCTACCACCTGGAGACGGTGGGCTTCTCTTCTAGAAGGGGGAAAAAATAAGAAACGACCTCGTGAATGAACGGACAGGATGTGCCTAAGGAATTGGGACATCGAAATCGGGCATATTTCTGATGGGGACGTGCTCGATCATGGCACGTTCCGGCAATTAAAAGGAAAAAAAAAAGCAATCTAATCCCCAACCCAAAGGCGGGGGCCTACCCTAATTTCCGTGCACGTTTATTACACCTTGATCGCCAAAAACCGCAACTTCTTAGCTCCCACAGTTTTACACCAACACCAATTTTTTTTATTTTTTTATTTTTTCGTTTTCTCTTCCAACACCCAGAAGAATTTGGTATCTTATCTTACACACACATGATCCTGAGTATGACTTTAAATTGTTTCGTCTGAGACTTTATGCAGATCTCGACATCTCTTGGATATAAAACACTTAAAGGCATTCCCTCGTATTGAAGAAGGTAAAGATACAAGGAAAAATTGAGGGCCTGAGGGTGTGGACACATTATGTTAAAATGAGAAACGCACGTTTGTCAACCCATCAACAAAAAAACCATTGGACAGAAAAAAAGTAGATAACCCAATACTTTCAATTTGGCAAAATTGACCTCCATACTCTCCCGGTCCATCTTTTTCAAGGGATGTCTCGACGGAAGTTGAATAAAAGGATTGTGGTTTCTCCCATTATGTGAAGTACATAGACTGCTCCCACAACCAACAAGCACAAAATTGGTTTACTCATGATAGATGTCTAGATAATCTCATTTTAGAAAATTCGGCCTCGATGTAGGATATCGAAAGAAAGAGAGGTAGGATATAAAGGTAAAGAATCGAATCTCACATTTGTAGCCATGGCTCGTCTTTTTATCTTTGTGGCCTAGATGTTTTTGCTTTTGAGAGCATGAGGACCGTCCTCTTCTTTACTCATACCGTTCACTTTCTCTTCCCATGGCAAACCCACAGTGCGCCTCCTCATCTACAACAGTGCTCCCATCAACTTGCTGCGAGGGAGAGAAATCGATCAAGAAAAAAATAGGGAAAATTCAGAGTCAGTTGGTCAACCGGAGTGGCTCCAACACTAGACAAAAGAGGAAGGAAATGATAGAAAAAAATTTAAAGGGTGAGCGGGTGGGAAAATTCCGGAAATGGGAGGTTTTCGGGACTGTTGATTGAATAATTAAATGGAGGGTCCATAGTGAACTCTTTACGACTTGTGCATGACAGATGTTGGGAAAAGGAGAAAAGAGTGGGGGCCAGAAAAACAATAAAAATATAGTACCTAAATCTCCACCTATGGTCATGTCCCATCAATAATTTTGGCCCCCTCCTCTCCTCTTCTAGAAGGCTCTGGCTTCATGCATTCAAATCCTTCCCTCGTACGCATTCATCGGAAACCTCTAGTTGGGTTTTCCATCTAGAAGGTTGGTGGGCTCACCTGCGTGTGGTCTCTCCACATCTGATTCTCCTCGGAATGGATTTTACATTGAAAATCACGAATGAAATTGGTTCTTTAACCCCTCAAGCTGTCTGTCCCCGACTGTTTGATTTGGACGGGATGGATTCTATGTTTGAATTACGTCGTCCCGTCTGATGTTTTATGCTCGCTGTTTCATGGGTAGAGTCCTGTCCTGGTTCACACCGATTTGTTCGTGTAGATAAATCGAGTTGAAAATTCATATTATAATACTCATTATTAGCGATATAAATGATGATATTTTCTTTTGAAAAGAATGGAGCTTAGAGTGGGTTAGTTTGTTCTTTGCGTTGTAGGCCGCCGACCTCGTAGTAAAGAGTGTGAGACAAGAAAACAACGACAGCCCACGTTTCATACACACAAAATCTCAGGTCGATGCTAACAAATACGAACTTCCATGCGACAGGGACGAGACTTTTTCCCTCCAAAGTAAGAAAGCCAAGTCAAGAAAAACTTGCCTACAAGACCACTTTCAAAAGAGAGAGAGAGAGAGAGACGGATAAGGGTCGGGAAAGAAGAAGAGCACTGCAGAATGGAGAGAAAGAACGCGGCCGTCGACGTCTCCCCTTTCTTGCTCATCGAAGCCACCGGCGACTCGGAGGCCGACCCTGATCCGGCCACCACGCGCGACCCTGGCCTTACTAGTAGCATGGCATACGGTGACGGCGAAGGCGATGGCGGCGACAACGAGGACGCGGAATCTTGCAGCAGCGAGTGTTCTTCTTACGGGTCGTATAATGACCAGGACGTTCGGGATTTAGATCTGGGCGACGCCGAAGCATGCGACGGAGCGGACGAGAGCGAACGGTGGCGGTGGACGCGCGAGACGGGGAACAGCGAACGTGTCGAGCACCGGCAATGGTGGCCGGAAGCCGAGGAGCCGTGCGTTTCGGAGGAAGTCAATAGTTTCGACGACGGCAAGGAGATTAACCAGAAGCCTAGTGGGATTGCGTCAAGCGAAGTGCATCTCAGTGAGATGGAGAAGAGCAGGTTGTTTTGGGAAGCTTGCCTAGCATCGTAATTTCGACTTTACCCATTTTTCCACTACATATATATAACGTATATACATATTTGTATTCTTTAAATGACGATTGTCTTCTGGTATTTGATGTATAAATTTTTGTATAGTAGGTCTAATTTCTGGAAAATGCGTATGGTTGAGAGATCTTGATGTGGCATGTTTCTGTTTAGTTTCTGCTAAGCAAGTTTTTTTCACAAATTCTGCATATGAGTTGAAGTATGTTTCTCTTTAACTTTCATGAAGTTTCATCCCGAGAGGAAAGGTGGATTGGGTGATCTGGTCTGGTCTGTACGTGCGCTGTTCGTAAGGTCGAGAGAGGAGAGGAGGCGGAACGGCGAAACTACATTTTCTTTCTTGATTCGGGTATTTGTTTGATGCATATGCGCCGTGAATCTGACATTCTTTTGAGTGGAGACGGTGCATCGACATAGCATCCCGACCCCCTCGCCGTGACAAGAACAGATCTGGTTAGCGAATCAAACAAATGAAACTACCGGCACCGTCGCGACGATAGGAAACCTGGTCGCGCCTTCTCCACGTTCGCAACATCATTGATGACATATGAATTAGAATACATTCCCTTTATTGTTTTACACCTCAACCTTAGAGCTACAGCAACTGCAATTAGCAACGACTGAGGAATCCCTTCATGACACACCTAACCCTTATTGATTCATGAAGATCGACTCCCTTGTTCATGAGTACTTAGTTGATCTTACTGCAGACCTTCCTAATCTCCCCAGATTTCCCGGTGAGGACACCGATTGCCCCCATCTTCTTGATCGACTTCCTAAAATCTGCGAAGAACTTGTGGGAGCTGAGCATCTCCCGTGTTATCCTGGCCGAGGCGGAGTTTGTGAGCAGCTCGGCATCGGTTTCGAAGAGGCCCCTGCGCTGTTCAAGGACGGCGTAGTAGCGATTGTCGAACTTGAGAGGGGTGATTGGGTCCATCGCCACGAAGGTGGTTCTGTCGGTAAGGTTTTTGCACTGGGTCTTCAAGAAGGCGGCGTAGGTCGAGTTCAAGGACGGGTCCTGGTCACCTTTTCCGGTGAAATTGTAGAGCCTTACGCTGAAGGCGTTGCAGTGCCCTACTCCTATAGAGTGTGCACCTTCAAACACCATTCAAAGAGCATTATTTTTCATCCAGAACAAATAACCAAGAGAACGCGCAAATGCAGTCGATATGTCTAAAGCCCAACTTTCGCATTCGATCTGGAACTTTTTGTGATCGACGTCTTTCATGAGAGCTAGTGAGGAAATTAAGTTACCTGATAAGACGACGAGATCGCGCACGTTCAGGCCTTTATTGGCGAAATTCCGTTGGAGGGCGGTGAAGTTGAGGAAAGGGGAAGGGATGTTGGCCAAGGCCTCGGAGGCCAGCGACACCGTGCCGTCCCTTCTTCCGGTCAGCACTTCCCATATCGACCTGTTGAACTGCAGAAGTATGAAAGAAGAGAATGAGAAAAGAGTCTAATGAGTTTACGCTCGCCGGACATGCACGACGTCATCGGACGGGTGCATGTATGTCGGGTACTACGATCAGGATCCTCTCGATTTAGTCCACAACTCGACCATGTCTATTTGCTTTAGGAGTACCGAAATGCCCCCGCTTCTTTGGAAAATCAAGCACAAAATCAGGGAAAATGAAGTGAGGTGGAGGGTCGTGGAGGCAACCGCAGTGGCACCGACGCCGTGGTGGATGGCGGTGGTCGGAGGTTGCTCGGCGTAAAATCAGAGAAAAGAAAGGGATTGCCTTGGATCAGGGTCTCATGTATGTGACCGGAGATGGTTCACTCAAGATTTAACTACCGGAGAGGATCCAGATCCCAGACTGAATAGGAAAATCGATCCTTATGCCGATGTGCATGCGTTCACTTATGTTCATTATATATACCGAGTGTTCATGTATGCCTAGCATGGTTAACTCCTACATATCATGTTAATCAGGACAGAGGAATCTGTCTTTGCTCGTTTCTTCACATGTTTCTGCACTTACTGGGATCGAAACGGAGTCCCTTGCAGCCAGAGCCACAATGTCCGCGCAGGACACGACGCCCGGGCACTTCTTCTCGAGCTCCGCCTTGATGTCGTCGATAACATCGAACCCGCCCAACGTCAGGTTCGGGATCGCCGCCTTCTCCGCCGTGGTGTTCTTGGTCGAGTTCAGCAAGACCGAGCCGTCGCATCCCTGGAAACCGCATGGAACGATGGAAATTGTCATTATTTATTTACCTTTCCTCGATTCATTCATGTAGATCTAATGTGCACTTATGAGAAATGGGTCAATGCAGGTACATGACAACATCCTCTCATTTTACTAATCTGTGGTTAAATAATAATGATGAGGAGCAACCGACCGTGACCTTATGAGTGAAATTACACGTGGGCTGGGCTAAAAGAGGTAATGTTGATAATTTTTTCGTGAAGAATACTATTTGGCTCATGTAGTACGGATTCAGAGACTTAAATCGACGTGTGATTTCGATTACGCGACAGTTAACCACAATTTAGTAGAGATCAAATGCATGTTGGCCACATTTCGTTGCTCTGCGAAAAAGATTCCCCAACAATGCAGGTCAAATTACTAAGAATTGTGCCTTCGTTTTTTTATTCACAAATGGCTCGCAATGTCAACTTCACACCATTTTCAATTTATGAATTAAGACTATCAAGAAGAAGAGACTGATTCAAATATTATTATGAGCGCATTGTTAACCTTGGCTAATCATTATTTGGAACACAAATCATAAATGACGCTCTAGGATATGCTTTTGTATGGTCCGTAATATACATGATTTAACTGGATCAATATAATGCAATGCCCGAGTCCTCTTCGAATATCGACCGAGGTCATGGGGTTATATGTACTGTGCTTGCTCTCATCAAGCAGTCTAACCAATTATCTATTGTCATCACACGAATCAGGAGTAATTAACAATGAACCTTACCCTAACAAAGCAGTCATGAAAATGCATCCGCAAGAGCTTCGCCGGCAGCGTGAAGTTCGCCGCGACATGGCTCCGCGTCATGTTCCTCACGATCTCCTCCGCTTGAGGACAGCTCTTCCGGTAGAAGTTCTTCTTCAGGCTCTTACCATGGCAGCCTCCTAACAACACGAGGAACCCTAAGACAAACCCTAAAATCAATGTGTGCCGATCGCTCCTCATCACCATCGTCAAAACGAAGAAAAAAACCCTAATATGACGGAAGCCCTAGCTCTTTGTGTCTTGCATGCTATGAAGTTCCCCGAGCAAGCTCTTCCTTATATAGCATTAATTTTGTCAACGCCATGAGTTGAATTTCCTTGGTTAGATCTTGGGAAGCAACAGGATAGATTACAAGCTCATGACCATTGGTGGAGATTATTAATGCATGCAGAGGTAAGCCAGCTAACCCAGATAAGGTTGTCTATCATTTGTTAATTCATTCCAATCCTCCCGCATTATCCTCATTTAGAGTAAATTACAAGGGTGGAGGACTCGGTCCTTTGGAGTGAACATGTGATGCTGGGATACGAGGGACTTGTCTTTCATTATTGTCCTTGGTTGCTTGGTCAGATTGGACATCATGAGGTTTCCCTTCCAAAGGAGTTAAAGTTGGAGCCTCTTCCACCAGAGAGTGATTAGCAATCGCGCCCGGGAAGTGATCTTTTGTATATCGACAGCAGACGAAAGAAAATCGCGTACGCTCATTTTTAGTCCCAGAGCGCCCGAAGAAGGCCGTGGAATCGATCATAAGACAGGAAAATAAGCGGTCTTTACATCTCTTTAGTGAGATACTTAGTGTAGTGTCGTATTGTTTCTCGAGAAGAGAAATCAATTCATCTCTTGAAACCTAGTATCCTTAGTTTAGGAGTTAGCTCGGCGGGGCTCCACAATTTGCGGGAGGTGATTCTTGGGGTAGGTGGAACTGAAAAATGCAGTCCTTATTTCACGTTACTTAGATCAGCGACTTGCTTCGTTGATGAAGTTAATTAAAGTGAACACAAACGGTCCATCAGGTATCACCTGATGATGAGTTTTTCACCTTCCTCAAAAGCTTTCAGTGATAATTCCGGGTAATCCAATGAAATTTTACTGCTAGCAATACCGAAGAAGAGACAGTGCCGCGTCCTTTACAAGCCCAAATCAACCCAGCTCGATTGCTCAAGGTCATCACGCACGAACCTGCCCAATTCAACAACTCACATCAATTTCCCAAGCCCAAGGGAAAAGACTAATAAATATAACTCAAATCACCGTTCCTATATGACGGCCTAACCATTAATTATCGCAATACGAGTTCAGCCACTTGATTAGAATTCGCAAGTCGATAAACTTGCCCTTCCTACCCCCTGGATTCAAGGTAGATAGGTCAATAGAGTTGACCTTCTTGCCCCTTAGGTTTAGGGTAAATAGGATTTTCAGGCCTTATCAAATCGT
This sequence comes from Corymbia calophylla, assembly GCA_014182845.1. Taxonomy (NCBI): domain Eukaryota; kingdom Viridiplantae; phylum Streptophyta; class Magnoliopsida; order Myrtales; family Myrtaceae; genus Corymbia; species Corymbia calophylla. The sequence continues at coordinate 9,962,166 of CM024700.1, forward strand.
CATTGGTAGTCGGATCACTTAGACTAAATTACTTTCATTGTTCAATTGACTAAGAGTTGGAGGAATACATATGGAAACGGTTATATTGGGTTGGATTGGTATGGGCTGATTCGATGTCCCGAGCTTGGAGATGACATATTTGATGGCATTGACGGCCATCGGTCTGATTACATTAGAGATGTTTCTTGCTTTGTGATTCGCCATCTTAATCTGCTATTCCTCAAACAGCCTCTTCATGGAGATGACATATTTAAAGTCTAATCGATGATTACCAATGGAGGTTACAGATAAAAGTTACAAATGGTTACTGAAAGTTTACATTGACTCTACTATGTTGGTGGTTTCTTCAACTCCACTATCTTGGCAGTTGCTTCATTCTACTATGTTGACAGTTATTTCTTTGATGGTTGCATATAAGGCTTTGTTTGTTTTGTGGAAAATGATACATTTCTTCTAGGGAAATCATTTTTCAGGAAAATTTTTAGTATTTGGCTAAAATCTGAAAATGAACTAAAAAATATTTTCTATTATTTGGCATGTAAGATCTAATTTGATTTTCTCAAAGAAAATTACCAAAATATTTGAATTTTAAATTTTTTCTTTTTCTTTTTCCTTCTTTCTTGATTGGTGAGTTGAGCCTTGCTAGCCTTGGGTAGGCTCCACCTTGCCAGTCTAGCAAGGTCGAGCGTGCTTGAGGTCAACGAGCTCGAATCATGCCATAGATCGAGAGGGCTTGAGCTTGATAGATTCTAGCAAGTCGAGTCGAACTAGATCCACCGAGGTCGAGCCTCACATATCACAACGAGCTTGTCCCTTGCTAGTAGTTGGAGGAACTCATCCCTCGCTGGTGGTTGGATGAACTCGTCCCTTGCTTGTGGCTAGTCGTAGGTTAGCGATCCATCGAATAAGAAAGAAAATAAAAGAAAGAAAAGAAAAAAAAAAAAAAGAAAATACAAGAAAAAAATAAAAAATTCAAAATTTTAAAAAAAGAAAAAGAAAAATATAAAAAGAAAGAAAGAAGAAAAGAAAAATAATAACACAAAAAAAGGTGCAAGGAGAACTTGAAGAGGAAGGAAGAGGAAATCATTTTCCTTACTTTAGAAAGTGTTTTTTTCATTAAAGAAAGAATATTTTCCTAAACATGTTTATTTTCCTTACTAATGCTGTTCCGATTTTACTGACATTGTCACAATTTGGAAAAGGAAGCAAGCTTATAAAAGTCAGAGCAATGTTAATTAGTAATTATTCTTGGTGATAGCTCACTATTTGCATCGGTAAGATTTGGTTTTAAGTAAAAAATTCATAAAAGGTTTCACAAGTCACTATTTATCTACCACGTAATTACTCTAGTGGTTACTCATTATTACTTCCTTAAAAGTGGACCTGCATTGAGGGTTCATTTTGTTTCATTAAAAATTTTAACTAGAAAAAAATATTCTTCATTTTTTGACTTTTGACTCGTTTAGAAAAATGAGTTAATGGAAATTTTTTTTATAATCAATGGAAACTCTATGTTTAAATTCAAGGGAATGACTTTTCCTTTAAAAATCAGAAATGATTATAAATTACGACTGGAGTTCAGCACTTAGGATAGGATTCCTCGAGACTGGGCTGGGGACCTAGCACTTAGGCTGGGGAACCCCAGGTTAGGCCCTGGTCCCCATGCTTGTGTCAAGACCTTGGAGGAGTTGTGTAGGACCTGATGCCCATGCCTAGGTCCTTGGAGATCGGGCCTAGCTGTGCTCGAGCCTAGGTCCGAGGTTGGGTCCTCCAAGGCCAAGCTCGAATCCTCGGTGCTTGGGCCCAAGCCCTAAGTCCTTGAGCCTTGGACTTAGGTAACCGATCTTGAATCCTAGAGACTGGGCGGGGCACCTTGGCACCCGTGCCGTGGTTGGTGGCGGGTTTGCTTGGGTCATCCTAAGATAGGCTTGGGTCCCATTGTCTGAACTTGGGATCGGGGTTGTAGTCAAGAATTTTTCTTGTGTATTCATTATATTCCTATAACAAACATAACAAAAATCCTTCCACATTATTTGCATAACGCCATGAAATATAGGAAAATGAACCATTTTCTTGAAAGTAAGTTCCTTTCAAATATTTTCCAGCAAAATTTACTTTCTGTGAAACAAATAAAATCTTACTATATAAATCATTAATATTTAGTTTCGCTAAGTTACTTTACATAAAAAAGTCAGCAAGTTATTATATTGTCGGTCGTAAGTCGTCGACATCGTTTATTCCATCAAAATACGTGGTCGGCGGTTTACTAGTTGCGCAGTTTACTAATAGGATCTATGTTTCACCAATAGTGTCACATGTTAACTGTATAGTGGCACACTGTTTCGTTTTTCCCTCTCTGGTTTAGGTGGACAGCTAGGCAAATTAATCAGTGGGACAAATTCTTTGATTCAGAAAAGTCTATCTACTCAACCCGTTAAAAAAAGGAATCCAAGCCAGCTTCACCAGAATCACCTTCTGACTTCTACCTTTCATATCTAGGATAGATCTTGGGAAGACAAGGTAGATTACAGACATATGATTATTAATTGACCGACAATCGTGGAGATCGATGCATGCAGAGATAGGCTAGATAGGACCGACATGAGGTTGCCTATTGTTTGTTAATTCATTCCTTTCTCCACCATTAACCTCATTTAGAGCAAAATATGAAGGCAGAGGATTCGTTCCTTTGGAGTGAACATGTGATGCTGGGGTACGAGGGATCTGTTCTTCATGAGCTCGTTTCAGCATTGGCCAGATTTGATATCGTGAGATTTCCCTTCCAAAGGAATTAAGACGTAGCCTCCACTGTAGGGTGATAAGCAATTGCACCCACGAAGTGAGCTTCCGTACCTGCGTAACGTATCAACAACATCAAGAATTGCATAGACTCATGGAGTCCTAGAGCGGCGAATGTGGCCATAGAATCAAGCATAATGCAAGAAAATACAGTTATCTTTACGTCTCTTTAGTGAGGTACACAGCGGGGTTTCATATTATTTCTCGAGAATAAAATATGGATTTTCCCTCTTTTCTCTTGAAACCTAATGTACTTAATATGGGAGTTAAACCCACGGGGCTCCATAATTTGTGGGAGGTGGTTCTTGGGGTAGACGGAACTGAACGATGCAATCCTTAATTTCACGTTACTTAAATCAGCTACTTGCTTCGTTGAGGATGTTAATTAAAGGGAACACAAACACTATATCGGATATCTCCTGATGATGATGAGCTTGCTCATCACCTTCCTCGAAGCTTTTGGGTGATAATCGTGTCTTCTTTTGGTAATTCAATAGAACTTTATTGCTAGTGTTACCAAAGAAGAAGGGCCTGTTTGGTAACACTTAAATTTCTCTCTATTTCTGTTCTTTTATTTCTCGAAATAGAAAAAGAATGGAAACAAAAGAACAAAAATCTGTTTGGTAATGTTAACTAATTTTTCAATTTCCTGTAATAGATCGGTGGCTAGGGATTAGATTTAAAATAGAAACATGAAGTAGGAAAAAAATTACTTCTTTGTTCTTGAAAACAATTTCTTAACCCAAATCATTTTTTTTTTTTCTTCTTCTTCCTCCTTCAGCTTGATTGTTGGGCCTTGGCAATTGTCAGAGCCTTGCCATGGTCTCGCCTTGGCTAGGTGAGGCTAGGAGGCTCGACCTTGCTAGCCACAATGAGGTTGACCTCGCTGGGGGTTGCCGAGGTCATCGACTCTTGTCTCTAGCCAGTCGCCAACCATCGTTGAGTCCCGGCAACTAGCTAGAGGAGGAAGAAGAAGAGAGGAAAAAAACAAAAAAAAATGTCAGAAAATTATTAAAAAATTAAAAGAAATTCTACATCACAAAAAAATTTGAAGGTCATATCAAACGCATTCCTATAAATAGAAATTTCTTATAATTACCAAACACGTTCGAATGCTCAAAAATTCATACAGAGAATAGAAATTGAAAAAATTATTTCTCAACAAAAATTATTTTCGAGAATAGAAACATTATCAAATGTACTGAAGAGATAATGTACCATCCTTTAGAGGGCCCAAATCAATCCGGCTCAATTTATTCAAGGTCATCATACGCGCACCTGCCCAACTCAACAGTCAACGTGAACTCCCCCGGCCCAAAAGAAAAGACTTCTTAACGTAACTCGAATAACCATTCCTATCTCCATGAGATTGAACTATTTCCAACACTTCAAGCAAGTCATGTAGCCTATTCTCAACTGCTCGTATATAGCCATCACTTCAGCAGAAAGCTGCTTCATCTTTGGGATGAGCAACGAGTTTGATTCAGTCCAAGAATCGAACCGAACGACCATACCTGACCAATTCACATGAGGATTAGATAGGTTCCTGAGTGAAAAATTGGGAAACATACATTCCTGGTTTTATACCGTGAACTCTCGAAGTTATATATGTTATAGATTGGTTATGAGCCCAGGAAGTCCAGGAAACCCATCAGTGTCTCATCTACTATGCCACATTTTGTTTCCGTGGTACGTTTTCTGAAAAATTAGTTACATTACTCAAAGTTAGGCTTGCTTGTTGAGTCGACTTAGAACCAGGTGGGTTCCCGATGTAAAAAATGGGGAACCGACTTTGATAGGGAGGGTTCAGGTTTCTGATTTGGCTCTTACTTAACTTGAAACTGAATTACCTCTACATCTTCCCATCAAAGGCGACTCTCAATGAGAAGGGAATGTCACCCAAAACTCATCCAACTTGAAAAGGATCTTGCCCATGAACCACTATATATCATTCCTGTCTTTCCATATATTTTGGACATCTGCTAGGAACGAAAATCTGTTCCGTGCATGGTTTATTTGAATAATCGATAGTCAGTTTCAAATATCGTTCATAAATATTGATTGCCAATTTATTAGTTCGGTCAACAACAATTTTACCATTTTCATTTCAAGTGGCAGATAACCAATTATTTTTAAATGTTACAAGTGAACCTCTTCATCAGTCAATAAGCTCCTTCAGACGTGCCTCCACGTTAGGTTCCTCACAGTCTCCTCAGCCAAAAGTACAGCTTTTTCCTGTGGGAATTCCTGGAGACTCCCTCGTGACAACCTCCTAATGGCACGAGAAACCCTAAAACACACCCTAAAATTAATGAGTATGGCTCACTTGTCATCACGATCATTATTATATCTTCCTTTTTCCCCTTCACTTGCTCAAATGAAGAACAAAACCCTAATATGTCGAAAACCCTAGCTCTTATATGGTATTAATCTTGCCAATGTCACAAGTTCAATATATCTTGGACAGATCGTGGGGAAGCAGCGAAATAGATTCCAAAACTTATGTTCAGTAATTGCCCGGTAATGGTGATCAATGCATGCAGAGATAGCTAGGCTACACTGACACAAGGTTGCCTATTATTTGTTAATTTATTCCAATCCTCCACCATTAACCTCATTTTAGAGTAACATGTGGGGGCAGAAGATCTGGTCCTTTCTAGGGCACATGTGATGCTGGAATACGAGGAACATGTGTTATTAGTTGCTTTGCTTTGGTCAGATCTGATATCGTGAGATTTCCCTTCCAAAAGAATCGTGTAGCCTCCGGAGAGAAAAAAGCAATCGCGCCCACGAAGCGAACCTTTATACGCGACAGCGTGATGTAATAACTAACAGAAATATATTGCACAGACTCCTTTAGTCCTAGACGGGCGAAAATGGCCACATAATCGAACATAAAAAAAGAAAAAAAAAATAGTGGCCTTAATTTTTTTAGCGAGGTACACGGTGTATATTTATATTATTTCCGGTGAAAAACAAGAAAAATCTCTTGAAACCTAAAATATTTAATGTAGGTGTTAAACCTGCAGGAGTCCAAAATTTGGGTGAGGTGATTCCTGGGGTAGGTGCAACTGAAAAATGCAAAGTCCTAACTTCACGTTACTTGATCTGCTACTTGGTTCGTTGAGGATGTTAATTAAAGCTTTTGAGTGATAATTGTGGTGGACGCCAAGGGTATCAAAACCGACCAAATCGAATTTTCGTGTATTTTTAGTTGGGTTTAAGTTTGGATGATGAAAAAATAAACTGTTTTTTTATTTCATTTCAAATAGTTTCGCTTCGATTTAATTTTAGATATCTTCGGTTTGATTCGATTAAGTGATCTGAATTGATAATTGTTCCTTTTCTTAATATTACATGATACACAAATTCTCTCCTTCTCACTAAATCTCCTCTTAATATTACAAAAAAGAAAACCGAAAAACCAAACTTAGCCAAACCGAACCGAATCAAATATCTGGTTTGGATCATGATTCGGTTCAAAGTTAATGCAAACCTAAATGATCCAATTCAGTTTGGCTTTTCTGAAAATCCGAATTGAACAATTGACACCATACTGAAGGAAATCATCACTCAAAAGCTTGATCTGTTACGTCCCTCCGCTTTAGGGTTTAATTGTGTGTTTTTCTTGGGTAGGTCAATTAACTTTTTTTGCTAGCGATAACAAAGAAGCAGAGGGAGTGTCAGGGGCTTCACATGCCCGTATCAAGTCAAACTCTGATCATTCAAGCTCATCATCACGCACGCACCTGCCCAAGTCAACGGCCAACGTGCCCAATAGAAAAACACTACTCAACATAACACAAAATCACTATTCCCATCTCCACGAGATTGAACAATTCACTGGACTTCAAGCGGGGCACATAGCTACTCCCGTAGATAGCCTAGTAATCACTTCAGCAAGAAGCTACCTGTAGTCGTTACCATCTCGTTCAAGGACCCAAAGGCAACTCTAGATGAGAAGGAAGTGTCGGGCCAACACTCAGCCAGCTTAAAAGTGCAGCGACTCTGGATGAGAAATGTCAGCTGAAACTGCAATGGCCACATCAAACTTGATGTGGCTACATTTGATGTTGGAAAGAGATTGATTAGACAAATTAAATGTATGGCGACTTGAATAGAAAAAATCTTGCAAGCGTTCGAGCGAAAAGTAGGATGTTCTTAAGAAAAATACATCTTCTTGACTCAGGCCGCTGTTCGCATGAAGCACGTATGTCATCGGTATCACATCACTCATTCTTCGTGGCAGCCCGCCTAGACAAGAGCACGAAGTGGGCCGTGCCTGGGCTTGTGTGCAATCGTGGCTGCGCCGAATCATCTTTTTAAGTGGAGTAGCCAACGGCCACTTATCAATTGAGTTTCTGTTCCTTACGCTATTGATCCTCAGTAGCTTAGTGGCTATTGACCAATTCAGTAGCCTTTCGGCCCATTTGTTAGTGGGCCTGTCACAGCCCACTAACAAATGGGCTGCGACAGGCCCGACCCAGATCATCCCGGGCCAGGCTGTGTGCCCGTTTGATATCCCTGGGTTGAGCCATTAAAGGCACGATTCTTTGGACCCAGAGTAGAAAATCAACGATGGTCAAATGTAGCATGCATGTATATTTGATTCTATGCTAATAGACTTGTTGATATATACTCTACGCAATGACCAATTTTGAGTTAAAAGCAAAAGAGTTGAATAGCTTGTCATTCTACTAGAGAATTTCTTCGACGAATGAGCAACAAGTTGCTTTATATACTAAATGTCCCCCAATGTTCTTTAAGTCTTAGATGGAGAGTCCATGAGGATTTATTCTTCCTAATTGTTGCAATATAGCCATAAACCCCAAGTGGAAGCTGCTTGAATACATCAACCGAATACAGTGCATAACATAACTTTATTCCTTCATATATTTCACTAAAAATTTAGGTTTTATTTGTTTTGGGAAAAGCTCACGTTTTGGAAATATTTTCATACAAATGCTTATTTGTATCGTTTGCAAAAATAAATGGACAAAAAATCATCGTCTATTAAAATATTTGGGCAATGATAATGAAAGTACTTTTCGTGGGCTAATTATTTCAATTGATATAACAAATTATTTTTGGGAAAATGTTTTTCAAATTATTCATATTCCATGAAACAAACGGACTATTAAAAAAATAGTGTTGTTTTAGTTGGTCAATCCTTATACTAGACATAGCTTTAAAACTTGCTAAACATTGATGGAACTTGTAAAGGATGTACATGACCATCAAGAAAGATCACCTGGCCATTAGCAAAGCGTCACGGCCCGAGGTTCTCAAGGTTCAATGTACCAAAAAATTATCCTAGGCAATGGAATAAGTCTTGAACTACTTTTTGAAAATGTATATTTATATTTAAGATATATAATGAGATAGATGGTAGCTTTATATTTAATAGGGTAGAATGTAGTTGAGAAGAGTAGATCTCCACATGTATAAATAGGGGTGCCTTTTCCATTATTTGTATCATCCAACATTTGAGTATTAGAAGTACATTCTCTCCAAGAACTTCTCTCTTTGGACAACCTTGACTCGGCAAGGTGGCCCTAAGCCTGCCCTCTCTAGGCATCGCCGGTGGCTAGCCATCGCTTGAGACTGGTCACTGGCAAAGAAGAAAGAAAGAAAATCAGAAAAAGGAAAAAAAGAAAAAAGAAAGAAAAAAGGTAAAAATTCAAAAAAAGATAAAGGACGAAGATGTCCTTGATTAGTCGGAAAAGCAAACTATTCTTTGAAGCTGACATAACCACCTCAGGCCCTTATTTGAAACATGAGTAACTTCAAATATTTATTTGAGAAAACGAGTATACTTTAAGTCTCTATTTGAAATAATTTCCACTTCAGGCCTTAGGATTATGAAAAAAGTTATGTTGCATATGTCAAAGGACATCACTTTCGACCAACTTCAAAAAAAATCTTCGAATTGAGTAAGAGTCACGTTTACATGATAATTTTGATTTATATGAGACCAAAGTGAATGTTGTGGAGTGTAATGTATTTCAATCATTTGAGACTAAAAAGTATCTAACTTCCATATTTAAAATGGAAATTTTTGATGAAGTGGATACTATCTTTTGTATCAAAGTAAAAAAATATAGTGGGGGTTATTCTTTGAGACAAGTCATTATGTTGAAAAAATGTTCAATAAATTTAAACATTTTAGTTTAATAAAATAAGTACTTCATTTGATTCTAGTATTATATTAATTTATAATACTAGTAGAGAAGTAGCACAATTTGAATATGCGAGTGCTATTCGGCCTTTAACATATGCAATGCATTATACTAGACCTGATATTATTTTTCCATGTGTAAGGGAAGTAATCCAAGTATAGAACATTGGAATGCTGTTATTGCAATTTTTGGTTATTTTTATCTTAAGAGAACTAAAAATTTAGGATTGTTCTATAATGATTATGGAGCTGTATTAGAAAGATACACTGATACTAGTTGGATTAAAAGTGTCGGTGATAAACATTCCACTTTGGATGAATTTTCGCACTAGGTGGATGTGTTGTATTTTGGGCGAGCAAGAAACAAACATGTATAACTCACTCACGATGGAATTTGAATTCATTGCCTTAGCAAAAACTAGGAAAGAGGCTAAACGGATTAGAATTTTGTTGGTGGACAACAAATTATGGTCTAGTCCTATACCTTCAATTTCCATTCATTGTAATAGTTAGGTTATTTTGGCAAGAGCTTATAGCAGCACTTATAATGGCAAGTTTAGACATATTAGTCTGAGACATGAGATCATGAGACAATTAATTCGGGATGGTATCATAACAATTTGTTTATGTGAGGTCAAGCAAGAATCTAGTTGATTCTTTTACAAAGGTTTTACCAAGAATGTGGTAAAGATGTTCTTAAAAGAAATGATGTTGAAGTCTTTTAACTAAAATCACCGAATAATGGCAATCCAACTTAATACTAGCATATCACTAGTCATAAGGTTTAATGGGTAAAACAAGTTCAATGATTATTTGATATTGGCATTATTCTAGATATGAGATGCTAGAAGGTTTTTGTAGGTTGAATTATATTCTTAATGAAGTATAATACAAATTAGTGATGTGTTTATTAGTAATAGAATCACATGGTAGAGTCCTTTTAAGTGGAGTAGCCAACGGCCACTAGGGGTGAGTATGGTTCCAGGGTAGAACCTGGAACCTGAGAACCACACTGGTGGGAACCTATAGGTTCTAGTTTCTAAGGTATGCAGGGTAGGTTCTAGGTTCCAAAATTTGGAGAACCTGTACCCGAGGGTAGGTTCTAGGTTCTCGGTTGGTGGAACTTGGAACCTGGAACCTGGAACCTGTAACTTGTAACCCGGAATCTAGAACAATTTTTTTTTATGTTTTTCTTAATTTATGTCTTCACGCGATTCTGAGGTATTCCATGGTGTTTGATGATAAGTATATAATCCGAAACCACTAGTCTAAACTTCCATTTTATGATTGAGAATTTTATTTTCGTAGACTATTAGTGGAAACTCCAATTGCTTCTTTTAAGATAATGATTCTATATAATACAAGAGTAACCGGTGCATTAAAATCACAAAATTTCCTTAATATTATTCGACAGGTGCATATAAACACTCGTTCTCTGGCAATTGATAATAAAATCCTTATTCATTTTTATTGTTGTGTTTATTTTCATGTTGCTTAACTAAAGATGAAAAAAAAAGAACTGTTGGAACTTGAACCCCGACCCTAGAATGCAGAATGTAATGGGGGTAGGTTCCAGGTTTCATGTTCCAATGGGTAGGTTTCAGGTTCCAAAAAATGAAAAACCTATACCCGAGAGTAGGTTCTAGGTTTTAGGCGGAACCTGTAAAGAATCTGGAACTGTTCACCCCTAACGGCCACTTATCATCTTTACCATGAAGAACGAGCCATATTATTAAAATAGACTCGAGGCCAAACATGCGCATTATATTTGTGAGATTAGAGCCCGTTTAAATCGCTCACGCATGGCCAACTTAATGAGGCCTCATGGCCGGCCACACATGCTCTCAATTGAGCATCCATGGCCGCCCGGCTGCCCCATGAGAATTGAGTGGAAAATTTGAAAATCGGGGTGCGATTAACGTGTGTAGGTGAAATAAAGAGGGGACGAAAAGGAGATATGCATTAAATGACTCCAAGCATGCAAGCGACAGGGCTGGTCGGTGGGTGTTCCGTTTGATTTCGATATCATTTCGTGATTCCGATGTGCCCCAGGCTGGTCTCCATGAGTCCCCATGGCCCGTAACGCATCGGAGTGTTTTAACGTTTATTTCGGTGTCATTTTAATGCATTTCGTGTTATTTATGTTTGCCGGTGGCCTCCACCCGACCTATGGATGGTGAAGGTTCGGTTTGGCTTGTGTCCTTAGCGAGTCTTGGGTAGGCCCCCGTATGGCCTAAGTGGTCCGTGGATGCTCGAGGTGTTTTGATGACCATTCGGCATCGGTTTGAGCACTAAGCGAAGTTATGGCCGTGCTGTACAGTCCATGTAATGGCATGGGCGGCGTGTTCCACAATTGCGTCTCTTGGGTGATTGTATTGAGTGGTCTGCATCACCTCTAATGAATTCATATGATTTTCCTTACACTTCGGCATTGTTTGTACCCATATCTTAGTCCGATATATTATTATGCTAATTTCATTCATTTGATGTATTACATACAATTTAAGTTACAAAAAGTGCAATTAAATCCAAAAACTTATCAAATTGATGCAGTCGATTCTTTTCGTTAATTCTGTCCAATTTGATTAACGGAAAATGCTGACATGGCATTTTTTACTATTTTCTCTCTCTTATGTGGCCCTAACGTAAGTAAAACATGAAGGATGAAGTTGAAATGACGTCTTTTTGGTCAGAGTATGGTTATTTTATTTAATTATTATTTAAATAAAACTAAAAGGATAAAAGAAAATTTTAAAAAAAAAATGGAAGAAGCAACATGGCGAGAGTTACAAGCCCTCACTACCGTTGCCCACCATCGCCTGTCGATGGTGGCGATGGTTGGCTAGTGGTCAACAACGATGATCCTTGTTGATTGCAGGTGAAGGCGTTTATTTTCTATTTCAAATCTAGGTGATGTCAGCCCTTGGCCAAATTTAGGTGGGCCACGACCCCCGCCTTTTGCTTGTGGTTGGCAAGGTCATCGGCCACTAATTGCGGCCTTATAACCCTTGCTAACCATTGGCTAGCCATCCCCATCATCGGCTTTTTTGGCTTTTACCAACATGGTGGGGCAATGACGACGAGGGCTATTTTGCTTCTTCCTTGCTTTTTTTTTTATTTATTTATAATTTTTATAATTTAGTTTATTTTTTAGTCTAATTTCAGTAATATTTAAATAAAAAATCATGTTTGGAACAAAACGATATCGTTTTTAGCTACATTTGTTTTAGCCTTGAAGGAGGGAGAAAATAATAAAAAAATCATATTGACATTTTTCGTTAGTCAAATTGGATAAAGTTAGCAAAATGACTTGATTGTATTTTTATAAGTTTTAGTATTCAATTACACTTTTATAACAAATTCTAGGACTTTCAATGCATATCTCCCTTAAAATTTTTACCCATAACTTCCAATATTCACTAATCAAACCATATTAGTTAAATTCAATTAAATACCAAGGGCCATTAATTTGTTTTCTAAAATATATGACTATGTTATTTACACTATGAACATTATAAGACTACCATAAATTAACTATGCAATGAAGTCTGATTTCGATCGGATAAACTTTCTAGATTAAGCAATTAATTGCAAAACCAATTAAGAGCCTTCCATTATAAGCGTCCTTAACAAGTACATAGCCCGCAAATTTTCAGTTTTAAAAAATGAGACCACTAAAACTTTTTGAAATCACAAAATAGCCCATATGCTACAATACTTAGATTTTTAACCCAATTTCGTTTCATTTAATTAATTTAACTTAATCACTAAATAATAATCAATTAATTAATATAATAAAACTATATGTACTATAGCATATCACTTGTAATTAATATATATCAACATGAACATTTTTTTATAATATACAAGTGAGGGGATTGATCGGGAAACGCTACTATTGACCCCAACAGGCGCCCGCCAAGTACCTCGCGAGGCATTTTAAGGAATAAATTAACCCTGAAATTCGTGCCCCACCCTCGTGTGCAGCCCCCGTGCCCATCTCAATGAGTGTGTGAAGCCGAAATGCTGCGCCACTCTATGTGCCTTGTGGGGTTGGAGCAGTCAGGTGTGCCTAAGTGAAGGGGAGATGGGGCTGAATTGATAGGGACTTTATCTTTATAAGATCCATTCAAGTCTTTTAAGACAAATCACGTGTTATACTTCTTCATGTACAAATCTCTTCAGGCCCTTCTTTGTATTAATTATTATCAATTTCTATGTTTAAACATTTATATCAATTGATCACCACACTGTAAAAAATCCTATAGGTAGGTAATATCTGAAGCAGCAGCATTAAATGAGGAAAACAACATGTTCGGTTGGACATCATGCTTGGTACTAGGTTTGAATCCATTCCTCGTACCGTGTGGTTGGCACTCAAATCTAACTTGACATGGAGACTTGAGAGTTGATACGTATGCATGCTACATACATGCTCGCTTTGTGGATCATTCTTTGCCCTGTTGAATCTGATTTACAACCTAGACCCTTCCTCGAACTACACATACGGTGGGTCAAACTGAACATTTGCCAAAAAGTGTCCTATCCTGATACAATATTTAATGGCCCGATCAAATGACGTGGACCAAAAGTACTCAAATGTGTCCACTGATGGTGTTAACTATTTGAGTGGCTCTTTATGAATAACATCAAAGCCCTAGTTCATCTTATTTGGGATCAAAGTTATTGCACTCTTATTGTTTAAATAAGTAATTGCTAGCCTAATTGATTAACAAATACATTTATAGCTTTTCAATTTTGGAAACTTTTTGGTAAGTTATCTTCCTATGCCCAACTTTCTTTAATTTCGTCTCGCATAACTGGGATTGCTTTCTTTTGCCCTAGTTCATCACTGCTATGGTTTGCTGCTGCCACTGATCCAGGCATTGCTACTGCTACTCGGTGTTGCTGCAGCCGCCTGCTGCTGCCCGTATCTGGTCGCTGTTTGTTGCTGCCGCGATCCCGTCATCTGTCATCCCTACTCAGCCCCGTTGGTCCTTCTCAGCCACTGGTCATTGCCAACCGCTGCCCTACTTGCTGGCATGGTCCTTCCCGTCACTGATCCTCCAACTCCTCGTCGCTGCAAGCCACCTTACATTCTCTCATCCGTTGTTTGAATTTTAATCGAAGCTCCATCCAAGGTAAGTTTAGGATCGTATATTTGAATAATTCCAATATGGATTCTTGAATATTGGAATTTCCATTAATGTGATCTTAACTTGGTTAGATTTGATCGACTATAGATTGGGTGTCCTCCGAGTACTTAATTCCCATTAAGATTATCATTGCATTCATCATTTACATTTTAATTGGGAGCATTGGACTATTGACCCAAAAAGTCAGGATCCACAATTATTTCTCATGCATTGGATATGGTTCATAAAATATTATATATGGTTTCTTTGCATGATTTTCCAAAAAAAATATATGCATGTTTCTAATTATGGAAAATGATATATTGTTGATGAATGTTCAGCATGAGAATCATTTGTTATATGCATTACATCAAGGACCAAGATTGCATCAATGCTCTTTTTCTAATTTAGAGTCTCATATATTTGATGCATTAGAAATCACGTGGTAGTTTGGCAAATCATGATATCTAGTTCAAGCATGACTAAGATTCTCCCAGTTAATTTAGGGCATCATTTTACATTTAGGATAATTTCTTATTTCTAATTCGTCAAGAAAATTCCAAAAATGTTAGTGTCGAATATCGCTTGTCATCTAGAGAGTCCCATGTTTTGGGTTATATTTTAATAACCATTTCATGTAGATGGCATTAATCAGTTAGTACTTCTCACACGCATGTATTTTACCATAAAAGGAAAGGGATAAGCATATTGATGGTTTTAAAATTTGCCATAAGAGTATAGCTGAATTCTAGAAATTTTAAAAAATATAATTAAATCCAAGAATTGACCACATTTTAAAATAAACTTAAGGCCACAAGCATGGGCCGGCGAGGGCATGACCCTTGTTGCCTAGGTGAGGGCAGCGCAACTAGGATCAAGCCCTTGCTTAGATTTGGTGAGGGCATTGACCTTTGCCTGTGGTCGGCGAGGGCCACGATGCCTTTGTTGGCGCTCGCCTATGGCCGGTGCCGGCCACAGTCCAAAGAAAATGAATAAGAAAAAAAAAGGAAAGAAAAAAAGGAATTTTTTTAAATAATAAAAATAAAAATTATTAAAAAATTATTTAGAAATGTCAACGTCAGTGCCGATAATGCAATGTAGAATAGGCAGGTGTCCACGTTACTGATTTCCGGCTTAAATTGGATGAATGTACTGAATTGGTGCTAATGTGAAAATGTTTAGGATTAAATTGGTTCAACTAAAATAAAAGGTTTAAAATTGAATTAGTACCAATGCAATAGGTTTATGACTTTTTTGATACTTTTTTTTGGAATAACAGGGTGGTATGCATTAAATGACTTCAAGGATGCACGAGACAAGGATGGTCGGTGGGTATTTTCAATTGATTTTGATTCCATTTTGTGGTTTTCGGTGTGCCTAGGCCGGCCTCCATGAGTCCCCATGGCCCGTAGGCGCATCGAAGTGTTTTAACATTTATTTCATAGTCATTTAATGCATTTCGTGTTATTTATTTTTTTCAGCCGCTACCATCCGACTAATTGATGGTGGAAATTCAGCTTGGTTTGCATCCTTAGCGAGTCTTAGGTCAGCCCCCATATGACCTAAATGACCCGTAGATGCTCGAGTTGTTTTGACGATTAGGGTTGTATAATCGAATCGGTTTTACTCGGAAATTGGATTGGAATACGGGTCTTGTTCTAGGTTCCCATTGGAACTGGTGGGAACCCATCTGATTTCGAGTGAATAACCAATTTGGAACCAAACTGAATTTGGAATTGGTTTCATGAAGCGTAAAAGTCCTAATTTTTTTCTTGACATTTTTTTTTCTCTATCTCTCTTTTTCTCTGTTCCATCCAACCTCACTCAGACACTTCATGTCTCTCTCTCTCTCAACTCATCCTCCTAGTTCCACAGCAAATTGGGTAGGTTTTAGATTCAAAAAACTGGGAAACAGTCCTAATAAAGTATGTTTCAAGTTTAAGGTCCGTAATCTAGTCACTCTGAAAACCGATGATTTCTATTGACGACCATTCGGCATCAGTTTGAGCAGAAAGCAAAGTTATAAGCGTGCTGTCAAGTCCATGTAATGGCGTAGGCAGGACATTCCTCGCCTCATTTCGTCTCTTGGGTGATTGTCTCTAGCTGTCTTGGGTCGTCTCTAATGAGTTTATATAATTTTCCTTACACTGTTTATACTCATATCTTATAGTCTGATATATAGTATTATTCTAATTTCATTTCATTGAAGTATTGCATTTGGTCTAAGTTTACATTTAAATCATTTTTATTATATCTTGTGCCACATTGACCTCAAATTACGGTAAATTTGGGATTTTTTTATGGATAAATGTGGTACAAGCACATCAGTTTAAGATTTTTTGTGATAAAAAAATAATTTGGGATAAGTATGGTACATATGTACCAATTTAAAATTTTTCATGACACAAAAATTAGTTTAGAGTAAATCTAGCACGGGTGTATCGGTTTAAGGTTTTTGGTCGTATTAATCCTTAAACGAAAGGGTAAAAATATTGGAGTTACTTTTAAGTAAGAATGGCATTTAAGGACTTAATTAAATTCATGCTTAGTCTTGTTTTATTTATTTCGACATTTCATTATCTTCTAGTTTAAATTCGAGCTCCTTAGCTTAAAGTAGTCGTGTGTTTAATTCATAACTCACAGGGATTATGTCCAGAGACTTAATAATAAGGCTTTGTATTAATTTTGCTTGATATGATTTGGATTTTCTTATATCATACTTTACTTATGATGTTATTATATAGTATTTTGTTTAAATTTGATTGTCTGAGCACCTTTCGTATGATAGCTTAGATTGCATGATTCAAGAAAAAAAAACGCATATGAAAGATCGCATGAATCATCTTCGTAAAAGGAAACATGTATTGATTTAGGGTGTTAAATAATAACCAAGTTTTCTTAATTAGAATCTCTGGTTTCCATAAGCAAAATGGATTCCCTTGTTTTACTTACTTCTAATTGACTATAATAGTGGCGGTTGCAAAGAAAAAGCAATTTGCATAATAAAAATGAGTGACCAACGTTGTGATTGGCAGGGTTTGGGAGACCTTGAGTCAAGTGCAAGCGCCAGCTCACAAGAGGAATCGTTTTTGCTTGCTTGGTAATCTATTGAACCCTTTCAAGGAATAATTCGAAAACCCCTTGGGAGGGTGGCGAAAAAATAACTTTGACCAAGTGTAGTTTGTGTGTGATTCTTGGGATGTGAATGGACGATGTTTACTTCCTGAACTAAAAATTCTCAAATATTTCGACCGATTGCGTCAACCCTAGGTTCCCTTTTTCCAAGAATTTCATTTTGCTAACTCCCTATTCATGCCAGCTGAGAATCTAGAATGTTAGCAGTTCATTTTTCAATTGAAGCAATGAATAGAGGAGGTGCCCCAATGGCATGAAAATTTTATTAAGAACGAGCTAGCAATGGTTGATGGCATTGGTATTTGACGTGAAAGGAATACTAACAATGCATGCTTGCCACATAGTTTTGGTCCATTTCCATATAATTATAGAGCATTACATAATCGATTTATCACATCAACTTTCGCATGTGCAAACTACTATACTTTAGAGCATTGCTCGCTTATGCTTGAAGGCACTGCTGATTCCTGGCAAATGGATTCTTTGGAAATAGTCCTCCCAATCGATATTCCTTGGATCAAAGCAAAAAGCACTTTTTGAGTCTACTCTATTCCTTGGATCAAAGCAAAAAGCACTTTAGAGCATTGCTCGCTTATGTATTTGTTTCGTCGAAACTGGCTCGATTTGGAAAAGGGAGAGAGGAAGCAAAAATGAAATTTCATAAAACGATTAAAGTTCTCATCTAAGTGAATTAATTAGTGAGTCGATCACAAAAACGAGGCTTACATGCCCTTGAAAAATGTATATGGTCTATGGAGTTCTGCCACTTGCATTGCGATGTCGATATTCCTTTTCAGGTCAGCATGCAAGCTTTGGGAATTATTCTGATCCTACAACAAATGACAGAAAATGTTAATAAAACACATTCAAAATTCGAAAAGTGCAATTGAATCTTAAAATTTTCAAAAAGTGCAATCAATCGAATGACTTAATTATATTAATTTGATAAGTTTAAGGACTTAATTACACTTTTATGACAAGTTTTATAGCTTTCAATGCACTTATTCCTAATCCAAATACGATGCTTGCCATTTTACATGAAAAATCTTAGCAATGTCATGTTCTAAAACATACACATGTCAATTCTTGGATCCACTAAGCTAACATTATGTATCTTCCACTCTGTGCGACGTAGTTATGAAGGAGAAACTTTAGTGATTGATAGTAAATTGAAATTGAAGATGCCACATGAATAACTTCAATGGTAATTAGGTATTACCACATCGAGTATAGTGTCTGGATCACCAATGTAGGAGCTTATCTTTCCTCTCCCATAATTGACGGCGATGTTATCGATGCCTCTGTGTAGTTAAGAAAGCAACTCAGAACAAAGAGACTTGCTTCATATACTAATATAGTTATGAACTTCTGAAGTCTCACAATGTACAACTAATCAAAGAAAACAAGCGTACATCGAACAAGTACAATGAAATGGCTTTGTCATTCAATAGAATCACACCAGAGATTCCAAACGTTTTGTATGGTGCTCAATCGAGTCATAACTTGGATTCCAATTCGTAGAAGCATGTCCTAACAATGCCACATGTGGCGTGTGCTGGAAAATCATAGCCCTCATCCAATAGTTAAGACATGATTTTCAGCAGACATGGGAAAAAGGGACTTTGTTGTGCATCGAGTGTAACTTGATTATGATTATCAATTGAAAATAGAGCTTAAAATCTATGAAAAATTGGATGAAAGTTGATATCAAATTGAAAACCTAAAATCAACATTTTAATCATGAATTGAATCGTGAAAAATTAACGAAATGTTTGTTTTAATCTTTCATAGAAATCCAAATTGAGTAGTATAAAAAGACATAAGAGTTTAATTTCAAAAAAAATAATCAAAATCAATAATTTTGAAGCAGAAAATACGGGTTACCAAAAGCCTCGACTTCGAAATCAAAATTCTAATTCAACAACAAAAACATGAAAGGAAAAACTAAACCGAATATAGGAAAAAAAATCTGTGTTATAAAAGGCGCCTATAACTAGTTAACTGAAACTTGATTGAATTTGAGTGGGCTCGATTTGAGGCTTAATAACCAGATATAACATTCGAGTCAAAGCATAAAATATTTTCCCTTGGTTACACATAACGTTTGAGTCTTATTTTTCAAATGATTCTGAAAATCAAGGCTATAGTTAATGGACCACAAAACCCCCCCTTTTTTTTTTTGGGTACACGAGATACATGAGAAGTATATAAACTTCATGACAAAGATCCCATCATTCCGTACTTAATTTGGTGAACAAGATCTCATTATTCCGATCAGTTAGACTTGATTGTATGATTTTCAAATCTTTAACGGTTGATTGCACTTTTAAAAATATTCAAGACTTGATTGAACTTCATACAAAATGTTTAAGATGGTCAGTATAATTATCCTCACCAGTTTGCTTTCAAAAGCACCCATGAATTTATGTTGAGTGTGTGAGCAAGAGGGGGAGACTCGAGAAGGATAACCTGAAAGGGAAGCCCTCAAGCCAACTAGGAAAAGGTTCTCTGTAGGTGCTGGTTATGATGGTTGGCCTTACGACAGCCAACGATACATTCCGGTTCAGATGATGTCTCGGGCTTCATACTGACATCTGTAATTTTCCAAATTATTTTAGGTTTTAATTATGAATGTTTCGTCAATACGTTGTTAATTGAGTCTTACTCTAAAATGACCACTTACGAGATATTAACCAAAGGAGAAATGCTACTGAAGACTCGTGAGCACGCATGAGTGCTAAAAACTACCCATTAATCTGAGACCTACTAAAATTGTAATTGATTGACTTGGTCATGATTTTTAATTCAAATTTGGATATCAGATTTTTCAAACGTCGAGATTAAATTATTGGGCTTTAAGCCTCATTATTTTTTCCAAAATTTTTTTGATACTTGGAAACGTCGGAAGTAGAATTGCCGAGCCGAAAATTAGAACCGGAGCCTCGTCGTTTTTCTTCTTCTTTTTCCCCCTCCCACGTGCACCCCTCCTCATTTTTCTCTCTCCTTTTCTTTTACCCTTTCTCCCGCGCGCCTCCCTGTTGCTGGCTCACGTCCCCTCTCACCTTTTTCCTTCTCTCCTCTGCACCACATGCTGCCCCATGCCTTGTCCTTTCTCCCCTCCCTTTTTTACTTTTCAAATTTTTTTTTCTCTCTCTCTCTCCCGCTAAACTGATGTTCAGTTGCTGCCTTCTTCTTTTCTTCTTCTTTTGGTTGTCCACTCCATCGCCGGATCTGGCGAGGGCGACCTTCGCCAGCGAGGCTCGAGTAGCCCTCACTAGCGTCGGGCGAGGGTTGCCCAAGCCAAATCCGGCTAGGACGACCCTTGCCAGTGTTTGGTGAGAGCCGCTTGAGCCGGATCTAGCTTGGGCGGCCCTCACCCGACGTCGACGAGGGTCGCCCAGGCCTGGACAACCCTTGTTGGCTTCCGGCGAGGGTCGCCGGAGCCTCGCTTGACTCCAACACCGGCGAGGGCGGCCTCACTGGCTTCCTTCTGTCAGGAGAAAAAAAAAGAAAAAGAAAAAAAAGAAAAGGAAAAAAAGCCCTTCAGCCCAAAAAACTTTGGGGTAAATTTGTCCTAAGCATAGTTTAGGGTTTTTGGTGGTGCAAAAAAAGTTTGGAGTAAAATTGCCACAAATAGCATGATTTAGAGTTTTTAGTGACAAAAAAAAAAATTCAGGGTAAAAATTGTCACAAAAGGCATAGTTTAAAGTTTTTGGTGATATTTGTCCTTAATAAAAAAAGAAAAGTGATTGGTTCCATTTAGAACCAGATCCCATCGTAGGATTAAAACACGTATCTATCTAACTCTATTCCTTGCTACATCAATTAGTGACGGTGTTAGAATAATTAGATATTAAATTATATATTCATCTACTAGTTTAAAATTTTAAAATAAGAGAAAAGTACCAAAGAAGTCCTAAACTATTGCATTTGTATCAATTTAATCTTAAACCTTTCAATTGGACCCATTTAATCTTAGACATTTTCATATTGGTAACAGTTCAATCCATTTGGTCAATTTAAGCTGGAATTTGCTAAAATGGATTCCGATTATCCCATGTGACACGATTGGCATTAACGTGTTCATATTTTTAATGATTTTAATAATTTTTCAAAATTTTCCCTTTTTTTCCATATTTTTCTTTTCTTTTGCTTTGGATTATGGCCAATACCGGGGACTGGCCACAAGCAAAGGTTGTCCTCACCGAACTTGACAAGGACACAACCCTTGCCTAACCCTCATAGCCGAGGCTAGGGTCGATCCTCACCACCTAGGGAAGGGCCACCCTCACCAAAACCCATGAGAGCGACCTACACCTAGGCAGTGAGGGTCGAGCCTCACCCAAGTCATGAGGTTGTGCCTTTGTTAGATCCGGCGAGGACGACCCTTACTTGTGGACAACAAGGGCCGTGACACTCTCTTGACCCTCCTTGTGGCCGGTACTGGGCACAATCCAAAGGAAAAGAAAAAGGGAAAAAATGGGAAGAAAAAAGAAATTTAAAAAGTAAAAAGTAAAAAATTATTAAAAAAATTATTTAAAAATGTCCACGTTAGCACCGGTCGTGTCACATGGAACAGTCGGCATCTATATCAACAATTCTAACTTAAATTGGCCGGATAACCTAAATTGGTACCAATGTGAAAATGTTTAGGATTAAATGGGCAAAATTAAAATATTTAATACTGAATTGATACCAATGCAATGTGTTTAGAACTTTTTTAGTACATTTTCCTTTAAAATAGTGGTCAGTGATCTTATAAAATCTTATAGACGGCTCCCAGTTGTTGTCACTAGGGTCAATTGACCCCACATAGATGATTCCTTTTTATGTTTTTTATATATTGAAGTTGACAATTTCTCAATGCTACCCATTAGATTTTATACGTGACTCCATTGTAATCAACTTATTCCTATTCTTACCTGATGAGAAGCTCAAGTTACATGTCGAAAGTGCCCCAAAGTTTAACGCCTATTGAGTATTAAAATTAAATCAGGGGAACCTAAACTCAAAAAAAAAAAAAAAATGAGGACAAAGGATTAAGAAATAAACACGGTTTTTTTGTACTCTTGCTTCTTGATCAAATCCTTCCTTTCTTTCCAAACTTCAAAGTCTCGTAAGCAATGAATAAACACTACTTTTATGTTAACACATAATCGTGTATAATGTTGTTTTATAACTTGCACATGTTGTATATTAAATAAGTATAGCATGAAACTGTAAATATTGCGGATCTTCAAAAGAGAGAGAAAAATAGTCCAACGCTATATTCAAATTAGATAAACAATTAATTATTAATTTGATTTTCTACGTTGGAATTAGCATAACGCGATGAATACTTAATTAACTCAATAGTTGAGAAATGGTTTCTGCTAGCATTTACTTTAAGTTTTTTTTTTTGTGAAATATATTCAGTCTATGGAAAGACTGACAAAAGATTAACAAAAGGAAGAAATTGAATGATGAATAACTAATTATTCACTGCAATTGAAAAGTTGCTGCTTGAAGGCATAAATAATAAGGCGATAACACGGGTTTCGAGCCAAGTTATGTGAACTTATCCTTTTTGGTTAATAAAGTATAAATTGATTTTTTCAGTTTTGATTTTTTATTGTAGATTTTTGCAGTTTTCCTTCTCAATCTGGTGGGAAAAGATAAACATTTATTTATAATGACATACGTTACTGCTCTAGATTTTCCAGTTTTATTTAGTAAAGGCTGGAAAAGCATAATTGAAAACACATTGGTTCGACGTAGCATCTTTTACAGCCTCGTTTATTCTCACAGAGGCAGAGAGGGGGAGAGAAAGGGGGTTAATTACTAAATCAATCTTAAACCTATTATTCAGATGCTAATGTAGTTTAAAATTTTTCAATTTTACCAATGTAGTTTGAAATATTTGCACAAAATTCCAATGAAGTTCTTATAGGCAATTGCTGTTGAAAATTGCTAATGTGGCATCTAGTCATTGTCGATCATCCTATGTCGCATGTTGACATGGATAATTTCACTTGAAATGACAACTAGAGTGTATGTTAAGCACATGTGATTGCGAGAAGCCAACCTACTTTGCATATAACCTCGAAGGTTGCTCACCTCACAAGAGCTTTTTCAGAGATGAGAACCTTAGTTGATGTTAGAGCCAAGTTTGATGGATTGGGATGTATGTTAAAGCCCTGCTGAAGGGAGTCCCCAATGCTTGGGAGAAGCCGATCCACTCCACATATAACCTTTTTGGAGATGAGCACTTTGTTGTTTCAAGCCCAAATAGCTATATGACCAGATTGATGAGATCTTCTTAAAAAATAGAAAGAAAATCTGATGAGACCATTTTTCATTCGAGTACACAATACATTATACAATTTGAGCGAGCAAATAGCTTTGCAGTTTGCATAGTTGGCCACAATCATCGCGTGAACCACCATATCAGTTATTATCTATAAGTCAGGTTGCCATGATTAACAAGATTAATTCGTGGATCAAAGAAGACACCAGCTTGAAGGCAATGTGGTCATTCATGTGATCTCCAAGACTCCAACCAGAACTAGATCGATCCACAACATATCGGTCAGCCCTAAGATAAAGAATCTTCTTAAGAGTTCATGACCAAATTTTCGAATTAAAACTGTCTCATAAGTCTGCACATTCGACACTAAATATATTTATTTTTACTGAACAAGCAAACTCAACCAAAAGGCAAGTCTGACCTTATGCTAAGTTTTACAAGACATCGTCATGGAATCAACACCGTCCTGTATGAGCACATAAAGTTCAAAACAATTGATAAGAATCTAGTCCAGCCTGCATGGGTCGAGTGTCTTAAAGATGTACCCGGGTAGCCACTTGGTGTTGATCGCGCTTGTGTATCACGCAAGAATCGAGTTGTCTCGTGGATGGTCTATAAAGAGTGCTAATTGCGCTCATGTGGAGAGAGCATTTTGTCACCGCGCTGTTAGGGCTGCGATGATAACTTTGCCGATCTTGAACCTTTGTGTGAAAAGTCGTGTTGAGTAGCTATCGTTCATATATAATTTCTTTTAATTGGTGTGAGCTAATTATGATAACGTTGTCGTGAATAAGATGCAGCTGAAAGTTCCATATATTGTGTATTGTCACTATTTATGTGAAGTTTTTCCAAGTTTAGGTTAGGCTGGCTTAAACCTCTCGTGAGCAAGGTTGGTCTCCACACCACGGATAATGGAAGCCTTATGGCTTAGTGCCAAGACAACCCTCCAATACTTGAGTTGGTAAATGAGGGATACGGGGACAAAGGAAAGAATTTTAGAAAAAAAAAAACAGATTTATGTAGATAAAAGCAGAATCTTCACGTTTGTGAAGGTTTTTGTGGCAAACCCTAAATGAAAGCGGACTTTTAAATGTTGCAAAAACAGTACGTAGAATGTTTAGGTAATGCTATTTAGCCATAAAACTCGACTTGTCTCTATGTAGATTTTTATATTATGGATAGACCTAGTCAATAAATTAGGGTTAACCTAATGACTAATATGATTTTATGACCGATAGATGACTATATTATATATTCACTCTAGTTATTAGAATAATTACTTGACTGAAACATAGATCGATTATCTGAGAACTTTAGTTTGAGAGCGTTTCCTCGTGAGATTTTGTACTATTTAATTAATGCATGCAGTTGCGCGTTAACTTTTTGCTATTTAAAATCCCACCAATCTTCTGACCAAAATATAAATAAAAAAATCCCATCGACCCTAACGTGGGTCCACACGATAGACACGAAACTAACAAGTAATATTAAATGATTTTACACGGTCACATTTGATCACTTCTTTTGAGTGGTCCACGACAATTTGGTTAGATCATCAGAATTGACACTTGTCGGTGTGTGGTCCATGGAAGGACCGGATCATAAATAAGTGCCGACAAGGGTAGAGAATGATGTCGGAACGAGTGCATTTATAAACACATATGTATTAACTATAAGAAAGATTTGAGTGTCAAGCAAATTACATGAGAAATAGATTGAAAAATTGTCTAGAAAATCCTAAATCTTTTTTAATTTTACTAATTGAATTCTAAATTTTTTTAATTTTGCCAATTCAATCAATTTAGCCAAGTTTTGATTAGATATCACTAACATGGATGTCGCTTTATTTTTGTGATACAATATGCATTAATGTGAATAATTTTTAATAATATTTTTAATTTTAATTTTTTATTAACATTTTATTTATTTATTTTTTTCCTTCTTTTCTTTTTTTTTTTTACTTTACTTTTACCTTTTCTTTTCTTTTTCTCCTTTAATTTTCTCTTTTTCCCTTTGTTGGCCATAGCTAGCGACCTTCACTGGCCTTAGGCAAGGGCCGCCCTTGCTAGATTAGGTGAGGGCAACCCTCCCCTGGGCTAATGAGGGCCGCCCTTTGCCAGAGGCCAGCAGATGGTGGTGATGCTCGGGGACACCTTGGATTGCCGTGAGGGTGCAAAAGAGGAAGAACCGCAAGAGAGAGCAAGTGAGCTTCACGAACGGTCCGCTAGAGAGAGGAGATAGGCGCTGGTCTTGAGTTTGAAAGGTGAGGAGGTACATTTTCTTCTGAATAGCCATGATTCCCTCTTAATTTTGGGAATTTCACAAGATCTTCTCTCCATATTTACGTGTGCCGACGTCCCTTTACTTTCTTGGCATCTTTGCACCAAGATTTTCCATGAATATCTCTAAACATCACCATTGTCCTCGCCCTTGCCAGTCTCGGGTGGCCCTTGCCTAAGACTAGAGACCTCCGTTGGGCCATTGATGAGGCCTGGTAGTTGCCGACGAATGCAAAAAAGGGAAGAAGAAAGAAAAGACAAAAGAAAAGAAGAGAAAAGGGGAAAAAAAGAAATAAAAAGAAAGTGAAGAAAAGAAAAAAAGGAAAAAATTCAAAAATAAATTATTAAAAATTATTCATGTTAAGATTGGTTGTGCCATGCGTCGGTTATACTAAGTTTCGGCCAAAGTTAGCTAAATGGACTCGAAAGCAAAATGTAAAAAGTCTTATGATTCAATTGGCAAAATTGAAATATTAATAATTGAATTGGTAAAAGTGTAGTAGGTTTATGATTTTTGAAATTTTTTCCCAAAATAGACTCATTCCTCTATCAATAGTCCCCGCTTTAGGCATTACCAAACTATAAGTTTTTTTTTATTGGATCATGATAAAGTAATATAAATGTCGAAGGTGAAACACAGAAATTGATAATAATTGATACAAAAAAGGGCCCGACTATTTTTGCTAAAATATCACAAATGATTTGTCTATGCGATTTGAATGAGCCTTATACACATGAAGTCTCTATCATATGGTATTAGCGCCTATATTTTGTTCTAGATTTATTTTACGTATGAATTTCTTTGTGTGGTTAACAATACAATTTGCACGTGAGAGGAAATGAAACTAATAAAAGTCAATTAGTGAATGTGTAAATAATTTTATCAACGGTGGACCTAATAGAAGTCCAATTAATTAGAGAAAGGAATTTCTGCCCAACTCAAACGATGAGTAAAGGATAGTGACAGTGTAGCATAAGCTTTTTCCGAGCAAAATGCCTTCTCTGTCCCGTCAATCCCCTTGTTTGTATATTATAAAAAGAATACACGTTGATATATATTAATTACAAGTAATATGCTAAAGTACATATGGTTATATTTAACTCATTATGATTTAGGCAGAAGAATACTGGAAGTGTTAAAAGTTCTATACGACGCTCACTTTAATATCAAAACTTTTCGTCGGATCACTTAAGTGCCAAATTGAAGAAAAAACAATCACTTAAGTGTCAACAACAATAAATTCCACCTTAAAAATAATACTTGACTTTTATAATTCAAAATTTTATATGACTTGACATATTATTTAAAAAATTCTAGTTCACGTGGCATTTCCAAGAGACGTCTTTGGCATTGAAATGATTGTTTTTTAACAACGATTAGTATTCAAGTGATCACTTTAAATAAAATTTGATACTCAAACCATCATTGTTTATAACTTTAGATACTATCGTTTAAGGGTTATATGCAGATTGAGCACGTGGGCAAGACTCGTCCATTTTAGTTCTAATATGAGGTTGGATATAGTCCAATTTTTTGAGAACAAGACCATTTTAGTCACGGCAGTTGGCTACCAAGGGACATTTATTGGAGACTTGGTCAATCATGATAAAGACAGACAATATTGTGCTGGTGATTTGCCAGGTTGGGATTGCACCCTTGAACATGGTGACCTGTATAACATTGTGCTCATTAAATAAAAAATGTGGTAGGTAGTTCTCTTTCCGCTGCATCGCAATGTTAATGTTGACGTAACGAAAAGTCATTAATGTAATCTGATCAAAGAGATCGCACCATATTAATTTCAACCGGTAAAAAACGACGTTTTCAGGCATGATAAAAATGCAGCTATATATGGAGCCTTTGTGCCTCAGTGCTAAATTCGCTCTTCAAGTTCCCTCCTAACTCTTGTTCGAAGACTCTCGTCCATTTCGGTTCTAATATGGGGTTGGATATAGTCCGATTTTTTGAGAACAAGACCATTTTAGTCACGGGAGCCACTGGCTTTCTCGCAAAGAGTACTCTCTCTCTCTATTCTCTCTCTCATACCTTGTCGCTAATTGCCATCAACTGACCATCTTTTAGCTAACTAACATGTATTTGATTCTATACTTATGACGGGTTAGTTTTTGTGGAGAAGATGCTTCGAATTCAACCAAATGTCAAGAAAATGTACGTTCTTATCAGAGCTATGGACACAAAGGCAGCGACACATCGGCTACATGAAGAGGTAGAGATTCAAACCCTAAATTGTCCTCGGATAGTTAGATCCACTTTTTTGTTCTAAATTGACTAGAAAGAAAAGGCACACTTGGATGAGTTTTCAAAATATAATTTTTTTATTAAGGCTCTATCTTTTTTTTTTTTTGTAAAAATAAATGATTTAGAAAATATTTTCCTACAAAAATTGATTTTATCGATTATAAAATTAAATAAATGAAAAATATTTTCATCTTTTACGAAAATGCAAGACAAACTAATGTTGATAATTGAAATTTTTTTTTCTATTGACTAATTATTTCAAATTATATAAACGATCATTTTTAGAAAAATATATTCTATATCATTTGTTCTTCACGAAACAAACACAGCCTAAAGAAAGACAATCATGAGATTTATTTTAGGAAAAGAACTTGAATTGTTACGGGAGTAACCGCATTGTGGTCTATCGAATTGACGGTACAATCACTTAGATGTGTAATCCCAAATTAATTTAACTCTATTTAACATGGAAAATCAAGGCAAAGGAAGAAAAAGAATATGAAGGCTATGATAAAACACAAAATTTCCTTCAGAACAACTCCCAATCTTTTCACATCGCGAACAGCTCTTAAAGAAGAAGTTATTCGACATTTTGAGGGAAAAATGGGCAGAGGATTTCAGCTCAATTGTGGAGAAATTGTCTCCAGTTCCCGGTGACGTTTCTTGCGAGAATTTGGGAATACATGATTTTGATTTGAGGTTGGAGATGTGGAGAGAGATAGACATAATTGTTAGTTCAGCGGCAACTACCAAATTCGACGAAAGGTGCGTGATTACAATCTTGCCTTCCCCGCCAAATTTAGAATTAGTTCAAATAAAACGTGGCTTTTTCTTCATTCTTTTTTGGGTTTACTGCCATCTTTCTCCCGCAGATATGACATTGCACTAGCCGTCAATGCATTTGGAGCTAAGCATGTTGCTGAATTTGCTGTAAGATGTGTCAACATAAAGATGCTACTTCACATATCAACTGGTTTGTGTTTTTTCGATTGTGGTTGTTCTTGATATTTTTGCTATGTAAATTAGCAAATGATAGGTTCCATTTCACCACCCGCTTGTTTAAGAAGTAATTTGCACTGACGACGTATCTTATGGAGCCCTTTATTTTCAGCATATGTATGTGGCAATACGACCGGAATTATACAAGAAAAGGCATTTAGTATGGGCGAGACGGTCAATGGATCAAAGAAGTTGGATGTAAATGAAGAGAAATTCTTGGTTGAAGAATCAATGAACGAACTTCGAGAAAAGAATGCTTCAGAGAGAAAATCACCATTGCTTTAAAGAATTTAGGCTTGCAAAGGTTTGCTTTTTATTAATTGAGTTGTAAACAACAGAATCAATGATTAAGGTGAAAATTACATCTTTAATTGTGGCTCTCAAACCTAGGCACCAAATTAGATCACTACCTCAAACTCAGCTTACTCAACCATCATCTATAAAGTTTATTGTATCATATGGGAAAATTATCAAAAAATTCCTAAATCTATTGAAATTATGCTAATTCAATAATAGACTTCTTTTTTATTTTTTTTTGTTGCCAATTGGGTCTTAAATCTATTGCATTTATATTAATTCAGTCCATCCAACCAATTTTGACTGGATATCGTTGATGTGGATTGAACTGGCACAATTGCAATAAGTTTTAGATTTTTTATGATAATTCTCTCATATCATATTGATACTCTTTTCGTGAAAATTCGGGTAGTAAAAAATGTTTTTGATTGTACTTGAAGTTCTAGTGACAAACTCTTTACAAGTTACTTTATCCAGGGATGAGACCATAATATTGAGAACTAAAGCATGAGTTAGGTAGTTAAAATATATCTGATCGATTAACTCATTTGTATATGCGTGTATAGTATATAATAATCTTCAGCAGTTCTTATTATTTTCATTATAATTAATGCGCAGGGCAAGGCTGCATGGTTGGCCAAACACGTATACTTTAACGAAGGCAATGGGGGAAATGATGGTGCAGCATCATCTCAAACAAGATATATCATTTGCTATTATGAGACCCACGATCATAACCAGTACTTATCGAGAACCTTTTGCTGGTTGGATTGAGGGTTTCCCTCCCAGGTTATCCTTCACAAAACTCTCTCTCTCTCTCTCAATGTGGTCCGACATTGAACTTTCTAATGTCACATTTAGAATTTTACAGAATCACTCACTTTAGAAGTCTAGTGTCACCTGTGACATTATTTTTGGGGAGTAATATCATACGTGGTTTTTGAATTGTTATTTGGTGTTCAAGGCACCTCAGTTTAATGAGTCAATTGAAGTAAAAAATAAAAAAAAATTGGAAGAACTCCATTGAACACCGAACAAAAGTGAAGGGACTATGCAGGTGTTACCTCATGGTTCTTCACAAAATGCAAGTTGTTACTGAACAAGAAAACCAAGAAACATACCTACATCTGTTTTCTTAGTCTAGTTAATAAATAGCAATATAAAGTCACAAAGAATTCAGATAGACTTGCACAGGCGCGTTTACTAATGAGTGTACCATCTTTTCAATGAAGTCAAACCTTCAGAGGAGGCTAAACAATGAATAAATGATGTTTGCGATCCTTGATTTTAAGGAAGGACCGTAAAAAATTCAACTCCATGGGGAGGTTGACAGGAGTTTTGAAAAGAACTTTCTTGAATAGGTAAAAGATCAACGTCTCATAGGCAGTTATATTCATCAAATGAATATAGCAAGCTGGTAAGAACACACGAAATGGCACATCTTTTACTCGTTAAATGTTGGTTTTATTTGATTGATTATGTTGTGAGACCTTAGTCCTTGACATGTAACGGCGATAAGTATCTTATTAATTGAGTATTTGGTTGCTTAACAAGCAAGAATTGTCTAATGAACTTTTTTCTTTCTTGGAAACATACGATGGCGCAGAACTATGGACAGCATCACCATACTTTTTGGTAGAGGAAGAATGAAATATTTCCTGGGCAATCTTAGCACGATACTTGACACGGTAACATCTAGTAATATTGACAATCATTAACCATCATAAATTTTGCATTCACTTAATTGATTATGTGCTCCTCCTTCCTGAATTGGCTTGTGATAATTGAATTGACAAATATTGATAATTACGTATTCCAATCATCTTTTATTGTGCACATTTAAAAATACATACAGACATAAATTTATTCATTTTCCCCCGTTGCTTTCGGTCTTCTCTCTTCCTTTTATCTCACTATGGTCTCTTTCTTTCTTTCCCGCATTGCTCTCTTCCTTTTATCTCACGATGGTCTCCTTTTTCCTTTTTCTTTTTTTTTGGTGGGCCCCACCCTTTAAAAGGTCAAAATAATTATTGTCCCAACTTTTGAATTCAGTGTGAAACCGATACTAGTTTTGTAATGGTCGTAGGGTGGAGCTCATAATTGCGACCAGTGATGAATTAAAAACCCATTCCTTGTTCTCTTTATGTTTATTGCGTTTTATCTCAAAGTATCACACCATGTTGTTCCATATTTGAAAAGAAGTTCTTCCAAAAGAAGCTACTTCCTAGAGAAGTTACTTCCAAGAGATGCTGTATGAGGACCTTTAACGTTATTTATGAGCTTTCCAGCCTCTCATCATGTGGCTGCATTCCAACTCGACCAACACAAGCCCACATGACGTATTAAGAAAAATTTATATCTCATTTCAACAAACTAACCTCATGAAACGGCAAATTACAATTTCAATTAATGTAGTTTACATCAAGAAAACTCTTACACAAGCTTCCTTGACCCACCTCCCCAATTGTTTATCGTCACCAGGGTCTCTCAATCTTATGGGTGACCGTCCAATGGTGCTCTGATTTCCCTCCGTCCTCACCTGTCTTCGCATTCCTCTAACCACAAATGTTCAAGCGAGAAGAAGCAGTACACGTGGCTCTCACTTCCAGTGATCAATCTTCACGACCTCCCTTGATCGCATGGAATGGGATCGAAGAGCCATCCATGTCCGAGAAGAAAGCCACTGATTTTGCCTTTTTCTTTCACAAAAGAGGGCAGTAAAGGTCATGTCAGCTCATATCCCACTAGTCCGCATGTTTCCTTACATGAATTTTTGTCCTACCTTCAGCTGATGATCTCTTTGTAGGTCGATCATCATCTTCGTTGCGATTTCTCGAAAAACTCTACTGAAGATGCAGCAAAAAGAGCAAATTCTGAACCGTCGCACCACTCAAGGAATCCTTGTACTTTTTCTACTTCTCCTTCTACCATTTTTGTTCATGTAGATATGTTATTGACAGACTCCAAAAGGGGAAAAACTAGCAGACATTGTCACAAACATGTCCATAACTTCATAGGTCCTCTTCGCAATTTACTGCACTGATCTGTACTATACATGCACGCAAATCCAACGTTTTCATGAGAATGAAGTTTTTTGGTGCTCTCGAAAAAATCACGTGGTCCATCCACCTAATTAATTACTAGGTATAAAATGTCAAACCCATGACACTTATTGGGTGGAGGACACTACAATGCATAACGTTTTGAGTAGGTGGATAGATGACATGTATAACATGCTCGTAGCATTTAAATATCTCTATGAAATTTAGATTTCAATGTAGCTCTCGTTACGAAGCATTATTTCTTAGCCGAAGTCAGCGGGGCATTATTTTTTATATGGATGATATCATCATTACAAGAGATGATATTATAGGAATTACGGATCTGAAATGATATTTCCGTTGACAATTTGAGATGAAAAATCTGGCTTGCCTTGTTATTTCTTAGGCATCGAAATGTCTTTGGTTCATATATTTATTATCTCGCTCAAGCCAAATATGCCTCAGCTATTACCTCTTGAGTAGGTTCGACTGACGAAAGAGACAGCGGATGAAAGGTGTTATGGTGGTGCTACTCACGGGAGAGATGACACAGGTAATGGACACGACTCTACACGAGCAAGAATGTGAACCAAGATCCCACATTAGAACTTGAGTTTGCAGGAACATTGACAACAACAGAATTGGCACCGATACTGGGTGTTGAACTTGTCTGGGTTTGTTGGCATTTGGAAAACTGGGTGTTCCCAATCCGAATCCGGACAACTAAACACAATATAAGAATGTGTTTGTTTCACAAAAAATGAGTGATTTAAAAAATTTCCCAAAAATAAATATTTATATCATTTATAGAAATAGATAAATGGAAAAAATTTCATTATTTACTTAACATAGTAAGACATAAATTATTACTGGTGATAAAAATAATTTCGGTTGACTAATTTCACTTAATGATATAAGCAATAATTTTTCGGAGAATATTCTCTAAATCGCTCATTTTTCCGTAAATTGAACGTGCCCTGAGATCTTATCAAGCTTTACATAATTAAGAGATAATCGACATTCTTCACTAGAAATGGAGTGCTCATTCTGTGAACAAAACAAGTGCCGGGATTTTACAATAGCCTTCCTCGAAAATCGTTTTCGTCTGTCCTATGACTCATTTCACCTCCAGATAGTGTGAATACAATCATTCGTTAGAAAAATTTATGATCAAATGCTTCGCCACGTGACAACTTTCCATCAACGAGAAAGGAACCCATCATATGCTATGTGGGATAAAGGCATCAATCATCCATTTACTTTTCCAAGATCTCTTTCGAGAAACTCAACTGCGAGATGGCGATTGGATATTCGGGGATTCCAATTTCTTGTTGTTGTTGATGTTTGAGGATGATGCCTGTGGTTGTTCTTGTGTGTGGGGTTTCTTGCGAAATGCAAACGCAATTGCAAGAAGGGTGTTGGTAGAGCGATGGATTTGTAACTAGATTTTCCCTTCTGTCTTTTAGCTTCACATCCTCCAATTTAATTGTAGGTGTGGCGAGGCTGCTCTTCCCCTGCTTTAAGGAGAGGACCGCGGCCCTCGCGTGCTCACTTGTGACACACTCCATTTCTCATGAGACAACTTAAGTCGAGCTATCTTATAGGCTTGTGGGATCAAAGATGAACCAAAGGTGGGAAAATAGCTATATATGCTCTCGATGTACCTTGTAAAGTTTGTTATGTATAAACTTGTGAGAAAACATCAAGCACAATTATCTATCTTGCCCCCACACAACTTTGTTTTTTTCCCTTTTTGTCGATACCCCGCTCAACTTGTCCTACCTCAATCTAAAGAGCTTTACTAGCATAGCAGTCTTCGGGTTACTATGAGCAATAAATTCTTGAAGGAATAGCCCCACAATAATTTATAATTATTTGTTATCTAATTTTTTATGTTCTTAACAAACTGTTATTCTCACAGTAGATCAAAAACTGTCACATAATCATTTTTTTGATCTAAACCTTGCATCTGCCATTGTATAGTATCAAGCATCAACCACGAAGATATCTATGTCAAGTATGAAACGACATGAGTCCACAACAAAATTAATTAAGGGTGATCTGTTCAAGAGTGGACCGATTCCCACCCTAGAATCGGGAATCGGACCAGAAAGATCGGTTTCTAGTTCATGGAACTAGGAATTAGTCCATGGTCTTGGACGATTGGTCCGGTTGGCTGGTGGGTCCCAAAACCCACATTCGGCAACCACATCAAAGTGATGGCTGAAGGCAAAGCTACGAAAGTGAGATCCTTAGCTCCTTACCGCAAAATTGATGGACAAATGTGAGGCCGCGACTATGAGGAGGATCGAGGCATCTGGCGAGGACGTGACTGCGAGAGAAGGCTAGAGGAAGAGCAGAGATTGAGCTAACCGAGTTGACTAGGACTGTAATGCCGCGATGGAGGGCTGAAGGCAAGCTACAATTAGAGGTGTCAATATGGCATAAACCCATATTATGACCCACTTTTAGTTAAATGGGTCAAATATGAGTCAAGTGAAAGTTAAATATTGATCAAATATGGGTTAAGTGAAAGTTAAATATGGGTCAAATATGGGTCAATGAAAGTTAAATATGGGTCAAATATGGATTGAGTGAGTTATTAGGTAAACCCATCATCTCTCTCCTTCCATCCCCTCCTCTACGTTCTCGACTCTCGTTGCCAATCCGATGAGGTTCACTCAACAATAATTAAAAAATCGATTTTTTTAAATTATTTTCCTCAAACTATTTCAATTTAGAGGTATCCACATTTTTTATTTACTAATTTTTTATTATTTAATTTACTTTATAAATTTGATGTGAAATTTTTATTCAAATAATTTATATGTTAAAAGTTTAAAGTGGATTAAATAAATTGGAGTAGATTTTCTTAAATTAAGTTAAATATTAATATGTGTTGGTAATATGGGTCGGGTATGAGTGGGGTATGGGTCTCGGTATGGGTCATCAAATTTACATTGCATAAAATAAAACGGATTAAATGGGTCGATTTGGTTGGACCATTTTCGACCCGACCCGACCCACCCATTTGACACCCCTAGCTACAATTGCAAGGAACAGCCAAAGGCGAGACCACAATTGGCAAGGCCGTGAGTGACTGCGATGAGGTGACTGAGAGAGAGTAGAGATTGAGAGGAAGAGAATCATGAGTGCAAAAGAGGAGGAGGAGGCTAGGCCTTATGAGGTGCAAGAGAGAAGGAAAAGGCTAGGGTTTATGAGGTTACTCTTTTACTTTTAGAAAGAAGAGCAAAAAATTAAGATAAAAAAAAAGGTATCCCGACTCGTCCATATGGGTGGATCCACACTTGGAATTGGAAACTAAATTGATATTCATCATTTACAAATTTTAGGAACCGGGAACCATTAGAACCGGCCCATTTGGTCCTATTTGAATGATTCCCGTTTGAGCAGTTCCTTTTATTCAACCCTAACATCTATATCATTTTAACAACTAATGGAGAATTGCAAAAAGTCCTTATTGGGGTTGTGCAATTTCCTAAACCTTTTTTTTACCAATTCAATTCTAAACTTTTGATTGTGCCATTGAGTCCATCCAAATGCGGCCGGCTGGCGTGGACGCGCCGCCGCGATAATATTAATTTTTTATTATTTTCTGAATTTTTTTTTTTCCGAATTTTTTATTGTTTTTTAAATTTTTCTGTTTTTCTCTCTCCCTCCCCCCTCGCGGCGGCGTGGCCGGCCAGCTCCGACGAGGTTGCCGACCACGCACGCAGGGCCGCGAAGCCTCCTCGCCGGCGCTGCCAGCGGTCGCGTGCCCCCGGGGCCAGCCGTGGCCACCTCGCCTGCATCGTGGCGAGGCTTCGTGGGCCGCGGCGAGGCTGCGCCCTCGCCATGGCCTGGGCAAATGCATGGCGTGGCCTCGCGCGGCCCGGCCTCGGCGAAGGCGGCTCGCCCGCGCCGGCAGGCCATGGCGATTCTCGCCCTGAGCGCCCGCCATGGCTCCTTTCGGGGCCGGCCGCGGGCAAGGCCGCGCCCGCGGCCAGGCCATGCATGAGGCCGGCCGCCAGATCCGGGCGGAAAGCGGGCCGGGCGACTCCTCGCCATAGCTGTGCCCAAAGTAGGTCGCCGCAGTGAGCCAAGGGTGCACCCTCGCGTTAAAGGGTCTGGCAAATTTCGCTTCTGGGCGTGGCTGCCACATCGCTGGCAAGTAGGGGGAGGGAGAAAAGAAACATAAAAATTAAAAAATAATAAAAAATTGGAAATAATAAAAAATCAAAAAAAAATCAAAAAAATCAAAAATTATTGTCGCATGCGCCGCCGGCCCACGTTAGCTCCGGCTGGCCAAATTTGGTCGTGGGATGGACTCAATTGGCACAATTAAAAAAAGGTTTAGGGATCAGAATCGGTCAAAAAAAAAGGTTTATGACCGACGGGTAAGACAACCCCACATAGGTTTAGGGCTTTTTTGGCAATTCTCCCGCTAATAATGCAATATAATGTCCCATACAATCTCAACAGCATCTGCACTACGTAATCAATCAACATTAAACACTACAGTCATCAAAAACAGCATCAATTATGCTCAAGCCGAAGTATTGAATCGACCATCCCCAAAACAGATTACAAGACTAGGACATTTATCATGTCTCAAAATTGAAATTACAAAATGTAGGTTGATCATGATCATTTTAAAACCCATATGCTTGATATATACATTTGTTGTTACAACAATCAAATCATGATCACAATTTGTAAAATAGTAGTCTTTTTCTAAATTGTTCCGAAGATCGAATAGCAGTATTGAACGGTATGCATGTGTTCGATTTCGTAATTTCTAAAAATTTATCATTTTTGAATGGATACCACCAACATTTACAACTTTAGTTAATTGATAATTTTAGGAGGATGGATCTTTTAACTCGAGCTCTCAGCTCTAGATGGTCATTTCTCTTCCATGGACAATTTTGATAACAGTGCTTCTAATAATAGCAGCCCAAGGCCTTCTTACTTGTGTTTTTATCAAGTCGTGATCGCCAGAAGCTCTACGGTTTGATTATTAAAGCCTAATTGACGATGATTGATAGCCAATTAAAGTACCAAATCTGACTTCAAAACAAAAAGCATATGGATTTTAATATCCCGTGAAGTGTCAAGTATTTTATGAAATTCAATTACTTTACAAGGAACTTTTATTAAATCAGAATAAATGGCTGATATTGTCCAATGCTATGCTTGCTCGGTGATCGAATTTGAAAATAAACTTCTCAATGGAAATCAATGAAGTGCATAAATAAAGTAAAATGTTTACAAGACATGGTTGGAAAGCTTTTATACTTGAAGAGAAGTACTGGAATTAAAACCTAATCTAATTCGAATTTGAGAGTTAAGTTTAAGCAAATCTAATACGAATGATCTTTTCAAAATCCAATGAGCTTTGTGATTTTTCTTGCTGGTACAGTATTGTCTACATTGAATGTGCTAGAGCTGTCTAGACATTCTTCCTATATCTTTATGAGCCGCTCCGTTATGCATCCTAATTTTCTTCCTTAAGAATCTCTAAATGTCTCTTAATTTGCGCTCTACTCTAGGATTTGTGACTGCTCCCGATCCTTTAGCCACAGTTCTCCTTTGGTCAATGGACCCTCCTTGACTCAGTCTTCAACACCCTTTCCTGTTTCTAGTCAATTACCTGGGATGACGTATCCTATACTCCACTTAAACTATATCTATTGGAAGCTCGTGAACGATGGACTCAGACATGTCATTGATGAAATATTTGGATTGCACTATTGTGACCCTTATGATCGATAAGTTCTTCAGGCATTCTATCGATGGATTTTGTAAATTGTATTGTATCGTCGTGCTTTAATTTGAGTTATTAACTTCACTACAATGGGGCCCAAATTATTATCAATTGCTTTATTATGTAATGAATTCTTATTGTGACTTGACATCTCCATCCAAAGCATATCAATTCGGATAGAGTTTATTTGCGGTATTCCAATGGCCAAGATTCTCAAGTTAATTCCAGCAATTTTCATCATGAGCTTCACAGTTACGTTATATGACTAATTATAGATAAATGTGACAACTCCTTTACAGACATTACTTCTAACAACGGGTCGCTTCTTAACAAGCTTCTCCTATAGTCGGATGCATCAACGCTATGCTTAATAAATGGCCTAGTTTTAGCACACTATTACACATAAACGACTTGTCTTTGACCCAGTAGTTGCTAGTCAGACGATTGAGCAAAAGCCATAGCTAGGTATCGGCTTAAGGACTCGCGCCAAGAAGTCCCCAGATGTCGGCATCGAAAGAGAGCTCGTTCCAACCATTTTGTCTCTCTTCCATGGCAAATTCCCCGAGGCCAAGAATTCGCGTCTGGCTGTCCTTCTAAGCCGCTTCTTGAGGTGAGGAGTCCTTCGTCGGCGCCACTGTCGTTGAACAGATTTTCCCACCACGCACTCTCTTTGTACTGACGAGACAATAACAATGGAGATGGTTGTCCCGGGTAATTCACCCGGTAGTGTTCTCCTGAAGCCACCAGAGTAGCTTTCCCTTGAACCATGCCGAGCTCTTCGAGAAAGGTCCAAGGACGAGCCGTATGGCGCTCACTTTGATGGCACATTTGCTGGGCTGGTTGTCTTCCTTCGGCTTGTGATGGACAACCCTTTTAGCCAAGTGCGTGTTCCAATAGTTCTTCGTCGTTCGCAGTTCTTCCGGAAGTCTCCCTGCAATCAGTTTACCATCTGCATGAACTTGGACAGATCATTATCTTGAATATGAGAATTAGGGAAGAATGACTCATTAGTTCAACATTGGTTACAATCAAAAAAAGCAATATGTAACACTTACTTTCAGTTGACATTCACATGAATTGGAATTAATAATTCTGCATACCCTCTTGCATCTTAAATTATAATATCATCTGATATATCTACATGCTTACTCTTGTCTCGCCTGTTTCAGTTATCCGTGGCGGGCATAGACTGATTTTGATTCCCATATCGCCAATTAACTCAATTAACATTAGTAGAGAGTTAAATGACATCATACATGCTGATATTGGTTAAGAAAGGGACATGCACGTCCCTTGTAATTTCAGCTTAATATATTGATAATTGATTGTGTATTTCTAATTTGAGATTGATTCACCTGTCCAGAAACTTTGACTACGACATCAATATTCCATCTTTTTTTTATCCATTTCTCAGTTGAATTCAAAACATCGAATCACTTTGATTTTGTGTTTCTTCATTTTGTTTACCTCAGAATCCCCGACTTCACATCATAACTTTAAATATCATGTCAACCGTCT
Organism: Corymbia calophylla; assembly: GCA_014182845.1. Taxonomy (NCBI): domain Eukaryota; kingdom Viridiplantae; phylum Streptophyta; class Magnoliopsida; order Myrtales; family Myrtaceae; genus Corymbia; species Corymbia calophylla. The sequence goes on from CM024700.1 coordinate 10,001,860, forward strand.
TATGCATGCCACCTCTTTCTTTCCATTTTCCCTAATCGAAAATGCGCGCATGGACAACCAGATTGCTTGCTCCCTCTGAGCACAACGTAGAGAATTCCACGCCTTGCTACATGATGTTCAGACTTAAGACTGAAACGGCTTTCATTCTGCGGGACTCAAGACCCGTTGGTTAGAGGTAGGCGAGCCATGTCACCATAATTTCTCACTGAAGTGCCAAGAAGTCTATAAATCATTCCCCAAAGTGAGGTTCATGAACTACTATTGCAAGTAGAGTTTGAACTCGTGCCTTTGCATTTGGAAAATGGAAATGTCAACGAGTATTACTAGACCATCTCTCACCTCTAAACCAAGTTACTCATCTATTCTTAAGAGTTCTATTATTTAGTGTTTCAGGGTACTTGTTTAGCATACAATTCTGATTAGATATTTAATTTTAAAGAAATTTGATTTACAAAGGCAGCTAGTGCATTGAAAATTTACAATATTTTTTTATTTAATTGTTTATCAAGCATCATTGAAATTTATATTTTTAACAAAACCCTCATATTAAATGAGAGTAGTCAAATTTTTTGTTAGAATTGTTCGTGAAGTTTCACTAAAAGCCCTTTAGGTAAGCTTGACTTTTTCCCTATAAATTTTTCAACCTCAAGGGCCATATAATAAATTGGACACGATACTTGCTTCTCCGTCAATTGAATCTAGCGGTCCAACCGTCTCTATTAGACAAGAAAGCTCTACAAGGAGAATTCAAAGACGCATATCTGGACTTTTGGCTAAATTGATGGCACATATTCATTTTATATAAAAAGTCTATACGTTTGCCAAAACAAAGAAAAAATTGTGATGCAGTACATCTTCCTCGTCATGTACAATAAATTGAGAGACTGTTTGGGTTAAGCAATAGGCAATGTTATCAATCGCATCCACAGTTAGAGTTTCCTCTCACGTTGTCTTATTTGTAATTGGTGACTAACCCTAAACTACTTATAACCTTTACTCAGATGGAGAATATGATATTTTTAGCTTTCAACAAGCAATTAATATTAAAACAATAACCAATGAACCATTAGATATTCGGTTACACATGACATCGACATGATGTCCACTTAAATTTTATATCAACTTCATGTGACTATCACATCTACACTTTGTCGATGAACTATAATCATATTTTGGTGAAATTGTATTAATTTGATGAATGTGAAAATAGTAATTTGTACATAAAAATCATCATGGCAATGTAATTGCTCCTTAAGTATTTTAAGGGGGAAAAAATAACTCTACGAAATGTAGCTTTCACCATAAAGTTCACGGTACAAAAGCTTAGTCTTCCTTCCTTATATTATCGTATATTCACGTTGGTTGTGTGGTAGGCTATAGTGCGGGCCTCTAAATATCTGTAGATTCGTCTTCACGAAGTTTCTTTCATTTTCCAAAACAAGATGGGGCTCTCTGCCCTTTGCCGACGCCACTTGCCCTAGCTACCAAGTTTATGTCCTTTTCAGTTTCTCTGCCTCCTCATTTGTCACTAGTTCATTTCTTGTAAAAAGGTTCTTAAACAAGTTTATTAAATAAAATAAAATAAAATAAAAGGTTGGATTCCTCTTACTTGCTCGACTAGACACGTGATGCTAGATTTCATGTGGGGTTTGCTTGATCGAAACGAGACACATGTTCACTGACCCAATATTTACTTATTCATCCGACAAACATTTTAAGCTTGCTCTACCAATTTGGGAGTTGAATTATCTTCATCTACGATAATTGACATATATGTGGTTTGAGATTATTTTTGTATTGCCCCAACCACTCATATTTGGTTTTGTGATGAGTTTTAATATGATGGAAGTGTTCTGGAAAACATCTGCACATCTCATTTTAAGCAACTAGTGCCTTGGTGCTTCCAAAATCATCAATGTTCTAGTGACTAATGATAGCCAAACGACAAGCTAGTCGAGTTCATGTAAAGAGAGCTTTTTCCACACTCAAGCTCGTTGAATTGATCCTTAAACAATGTCGAATATAGAGAGCACTATGTTTCTTGCTTTTGAAGTTTACTGAAGGGCATTGATTTCAAATTTTAAGAAAAGGTTAAACATGAAGCTTGACATTCTTACAATTACAAAACTCAGTTCTTGCATTTTAGCAAGTGGCTCAACCTAAGGTTATTCATACCCTATTTCCACACTCCGTAAGACTAAGATGCTCCTTAACTAATCGAGTTGATGAAAATGATCTCAAGAAAACTAGTAAATCAAGTCGCCAACGGAAAGAGTGAAAATTACTATTTTATTGAAAATGAAAAGTCAAACATTATCATCAAAATACAAGATTGTTCGTATTAGTCCAACCAATCTTATTTTATTCCACCACCTTATGTCATTTTCCATTCATGTTTATAAAAAATTTTCATTCCCCTTTGCACTTACCAACGTGTTTAAACTGATTTCTATAAAAGTTTTTCTATATGATTGTCAGTAATCGTTGTTAACTAGCATATGTTAAATATAAATTATAATTTTAAAGAGTTCACAGCTCTAACCAAAAAGAATTCCACTAAAAACTCTTGAACAAAATAATTGTATATTACGAGGAATTATTAAGAGATTTGACTTTGGGGAGACAATGTAAAACAAACAAACGCTTGGGTTGCACGACCTCAAGCGGTCGCACGCCTAGGTCGCGAACCCAATGACGGGAGGGGACCGTCGCGACTCAAGCGATCTGTCGGCTGGGCCACGTGAACCTAGGCGACGGAGGCGTCGCGGACCGGTCACCAGACCTCGGGCAAGGTATGCGTGCGTGGGAGCGGTAGCAGTCCCGAACATATCGAGATTGACGCGGCGAATAAAATAATCTCACTCTTTGTGTAAACCTGTAGGAACCGATATAGTAGAGCAAAATAAATACCAAGCACGCAAACACAAAGACGCATTTTTACGTGGAAAAACCCCGCGATGTGAGGAGATCAAAACCACGGGACCGGAGTCCACCGAAAATCTTCACTATCGCAAAATTGGGTGAACAATGTTCTTCTCTAGCAAATACTAGAGGTACATAGCAGCAAAGATCTCAAGAACATAATTCTTGGCAATACACATAAACTTAACAAGAGATCAAAGGGATAAATCGACAAAAAACGCAGGTTTTGATCAATCCACGAAAAACCTGATGTAGGGAGCTTCAAACGAAAATCAAACCGTTCAGATTCGAGTTTACCACGAACAGCAGCGTGAAAATTTGACTCAATCGGTTATCGAATGGAGCCTCCCGTCTTCAGCTTGATGTAAATCGGACTTCGCTCACAGGACCCCGATTTTAACTTCCTCTTTCTCTTATTCTTATCATCACACAGCTCTACTTACGATGGTGAGAAATACTGTTCTCCATTATAGCTCAATTATATGGTGGCCAGCACACCCAGACACTATGACCAAATTGAACACCATAGTAGAAGTGAGCCACGGGTAATCTCCCTCACGGCAAATGTGGAGGATTACTCCATCCACACTCTACGATGGGAAGAAGCAGTGTGATCGAGCAAATATCGAATTAACGCAGCGAATAAAATAATCTCCCTCTTGTATAAACCTAATAACCGATATAGTAGAGCAAAATAAATACCAAGCACGCAAACACAAGACGATTTTTATGTGGAAAACCCCTCGATGTGAGAAGATCAAAACCACGGACGGAGTCCACTCGAAAATCTTCACTATCAGCAAAATTGGGTGAACAATGTTCTTCTCTAGCAAATACTAGAGGTACATAGTAGCAAAGATCTCAAGAACATAATTCTTGGCAATACACATAAACTTAACAAGAGATCAAGGATAAATCTGACAAAAACGCAGGTTTTGATCAATTCATGAAAAACCTAATGTAGGGAGCTTCAAACGAAAATCAAACCGTTCGATTCGGGAGATTGCACCACGAACACGCGACAAAATTTCAGCTCAATCGACCTCGAATCGACCTCCGACGCTACGACGTAAATCGACTCGCTGCATCCCATTTTCTCGCTTCCTCTTTTTCTCTCACATGCTTTCGCGCTACCACTTCTACGATAATGAGAACCCTATTTCTCCATATAACTCACATATGCGCCTGTTCTCGCAGAACTCATCGCTTCTACAGAGTGAAACCAAATAACACGTACGTATGTATGTATTGATGGATGGATTTTTGTTTACGCTAGATTTTAAATGGATATTTAAGCATATGGGCTTCATATTCACGCGCTCAACAAGTCCTTCACGTCTCTCTCTCTGTTTTTTTTTTGGGGTCAAACTTCGCGTCTCTTTCATATGCGATATTTTCTGAGCCGAGTCTTTTCTGCCTTTTGTAATGATCCCGCGGACGAAACTCATGTCAAAGGATTCAAAAGAAATGGTAGCGTTGACACTTTGACACGATGATGTACATGATATGCGACGAGTTACCCCAACCTGGGAGAGCTTTACTCACCGATTACCAAGAAGCTTATGAAGCCTGATGATCATGTCAACCTCGTCCTCTTGGAATGCCCCTCTCTTGATGTTGGGCTTCAGATAGTTCAACCATCTCAACCTGCAACTTTTCCTGCACCTGTTCAACCCTGCAAACTCAAACCCATCGATACACACTTCAATGATAACAGCGAAAATAGCTCTCTCTCTCTCTCTCTCTCTCTCTCTGGGGTGATCAATGGGATACCTGCTCTGTGAGGGACTTGGTGCCAATTTCCTTCACCATATTTTTCCACGCACTTCTTCAGCAACACGTCCTCTTCCTCAGCCCATGCACCTTTTCTCACTCCTATTGCTCCCTTCATTGTCTCCTCTCTCTGTTTCTCATGTGCGCGCGCTCACACTTTTTTGGTGCAGAAGCAATTCAGGACCAAAGTATGAGGGCGCGTTGAATGAAGGTTCACTTGGAAAAGCCATATATATAAGCAGTGGATCAAAGTTCAGTAAGGCCCACCTATCGGCGTGTATGTCTAACATTCACATACAACCTTCTCCAACTTCTTGCGGCTCCAACGATCGCGATGGCGATAGTTTTCTTTGTCTCCATTCCAGTCAACTAACGGTCTAATTGAATCCTAGCCGTTGGATGTGCGCTTCTCTGTAGGAGCTTTAACGGGGTTCTTGTCGCCATGTGGAGTAGTCGTTCTCGCTCTTGAATTAATCAAGCCATTTATTTATGACATTTGTCTACAATGCTAGAGAGACTTAAAAGCTGGAGCTATGCTATTATTATGTTGTTTGTCTCTGAGGTTCTGTCATTACCATTACGTGCGATTATCTACATTATATAAAAAGAAAAGGAAAGTATTACATTTTCAGGAAAAAGTCTTGATTAATCATTGTATTAGCATAGAGTACAGTAGAAACATTTTACCTAAGGATCTTTTTCATGCATTAAATTACGAATGATCAATTACAACTATTCTCCTAACTTGTCAACACTTAAATTTTGACGATCTAATTTATAGCATAGAAAACTAATGACCGTCATTGACCTCCAAACAAAAATATTGTTGAATCACATATGCATATTAAAAGTATTGCCATTTAGTAGTATTGAGACAACATAAACTCATTATGATTGGATTAAGTTAAACAAGGATGCTCTGAGCTTAATTTTTTTATCTAGACTAAGCTCAAGAGAAACAAAATTCGGCCAAGTCTATATTAACCGAAATTTCACATATGGGATGCTTTTGAGGAAAGTCAAATTAAGAAAGAATGCATTCTTTAATTGAAGAACAGTAAAGTTTATTAAGCTCAAAATTTTGGTTACTGGATAGGAATTGAAGTAGACATCATATTTTCGTATCTTGAATGGATCACACAATTTTTTTGTTTCAATTTAGGAAAGAGATATCTCAAGAAAAGCCCTACTATTTGCCTAATTAAGCACATTGTTCTCTTGAAGTTAAAAAGAAAGGTTCACAAGAGGGAGGTTGGCAATACACAATCGAAAAAAAAAAAGAGATACAGAAGAGAGCAACAACAAAAAAAAAGGTACACAGACTAGCTCTCTCTGTCTCTCCTACGGCCTCCTAGAAACTACCTTGCAGTTTTACGAAATCAATGATAATGCATTCCTTAACCGTTGGATTATGCTCAAATTTTGTGGAGAGTACAGTAATACATTATTCTTGAGTTTGTCCGGTGAAGATGGTGAAATAATATTTGAAACTATAGGAGAAACTCCTACTGGTTGGACTACTAGCGAGTTCAACGCACAGTTGCATAAATACGGTTAGTCTCCATTCGTTTTAAGTTGGAATGCGTTGAAATTTTAAGGAAACCTCTACGACGCCTGGTTCTTCGACTTCACCAAAGGAATCGAGCTAAAAGATCTAGAGATCCCCTTGTAATGTTCACAGACCTTGACATTGTTGCTCGCCACCTCTTGACGTTTGCCGTATTTCTAGCAATTTATTTATTGCTTTAATTTATTGATTACTACAATATTCACTGCATACCCACATGATCATCTCTCACATGTTAGTAGTTTAGAATTAAAATTTGTCAAGATTGCTTGCAAGGTGTTTTGAAATTAAAGAGAAAATTACTGAAATGACATTAGGTTTATCTAACGTAATTAATTCCCCGTATCCATGACACTCTAGTTCACAAAGATAAATTATTCTCACACACTTTATTGGGGTTTTTAATTGACCCATTTTACATTGGTGGTGGCTTCTAATCGAATTGAATAGCATGTTAAGTTGATTATATCAAAACCCAAAAGTTATGATTGATTTGAGTTTGAGAGAGTCACACTAAGTCAATCCATTAAGTTTTCCTTGATGATTAACCTATGGGATGGTGCGACGGTCAATAAATGGAAACAATAATTCCACTGCCTGATCAGATGCTTTTCCTCTATACGGTTCTCATTTCTCTTCCTTGTTAACATCAGAGAGAATATCTCTTTTTCTTGTTCAAACATGACTGGCTAGCTAGTTACCTTGTTATCATTAATTAATATGCATCTCTTGTGAGGCTATTAATTTGTCACGTGTCCCTACTTTAGATTAACGATTGAGACAAAATGTGAAACGGAGCTTTAAGATTAAAGTCTCGTCAGTGTAGGTGTACTACCCGTTTACATCAGAGGAGATTGTCTAAGTTCACTGAAGATTTGTAATTGTTTTGTAAGCATTACTATCAGCAGGAGACAAACACGTCCCCGGGTCATCTTGAAATAGCCAATTAAATCCTAAAGTGGGCAATTTGAATCCGTCACGCAAGGAATCCCATTGCATTAACTTTTATGCATGTTGATTGACTCTGAAAAGGACGACGCCGATGACGTGTCTCATTTTACATAACATGTGTTTATGTAGGCCGTAACTTGTCAGGACAAGTTTTCTACCTTTGGGACCTCTGTTCTGACAATTATTTGTAGCTGCAACTTTTTTGTATTTTTGGGTCCGTAGTAGCTGCAACTACACAAGGAGAATTTTCTAGGATTTTTCTACCGTACGACGATTTTGACCCGGCCATCTTGGGATTGAACCACGATGCTTAGTTCCCGTCCATTCTTTTGCATAGAGGAAGAAAATTTCCGGCAGAGGACGAGGTCCAGCGAAAGACAAAGAATTAAATACTTTCCACATATAAAAAGTAAAGTTTGTTAACCCTGCAGTCGATCCTCGATAGACTGCCAAATTCTTTAAGCTGCTTTTTGATTATGTGGGATCAATTGGACTGTGTCGATGAGACAATCCAGTTGATTTATGCTCGGATCCATAATTGAGCTGCAATGGGCATAGCAAAATGATAAAGCTGATTCCACTTGTTAGCATAAATCAGTAAGAATTTTGCGGTGGTCCCCTAATGGGGAGCCCTGCCAAACTGCATTTTTTATTTTTACGTGTCAATGTCCACATGTCTCATATCCCTTATTGGTATATAGGTAACTTTATTCCTCACCAACTAAGAAATATGAGAGGTAATATTGCGGGGTCTCTCACCCTAAGGCGGATTTTCTATCTGTTCCTTCCCTCTTAAGCCAAAAGAATCAAATACTTTCCACAAATAAAAAGTATGTTAACCCTATAGGCAATCCTCGATAGACTACTAAAATCTTAAAGTTGTTTGTTCTGATTATGTGGGATCAATTGGACTATGTCAATCTTGATGAGACAATCTAGTTGATTCATGCTCGATACATAATTGAGCTCCAATGGGCATAACAAAATGATAAAACCAATCCCACTTGATAGGATGAAATCTATAAGGGTTTTTCTAATGTAGGCTATATTAATTGATATTGTATATTACCATTTTAAGGGATTGGTCTAATAAAGTAAGATATAAGACTTTCTTAATTAATCTAATATGGGGTTGACTAGTGTGAGCCAAGTTGAGCTTGGCCTGTGATGAGAGGGCCTCGTTGAAACTTTATAAATAGTACTCAATTCTCTCCTCTAACCTTAATACACACAGTTATCCTCACATAAGGATAAGTCTCTCGTCTAATCTTAATACACATAATTATCCTCACATAAGGACAAGGAGCCTTTGTCAAACGCTAAGGATGAGGGGCAATCTCAGTGTTATAAAGGGTAATAGAGGAAAAGTGCTTGAGTTTGGATTATCACTATTCTACATCAAGAACGATGGGTTCCAAATCAGGTGTAAAAATCTCTTTATTTGACTATGTATATGTTCTTGATTCTAGCTATGGAGATATTGGGTGTACTTTCGTGACTTACAAAATCTAGTTTAGTGTGGTTGTTGTTATTATGGGATAACGTCACTTGTGAGCAAACGTTGCCAATCATCAACCAACCATGATAGCCGTTTCTAACCAAAAAAAAAAAAAAACAATAGATAGATTCATTAGAGAAAATTGTCTAAAAAGTCCTAAACTTATTATACTTTTGCTAATTAAGTCATAAATAGTTTAGTTTGGCTAATTGAGTTTTAAATATTTTCACGTTTCACCAATTGAGCATACTTGGCCAAATTTTGGCTGAAAATTGTTAATGTGTATGCTGGTCATTTTACGTAACGCTATTAGCGTTAACGTGGATAATGTTTAATAATATTATAATATTTTTTTTTTTTTTCATTTCTTTTCTTCATTCTTTTCCTTTCATTGGGCCGAAGGTCACCTGCCTGGCGAGGGCCACCCTAACTGGATCGGGCGAGGATCGCCCTCACTGGCATGGTGAGGCTGCCCTTGCTAGCCTCAGGCAGTCGCCTTCGCCGGCCGTTGGGTACAATGGGGTCTTTGGATTAGATGCATAATGTACATGCAAGTTAAAGACGCAATCAACGTCATGAGTTTGGAATATTCTCTGCTTAAACGGGGCTTCCACTTCATGACAAGAGAGAATAAGAGGTTTTTCAAGAATGCATACTGCAGACATGGCACACTAGTCCACCCCATATACACCAGTGTGATGCTTTAGGAATTGATTGGCATGCAATAGTTGAACTGCATGAAATAGTTCCCTATTAATTATATAATGAGATAAATCTAAGTAAATATCCAAATAAATGCTCCGCATATGACATTATCTACACTTAATAACATAGATAATCCAATTATAATAAGGATTTTTTTTAACAAATGTTTCCCATGGAATTTGTTAAGTACCTAAGTGAGAAACCTATTTCGTTTCGTTCCTCTTGTATTGTGTGTACTTAAGTGCATTAAAATTGAAAACACCACACCTATTTATTTAGGATATGCTTTCTTGCAGGGAATATGGAATAAATTTTCTTAATTTTGATTATTTATATTACTTGAGCACGAGTTGTTGACTTGTTGTTGGTAATGATATCATTTTTTGTTAACTCATCTTTCTATTCGATGTAAAAGATTACAGTTATGAAAATTATTTTCAGATTGATTTCTCGCTAAATAAATATATCCGAAACATGGTGAACAATTACTCGTACGAGCTCGTTGACAAGATCCTCAGGAGCATTTATGTTGTAATCATTAGATGAGAAGGGTCCCCAAATTTCTAGCAAATATGACGGTCGAGAACGACGCCGGACACCAAGAAACCGACCGCACCATCACTGGTGAAACGTGGCTGCAATCACGGTGTCCCCAGAATTAAAAGAAATATTTCTCAACCACCCTACCTATCAATCATATTTTACTCGAGTGTTTCAAAATGGTAAGGATCTTTTCAAAGTCACAGCAAACATGGTCATGCCGGCTCCAACTCACATAAGTTTCTCGGAGACATTCGGATAACTCCCTACCCCTTTGTCATTCAATCGTGGCATGACAAGGGGACTAAACGACGCAATAAAATTAGTCACCTAGTTCTCTAAAAGACTTGGCACCCAACATCATCTGAAAGAAAGATTAAATAAAACAATGGCACGTGTTGTTTGTGAATGTGCTGTGTCCCTAACATTTATCTTTTGTATACTAGTAAACAATAAGTCCTCTTGCTCCACCATTGTTAAGATGAGCATGTGAATTATGTTGAAGAAATTCCACATTAGAGAATCGATGACGTGTTGAGTAGCTAATATATCTTTATTGATCCATAATTAATTAACTTAAATTTTTGGATAAAGGTGGGTCCATTTGGATATGTTGATAGATTCGAACTTGGGTTCTCTTGATTATCTCCTTGAGCTTTTATCGTGCGGTTTCAATAAATGATATCAGAGCCAATGGTAAATTAATGGACTCGCAATCTAATATGTTGGTGAATATCTAAAGGAAAGAATATGATAACCAAGCAGTTTCCAGAAAGGTTAGTCTTCATGGTTTGGTCGAGAGACTAGATCAGGGATGAAGATGGGCATTGGGGGCTTAGTTGTCTCCCTAGGCAAAGGTATTGGGTTTTTGCTGCCCATTTTTCAAACCACCATAATTTTGTCACATGGCGTGATTTCCAATCATGAATCCTCTTAAATGTTTGGGTCACACTTAATCGACATATTACAATTAATAAATGTGAACTTTGATTGCGAAGAGCACACAGCAATGAAAGGGTACGTTTCAACTTAAAGAGAAAAGTCTAATTATTTCCAGCTCTTTACGCCAACTATGGCTTTCTACATTTGTGTTGAAAAAGAAAGCCAGAGAATGGAAAATATGTCGAATTCAATGGAAGGAAGAATCAGCAAAGAACTAATCTCAAATTTTGAAGCAAATTAGGAGAGTGAGACGGAAGAGTAGATAATGTTAGGAGTCCATGAAATTTCGAGATAAGCTTTATAGCGTCAATTTCTTTTTTTTTCTTTTATCATTTCCTCCCTTTAAAGAGCATAGTGAACAGAAAACTATGCGTCAAACCAGCTTTCTTATGCATTAAAGCAAAACTAGTGTGAAGTTAAGTAAAGGGTCATCATTAATTCCTGGCATTTGAGCTTTTGCTCGAGTTACAACCTCTCCAATGAGCTAGCAACTTTTCTAACTCAATCATGTTCTGGAATAAATACCATTGATTGTCAGTTGATAAACTTTTCAATCTGGTCATGGAACTTTGATTTTAATGGTCAAGTAGACTCAATTATAAAATCTCTGCAACTGATACAGTATGACCGTTTTCTGTCTAAATTTCAATCGAAAGATATATATATG